>ML789875.1:158995-187469 GCA_009831015.1 Picea engelmannii | reverse complement strand
GCACCGTCAAAGAACATGGTCCAGAGATCATCCTCTGTTGTTTCTGTGGGCTGAACTGTGATCTGATCTGTGGGTTTTCTGAGCAGCAATGTATCAGGCAGTGAATCATCAATTTGCAAGATACAAGATCCCATATCTGTGTCTACTGAATAGATAGGATGATTGGATGGATTTTTCTCGTCACTGATAACATATGCCAACTGAGATTCCCTGTAAAGCCTTCTTTTCACCCCTCCAAAAATAGGGATAGTAGCATAAGAGAGATCCATTTGAAGAGTGCCACCTAATCTCTTCATCCACGATCTCGATAGTAGACATCCAAATTTAGGGGGTATGTCAGCCACCACTATGTCCATCACCATTGTCTTCATTGATGCTTGGGTCAAGGTTACAGCCAAATCCTTAATCATCCCAAGGCATTTGACTTTTCGAGAATCAAAGGAGAAAAGGTCATGATAAGACTTGGTGATCTCCAGCCCAAGCTCATCCATGACAGCCTTTGGCATCAAATTGTGTGAAGCACCAGAGTCCAACAAACAATTATGCAGTGTTTTCTCATGAATATTCAAAGAGATGTAAAAGGGAGGACAGATTTCATCTCTGTCTTCTACCATTTGGCCCAGAGTGATGGTTGGCTTATCATCATAAATGTTGAGGATATCGGTAGAAAGGGATACAGATTGGGGATCTAAAGTTTTGAGGATATCCCTTTTAAACATCTCATTTTTCATCAGCTCAACAAGAGGAATAGGAATCTTAATTTTCTGTATTTCAGCCTCGAAATTAAAAGAATATGGAACCTTATCAGCAGTTTTATCAGAAATCTTTACCTGACTTGAAGGGGCTTCCTGATTCTTTTGTTGTTCAACAGAAGGCTGACTTTCTGGAGTTTGCTGCTTGACAGGGGCAACAGTCTTCTTGGGAGGAGCTGATGTTTTCACCTTTGAAGAATTTGCTGGCTGATCTTCTGATGTTTGATCTTTTTCCTTGACAGGGGCAGCAGGCTTTTCAGGAGAGGCTGGTGCATCTTGTAGGGCATCATTAGATTTGGATCGGAGGTTATATCTATTTTTATCTTCTGTTGTGAAAATGCCATCACCAAGAAGATCATCTTCAGTCTGTTCAGTCATTAATGATTCCTCATAATCTTGCTGTGTTAGATAAGACTTCCCTGTCTCTTCTCCAACACAATGAATGTCACCTTCTCCATCTTCTTGATCTTCACCATTGTCATCGTCCATCACAAAATTCTGAAGAGGGACTTTAATCCTCTGATCTTCATTAGAATTCTTTTCTCTCTGCAAGATCTGAGTCGGCTGATTATTCCTTCTGAAGCTGTTGGGATTCAGATTAGGATTTCTTCCTGCAGGATCATAAGTGCTTCTACTTTTCACAGGCTATTTATTTTCGATCTTGAGTTTAGATATCTCATAGGTTAGAGACTCTAACATTTTGGCCATTTTATCAAGTTTTGGATCAGCATGTGATGAAGATGAGGCTTCATTGTTTGATCTTCTCCTGTCAGATTCTCCTTTCTTCTTCTGGGAGGCCAGAATGTTTGATTCCACATCAAGGGCAGCATCTTGCATGAGGGATAATGTTGGTGACCTCCTTTCTCTCAACAGCAAATAGAAATCTGAATCAAAAGCATCAGAATATGTGATCTTGGAAGAAGCATCTGATGGTTTTATCTCAGCTGGTATTTTTCCATACATCCGGTTAAACCTCTTGGTGAAATCAGAGACTGACTCATTACTGTGTTTCCTCAAGTTGCCAAATTCTGTGATGTAGTAGACAAAATCTCTTCTGTCACCCCAATGTTTCAGGAATATCTCATCCAATTGCTCGATTCCGGCAATGGAACCAACGGGGAGTTCTTTAAACCATTTCCTAGCATGGCCATCTAGGCTTTGGACAAAGACTCGTGTCCAAACATCTTCTTGTTCAATATTAAGGTTCTCTGCATAAATGTAAAAAGCCTAAATATGTTCTTCAGCGGACACATCGCCTTCACCTGTGAATTTAGGCATATATTTCTGATAATCTCCTGTTGGCATGGTTTCTACTGGGTTTGGAAATATGAGTGGCGCATACCTAGAAGCTAGGATTTGTTGCATCTTAGTTAGAGGAGGAGGTGGTGCTGCAGCCATGACTTTCAGAGGTGGGGAAAATGATAGTTTCTTCTTCAAGTCTTCAACACTGGAGGAATGTGAAAGAGGTGAATCTTCCAATGGGAAAGAGGTCTGATAAGAGGCTCTATAAAAATTAGCAAGTTGGCCAGCTAAATTTTCCTCACCCTTAGCAGATAGCTCTTGGAGGAGATGTTCAACAACAAGGAGGCTCGTATAAATGTTCAAGTGGTCTTCTTGTTGCTGAGAATGGAAAGATTCAAGGGAAGAAGAACTATGGATTATTTCTAAAGTTTTTTCAATCAAATTATCGTCTATCAATTTTTTATCACTAGGATTTTTCTGTTGATCAAAAAGAGTTTGTTCTACTACATTATTTACAGCCTTTTTATCATCATTGTTCTCTGAAAACAACTCAACTTTTTCTGCAGTAGATTTCTCAGAATTTAAAAGAGGATTACCTTTTGGATCTGCTCTTGAAGTTTGACCTTGAATCGTCTTTCCTTTTCTGAGAATTGATTCTGGATTGGACACTGGTGTGATCGGTGATTCTTGAGGATTCGCCCTAGTACTGATCCTCTTAGGAGCCAGGATGAACTTTTGGAGTCGCCATATAGATGATTACAACCAACTGAAAGTGTCTAATCTTTTTCTATCATCAAAGATCAGCTCTGTGTCGTATCCCAGGAAAGCAGAGCTTGAATTCCGTCTTCCCGGCAATGGCGCCAATTTGTTATCACTCCAAGAAACTCCTTAGGGTTGTAGGCTAAGGATGCTTGGTAACTTAGAAATAATGATTTTTAGGTGTTTTGGACAATGGGGTCTTCAATGGTTTGTATAAGAAACAACTCATCACACATTTAAAGATACAGTGCTTTCAGTAAACAATAAACAGATCCAATAATTGAAAGAGAGTATGGAGAAAACTATTCTTGATTTGCCAATACTAGTGAAAGTAGGGCCTAATACAAGACATCAAGGAATCCTCTAATTTCAAGCCTATGAGTTCAACAAAGAGGTAGCATTATTTATGAACTAAAATAAACTGAAATTAAAGTACAGAGAATGAAAGCTGAATAATTCTGGTATTGCAAACAAAAGGAAACTCTACTTTATTTCTGCAAAAAGAGTCTATACAATGGCATGAATTATCTCCCAGTTTGAACCCTTGTTTCATATCAAAAATAGGCATTTATAGCCTCTTACAAACAGTTTTACAGATCCTAAAAACATGGATCTGTATTTAATAAAAACAATCCAATTCTATCTAAACAACTTGAAAAATAAAGTCTTAACATCTAAACTTAGAACTCGAACTATCTTCAACCTCCAAAATTCACCATCTGCATCCTTCAGCTCCTGGTATCTGCAATGTGGTGAAGAATGGCAGGACACCTGTCTTGACAGTTGGATCTCCCCAACGTTCATGGTCGATTTTTGAGGAAATGGTTTTGCATGTGGTTGCCAAAATTCTCTCGAACCTCTGATGATGTGCCCTTTGCATGCGATCTGATAGCTCCTTGATACACTGGAACCCTTTCAAAACTTGTTTGGAATGAACTGTTCTGTCCTTGGCTTCAAAAAAGATTTTTCCAGCTTTCAACAGCTAACTCATTTAATATTTCGTGGGTTAGTTGTTGAAAGTCGCCACTTTCCACATCTAACGGGTCATAAAATATCGCTTTGCGCTGTTGAAAGCCTTGATGGCGCTCAAAACGAGTTTTCACCTCCAAAATTTTGATTTCAACAAAAATCAGTGTGTCTCTGATTTCTCACCTTGCATATTAACGGCGACTTGAGCGAGTACCTTCAGATCTGGATGGGATTTTTGCCTTAGTTTTTGTTTCAACCTTCTTATCTTCCTTTTGAGGCGTTTGGCAAGCCACCACAGGCTATTGTAATCTTTGGTGATTTTTTTCTTCCTCTTCTTCTCTTTAACACTTTCCTTAGCCAATCTCTCAAACGCAGCATTGGTTTTGGTGAAGTTATCAGACAACTTCTTATACCTTTCTTTAATCACCCGTTCCAAGACCTCTTGCTGAGCTATGACCTCTTTCAGATGCTTGATTTTCTGAGACTTCTTTGACTTGGAGCTTTTTTATGTTTCTCCCTGTTCTGTATGAGTGAAGGTCTCATATTTTTGTACACACTTAGTTGACTGCTCAAGACTCTTGGTGACAGGGCATTGATCTTGTTGTTCTGATTCTGAGTCTGAATAGGGAAAGTTTAATATATTGGTTCCCTTCCGTGTACTCTTCTCTGTAGGATGCTCTGTGGTTTGCTCTTTGGTCTGCTCAAAGTTTAACCTTCTCTTCAACCTGTGGGGCTTCACTCCAGATATTATGTCTTCTGGAGGTCCTGGCAGGGTCCTTCTTTTTCTTGAACTGCTTTGAGGAGACGATTGTTTCTTTGAACCCTTCCCCTGTTCATTTGCAATCTGGTTCTGTGTTTCAAAACCTTCCCAGAATAGAAAATGCTCCCAGCTCCTTCCCTGTTGTTTCAATTCCTCCAGGATAATCAATTTTATGAGGCCGAAGTGACACAGAGTAGTTTTCATGCTCAAGGGTTGAGCTCTAATCTTCTTGCAAACCTTAGTCAAACTTTTATGTAGGAAATAAGGCAAATTAAGAGGAGTCTTGCCTGTGAAATGATCCAGGAGTTTGAAGTGATACATCATAATTTTATCATACCTGCCCTCCGAGGTAATGTACAGTTGGATACCTTTGAATAGCTCCTGCCATTCTTCATCTAGATAAGAAACTAGCATACCTTTTTTCCATGCCTTGTGCCTGTACCCCTCTTTCAAATAAAATCTGAAATCCAAATTTTTGGGAGCAGTGGTTTTAAACCAATTCTGACCGGTTCTTGGTATGCCTGTTGCTGCAGCAATGGCAGCTTCATCTACCACAATTTACATGGATCCGACGCAAGCCTTGTTTCCATCGAAAGTCTTGGAAAAAGCTTCTGCTGTAGACTGGTGGCAACCAACTTGCAACCTCTCAACAAATTCAATACACCCTGCATTCGAAAAATGCTTCTGGACTTCGGGATGTGTCTGTAAAAAGGAAAGGCTATCCAGTTCTCTTCTGAGTAGAGCACCACTGCGTCTCCTCACCATACTGTAACTCGAATATCCCGACAATTTGTAACCCCTGCAACTGTTGGTCGACCTGAGGTTCTGCGTTGTTGAAATCACTTCAGGCATCGGCTCTATTTTGAAACAAATGAAACTTTAACAGACCTCCATGAATGATGTGTGATATGGAAACCACAATTTGATTTGATGTTGTCAGGCCGGTGGTACCTCCTCTGTACCTGAACCACTGAACTCGAACTTGCCATCCCTGATGCCATGATTGTGGAGCGTGAGTTTCTGAGCCGGATTCACATCACAATCCTATTTTGACGTGCAAAATTTGAGTTTCCATCATTACCCACTTTCATCAACGCATGATTTGGATTTGCCTGACGTGGGATGATCATATCATCATTTGCTTTAAGACGTGGACATCACGCACGTGATTCCCGCTTCCTTCAGCCAACGGCCCGTGGAAAACGTCCCTTAGTTTTTGATAGTATCCACTTTCAACAACGCAAGGCTCTGTGGAAAACCCCCGTTAGCTGTGGAAAGTCTCCACTTTCAACACCGCACGACCTTGAAAGAACTGCTCCGTAGCTGTGGAAAGTCTGCACTTTCACCAGCGCACAACCCGCGAAACTGATTCTTGGATATTTTGAAATTCACCACTTTCAACAGCGCACAGACTTATGAGAAGCGCTCCTTAGCTGCTGAAAGTCGTCACTTTCCACAACTAACACTCAACTTTTGGACACACGTTAGTTGTTGAAAGTGAATTATGAAAATTTTGAAAAGAAGACTTTATGGGTCATTTTATTTTCTAAGACAAAAACCAAAACCTAAGTTTTGCAGCTATAAAAACTCAAAAATGACTTGAGGACAATATCGATAGCCATGCTATCCACCACAAAACTCGACCAAAAGGACAGTTTGATTTTGGGAGTTAACAAGAGCCATCTGATAATCATCTTCCACCGTTTGGATGGTAACCATGCTCATCTCATCTTGAATGTCATATCTCAGGCCATTCATGTATCTGGAAACTTTTTCATCATCCCTCTCCCGATGACCTGCTTTGATGTTTAGCCTATAGAATTCCTCAGTATATTCCTTTACTGTCATCAGCTTCTGTATCAGGTTCTGCATCCTCCTGAACAGAGTAATTTGATAATCCCTGGGGATGAATTTTTCCTTCATCTTTGCAATCATCCTGTCCCAACTCTTGATCTTCTGCTTGCCCTTGCAGCATCTATCAGCTTGTAGTACATCCCACCACAATGTTGCATGTCCCTTCAAGCATGTGACAGCATGCTTGACTTTCTTGTCTTCTTCAACATCTTCATAGTCGAAGTATGTGTCTAGAGCTCTAATCCAGTCTAGAAGCTCCTCTGCATCCAAGTTTCCCTCATAAACTGGAATATCCATCTTTTCTCTTGCACCCGTCTTGGCAATAACTTTGATCAAATGCTCATTTGATGCATCTTCGGCTGCAACTTCTTCTTCACGTTCAGCCTCAACTTTTCTTTCGGAATCACTAAGATCCCCAACACTGGCTGTGTGTCTTTACGCTGTCTCCATGTCTTTGAGTCTAGCTCGCAGATCACGCATTTGCCTCTCCATAATTGGATCTATCATCTGCCTACCTCTTCTTCTTGGCATTTCCCTATCCTCCGGATCGGGTGATTGTCTATCTCTCCTTGGCGGCATGGGGAATTCTTCTCTTCTCTGCTACAGAAAGCAAAGAATCTTTCTGTGCTTTGATACCACCTGATGCAGTGTATCAGAGTACTCTTTACCTCTTATGCCTCCCTCGTCTGAAATGTACAGACATGAATCAGGCTCTGATACCAAAACTGGTGCAGCATGCGCTCGCAAGCACGCCCGCTCACAGGATCTTCTCTTTCCCCTTGGCCTGAAGAACTCTAATGCTCTTCTATTTCCCTATCGGTAAATCTGCACCCACAGAAATCTTTGTGGGATCCCCCTTTCTTTACAAATCGGGAGATCGAACTTCATGACTTCGCGAATCCAAAGGTCGAGTGTTCGGTTCTTGAATCCCCAAACCCCGATACAAGTCAACGCTGACCCTTTCCCTCTTCCTATCGATATTTCTTCTATCGCGATTTTGGCACTCACGATGTCGAGCAACTCGGTACTCCGACTCCCGAGTCCCGATATGCCGATTACCTGACACACGCGCGAGTTGACTTTTCCACACCCTGTCACCTCGTCGAGATTTCAGATTTCGCTATATCGCGAATCCTGATGTCAATGTTTTGGGACTTCTCACCACGAAACTCCGATATACTTTGCCACTTGTCCACCTCTCTGGCCCTTGTGGTCCACACGATTCCTTTAGCCTATCGGGATATTGTGAATCGGAATATCGCGATCCTTGATGCTATGTTTACGGAGTTTCAACCCATGAAACCTCGATACACTATTCTACGTGTAAATCCGACGGCCCCTGTGGCTCGGATCAACGGTCCTGCCCCTCCTGAGATTTGAACCTCTCGAGAATATGTCGTTGTATCTCCCCTGCACCTTTGTGAGATCTAACGGCTCACAGTGTTTCACGAAATCTCCTCAGAGAATTTCGTCCATCCGTCCTTCCTTGATGATTCCTGCAAATGACCAAGTGTTCATCCATGGAAACTTGTCTATCTCCGCGCAAACTTGCAACGTCTCTTTAAACACTTACAACACAAGCTCCCTGTGCTTCCTTGGCGATTACTCGAAGGTTCTATACCTCCTGAGATTTTCCACGACTCTGCGTCCTTTCAAAAACTCTCTTGCTCACACTCCTTGCGACAACCTTCAGACACTTTCAAGTGTGAATTCCTTTTGACTCTGCACACACCTGCAACAGCAGTCCTTCAACCCTTGCTCATGTTCGCAACCCTAAACTTCACTCGGCCTGCGCACTCCTTGCACGGCTCCTGTGACCAACTGCACTTGTGGGTGAATGAGAACAAAAGATAAACTACTTGAGCCTTCTGTCAACACACTCCTTGCAGACAACTTCGACTGCACTCCTTGCAAGAACTCTAGCTCAGATAGAGAAATAATTGAAACTCATTCCTTCTTCCCTTCAGACTTCAAACTCAAACATGAAATCATATACACAGCATATAAAGAAAATGTATAACAGGAAGAAAACATTCATGAGCATATCATTCAACATTAATACACAGAGAATAACACAAAACCATGAATTTGACTCAATCTCTTCTATTAATCCAAATATCTGTACATGGTTGTTCTTACACAGCTCTCTACATGCTCTCCTTCTCAGTGCTCAGAATAATGTTACAATACACAATGAGGGTGTCTATATCCCGTTTCCCTCTTGCACTCTCAACCAGTCTAATCTAGAATTAAATTCTATCTACCTACATTAACTACGTTAAATTCCTTCTACCCACTAAGGACGAGAGCTAAAGGCTCAAGGTCTGATTACAATATACAAGTGCGCTTCATCTTAATGGCTCATTTAAGATCGTGCAACAACTTTCAAGGTAATTTCAAAATGTGTGATGGCGCTTGTCCAGCTGTCCGATTGTCTCCACGCTGGCTCGCTTGATGTGGGAGATGCTTCTGCATCAGGAGGGAATGACCGTCAAAAAAGCAGTCAACATGTTCGATGATTTGAAAAGAGTCAGAGAACAAAGAGCTTTCCAACAAATCAGGGACATCAAACAAGTGCCAGCGCCTTCATCAACAACCGCAAGTTTGATGGTATACTTTGATTACTCCACGTGGATTTGGAAAGCGACATGGTAAGGAAAGTGAGGCTTCACATATGTGACGTCAAACTTGATAATTTTTGAGCCACTAGGTTCTAGAGCTCCTAAAGCAGATAGAAAGGAATTCCTCTATGAATGAAATGACTGGAGTACCTCCAAATCTGACATCGCACAAGGGGTTTGACCCAGGTCCTCAAAAATAGAGTAGTTTTGGGTGGTTCTATCATTTTGATTATGGGTAGAGAACTTGAGTACTCCTTTTGGAATATGAGGCAGTGGCTCTAGTTTTTCAATCTGTAAAGTTGTCTCCAGAGGAGGAGGAGGATATTATATACCATGAATAGCTTGTGAAGAGCTATAGTCTCTAGATCTAGTGGCTACATTAACTTGCGCATTGAACATATTGATACACAAACGGTCACCATCTTGCAACGGTGGGTTTTGACTCCCACCAGCCGCATTTTTGGAATTTGAGGAGCTCGAGGCCATGTGTTGTTTATGTGGGAATGGAGTCATCAGCACATCGGGCGATAGAGATAATAGCCTCACAAGTTCTGCAAGTTTGGGGCATAAATGGGTAAGGTGATCATATGTGAAAAGCTTATAGGGAAAGTTCACCTTACGTCTTTCTCATTTTCCCTCTCTAGCATTATCATTCGTATTCTCATTATTACCATTTTCCTTGGGTTTATTACAATTTTTCCCACCCTTACAATTATTATGTCCTTCTTCTTATTCCCTCCTGGTTGTTGGTTACCATTTTCGTTAGCCGACGATTTCACAGAATGTACATCCACTGACTGAGTGGGGTTGGAAGACACAGATGATGTTGGCCCTCCTATAGACTAGTTTAGAGACAACTCTTTCATATGGCTTGTCACCGAGTCTGCGGACTTTACATTGGAGGTACCTACAATGTCATCGACATAAGATCCAGGCTTTTTTCTAGGGTCGTAAGTTGACCGCGGTGCATCCGAAAGAAGGTGGTACAATATCCCATATTGAGCATATATCAAGACTAACTTTTGGGCTCTAAATATCGCTTCTTCCTTAGTGGTAACCTAGGAAGTAGAAAATCTGTTCGAGATAGGAGCATGGAAAGACTTAAGGAGCCAATCTAAAAGAAAGGTCGAGGGTATATGAGTCTTAATCAACCTCTTTTGTCTATGCCACTCCTGGATATGATCTGATATATGAGTGGCGGTATCTTGGCATAAAGTCGACAAAAGTTCTAGGCCAACATCGTAACGAATCAGAAATTGGAAGTGGTTTAGGAAGACAAAAACCAACTGACTAAAAGTCCCATATGCCCCCTTAGGTAGCTCAATATACCATTTTACAACAACTCCAATGAGGGTGTGTTGAAATAATATTAATTGAATAGAATCGTCATTAAGGGAATTCAATGAGAACCAAAGGTGAAAAGTATGTTGATATTATGGTAGCTACGGGAGGTATTTACCTCCACGTGTAAACCTGATGAGAATAGAATATTTCGGGAAGCAAGAAGAAACCCTAATGAGTTGGCTAATAACCCTAGAAGACAAGTCATCTCAAGAGGATAATTGGTATTAGGTTATTAGCCTACAAGAGAAGAAGTCAACCAGAAGAAATATTATATACTAAGTAAATAGGCACCCAGAATGAGAAGTCGGCCTAGAAAGTTAACCAGAATAAGTATAAATACAGGAGGCCAGTCTTCATTCTGGCAGGCATTCTTAGAACTGTAGAGATCACTGTGCGCACTGCAGTTATCCAGTTTGTGCGCAAGTTTGGAGGAGAGTTGTCATTGCAGCTGTTGCAGCTAGAAGATTATGTTTTGTCTTAGACTATATCTTGGTTATGGTTTGGACTATCTGATCAGCTCTTGTTTGGTGCACTATCCTTGGAGAAAGGTGTGCTACCCTTTGTTTAGCTATCTATCCTAGGGTTTTCTTCCAGAATGATTCTCTGTCAAGGTTAAGGTGCTCGGAGGGTAGCTTCGACCTATGGTTGGGTGACAATAGTGATATTGTCTATGGTAAAATGAGCACAATCCGTAATATTCTAACAGGTTATGGGCCCACACCTCCTTCATTCAGTCTAACCACTAGAAGGGAGCATATCCATAAGGATATTAATCTCATTGAAGAACTACCGCTAGGGTTTCTAGCAGAAACAGTTACTAAAGAACTGTCGCTAGGGTTACTATCAGGTGAAATTGCAGAAAATATAACCCTCTCATTGAGGAACCTTAAGTGAAGGGATTGACCTGATTTCCAAATAGACCAGTGCGCCCTAGCCTAGCGCACCTCCTGGTACTCTCAGCAAGCCAAGATGTCAAGTTTGAGTTTTTGGTCAAATATAGGGTTGACCAAGTCAAAGTAGCCATGACTTACTCTATGAAGTCAGAAAACAAGTTAGATGGAGCTTCTAACTTTAGAGAGTGGAAGAAAATGATTAACCTCATCCTTGCCAAGAATAAAGTGTTGGATATCGTGGAAGGAAAGATCGTGAAACCAGAATTTGAAGAAAGAAAAGAGAAGGAACTGCAGAACGTTGCAGTCGTGGAGAATTTCAAAGACAACGACATCAATGCCATGAGTATTATAGTGGATTCTATAAAATAACACTTGATACCCTACCTCTCCCATCTTGACTCATTGAAGAAGATGTACGATGCCCTAACAAATATCTTCTCAGTTAGAAACATTGGAAAAGTAATGAGTCTAAAGAATGAGCTCTGTGACATGAAGCTGAATGATGATGACAACATAACATCATATACTTTGTAAGAATCTCTCAGTTAAGAGATAAAATACAAGCCATTGAAGAGATCATTTCAGAGAAGGAATTGGTAAACATAGTACTCAATGGTCTTCCCAAGACATGGGATGCATTTTCCGCAAGCATGAACACAAGGAAGGAGTATCCTACATTTGAAGAACTTTGGACTTGCTCTGCTCAAGAAGAATCAAGGATCAGTGAAAAAGAGAAACCCCAAAAGAAGTACGATGATCAAGCCTTCATAGCAATATTCAAGAAGTTCAAGAACAAAAGGAAGTTTGGTTCAAGGAAGAAGACAAATCAAGAGAAAGATATGTCAAAAATACAATGCTTCAACTGTCGAAAGTATGGTCACTACAATAATCATTGTCCCGAGCTAAAGAAAAGGAAGGAGACACACAAAACAACAGTTTACAAAGAAAAGGAACCTACAAAGAAGAATAAGAAGGATTAAAAAGACTTCTTCTTCTAAGATGAGGTAACAATACTCCTCATTGTTCTTGTACATACCATGTTTTCTATACATATCTTGCATATCTATTTCTTAAAAGATAATATGTTCAAAGAGAAACTATAATTATGAAAGAACAACAAGATAAGGACTGCTATCACTATGACTATAAGACAAGCTGCAAGATAAGCCGAAATCAAAGTCGATCTTGAAGAAACCAAGAAGAAGTAAACACAGAAATAAGTCAACAATCAAGAGGAAATTGGAAAAAGATTTGTGACACTTTGCAGAAGACAGTAAGGATGCAGACAGAAGCGTGGAGGGAGTCGATTATATACTTCCAAAATAAAAACATGCACTCATACACGAAGCAAGGATTAGGATGGATCTAATCCTATGATCCATTGAAGATGTTGAAGTATATATCTATGGTAGCATCCATGAAAAGCAATACATGTTTAGTTTGCCTTTAGAAGAAGCCTTCTTCGAAAAGAAGCCTAAGAGTATCCCTGGTTGTCCATCCACATCCATGATTCTATGATGAAATAAAGAAGTTAAATATTTAGGTCATGGAATCTATAAGAAACTCCATGGACCCAGGAAGCTAAAGAGAAACATGAGGAAGAACATGAATATTCCAAGAAAAAAAGAAACAACAGAACAACCAGTCATTGTATTGATAATCACAAGACTAACAGCCTGATATGAACTCACCAAAAAGAAATCAAGCAAAGGAAATGAAAAGTGTGTTTAAGAACAGTGTATGGAAGACTTATGAATGCAAGCATTGTGAGATCCAGAACTAGAAGTTCTCCCAGATGGAGGGAGAAGACTATGATGATTGTTTTCTCCAAGTAAACCAAACATACCTCTACATGAGCCAGTATATCGTTTTCTATATCCATGGGTTGGAGTTTACATGTAGAGAAACCTCAAGGCTTTGAGGTATACCAGAAAGAGACCCTTGTATGCTGATGGAAGAAGACAACTTGGTGAATAACCTCCAATGCACAACAGAAGCGTGGTGAATACTTTCTATATCAAAGATATTGTATCAGAATGGTTACTTAGAAGCTTATAATGATGGATTTCTAATCCATGACAAACTCTCATGATGGCAGAAGAAGTACCACTTAGATATGTTCCAGTATGACCCTTGGCACTATGTTATGAGCTAGCAGGAAATCAAGAGGAATCCAATAATGATATACTATATTGATCAGATATATATGAAGCCTTCAAAGAAAAATAGTGTTCCAGAAAGACCGAAGTACATTTGAGATCAAGAATTACATTCTCCATGATGAATTCTATAAAAGAGAAGTGGTTCTCCAATATATATATCTCCATAGATGAGAAGATAAGTAGACATTTGGTAAAGCCTCTGTCTAAGGCGAAAGAGTTTGCGTACTCAAGTTGGATCTCGTGGAGATGACTTCCTTATTGAAAAAGGAAGAGATGACTCCCAGGTTGGGAGGGAGCATTGATGTGTTATTGATTTATGGAAAATCATTTTTCAGTTCGAAAAATGGTCCAGGATGAGTAGTTTCTTTCCATTTCGGAAAGTGGTTTGAGATTTCTAATGGACAGTCATTTTCCAGTTCGAAAAATGGTCCAGATCGAATGGTCATTTCATAATGAAAATGGTTCGATGGATTTATGATGTACCATAGATAGTGATTTCCCATTGTGGTTAACATGGGGAATGGTCTAGGGAAGTCTCTCTTCTTGAGGGTTACTCAAGAAGACTGGCCCGCCTCGCCGGACAATCATTCTTTCGAAGCTCATAGTTGTGAGCAGTTTCGAAGAATGGTCCATTTTGGAGGTTGGTGCAAGACAATCATTTCCTTAGAAAATGGTCCGGACAATCATTCCTTAGGGAAGATTCATTCTCTCCAGGTTGCACTTTGTTTAGTGCCAGAGGAATGGCCAAGGGTGGGGAATGGTCTAGGTTCAACAATCAGGGATAGGAATTCCCTAGGGTAGACTCATTCTCTCCATGTTTCACTTTGTTTAGTGCCGGAGGAATGGCCCAGGATGGGGAATGGTCCAAGCTCAGAAATCAGGACAATTACTCTTCCTTGCTTGAGAAGAATAGTCCAGATAGCTCATCATTGATGTTTGACCTTTTGAGGGCAGATAATCTTCCAGATCTCATAGATGTGAGTGGAAGAATGGCCCAGATGATTCAGTTTATATCATAACAATGTTTTATGTGCAGGTTGATATCAGATGATTGTTATGGAGACTGTATGAAAATAGATGTATGCTACTATGGTGGATTGTGTTCCACTGATTGTGACTATACGTCACTGATCAAGTATTTTTGTGCTACTTGGTGTGGTAGTGTACCACTAGATTGTAGTACTACTATGGATAGACACAGTTCTGTTATATTGAATGATATTGTTCTGATTGTCTTGAAGACTATCAACAATGTTGGAAATGATTATTAGCTAAATGGATGATCAATGGACAGAGATTGCCCAGATGGAAAATGGTCAAGACCATTTACTCTTCTGGGACATATGTCTGGATTAGAAGAATGGTTCTTGTGTCACTCTATGGAGTGAGTGACTTATCCAGCATCATGTATGATTACTCAGATGGAGTATGGTTTCGAGAGATGATGCAGTTGATGACACTGATAGTGATGATGGTGCTCATATCATGAGATAGTCTATACGACTATGTTGATGCTACCGGGTAAATGGTATGTTTGTGCTCAATACCTTTACCTTCAATACCTCCCTAGCTAGGAGGGAGTGTTAATATTATGGTAGCTATGGGAGGTATTTACCTCCATGGGTAAACCTAACGAGAATAGAATATTTCGGGAAGCAAGAAGAAACCCTAATGAGTTGACTAATAACCGTAGAAGACAAGTCGGCTCAAGAGGATAATTGGTATGAGGTTATTAGCCTACAAGAGAAGAATTTGGCCAGAAGAAATATTATATACTAAGTAAATAGGCACCCAGAATGAAAAGTTGACCCAGACAGTTTTCCAGAATTAGTATAAATACAGGAGGCGAGTCTTCATTCTGGAAAGCATTCTCAGAATTGCAGAGCTCACTTGTGCGCACTGCAGTTAGCCATTTTGTGCGCAAGTTTGGAGGAGAGCTATCGTTGCAGCTGCTGCAGCTAGCATATTACGTTTTGGCTTGGACTATCTCTTGGTTATGGTTTGGACTATCTGATCAGCTCTTGTTTGGTGTGTTATCCTTAGAGAAAGGTGGGCTACCCTTTGTTTAGCTATCTAGCCTAGTTTTTTCTTCCAAAATGATTCTCTATCAAGGAGAAGGTGCTCAGAGGGTGGCTTCGGCCTATAGTTGGGTGACAATAGTGATATTGTCTATGGTAAAATGAGCATAATCCATCATATTCTAACAAGGTAGTGACATGATCACCAGGATATTCTCCATTCTTATCCTTGAATTTCGGGATGTCCGAAGGAAGCTTGGTGGGGATGGGGGGCCATGTAGGATCATGACTCACAAGGTTGTTCATTAACTTAGACAATTTTGGTAGATTAAGCATGGCCAGAAAAGGGAGACGGGGTTGCGACATATGGTCCCAAGCTCCCAGGAAAGATTGTGCTTGAGGAACTGCAGTCCATCTAGGGTTCTGGTAAACACCATTGCCCTGTCCAGGATTACAAGGCCCTCCTCCTAGCTGATTCATAAAAAGTTGGTTGGGCATCATTCCAGCAGGAATGTTCTGTTGGGGGTTATGAAAATTGCCCCCAGTCAGATTAGATACGGGTTGGAGGTTTCCCAAAGCATGAAACTTACCTCCTCTGGGTGGGAATCTAGAGGATAGCGATGGATTTGTCATGCCAAATGTATTGGTCAAAATTTTCACTGAGGAGGTAGGATTATAGGAAGAAACTTGAGCCGAAGCATGTCCGCCAGGTTGGTTATTCCACCCAAGAGTAGGAGGATTGGACCCAGGGTTAAAAGAAGGAATGCCTCCCATATTAGGATTTGTTTGAGGGATTTGAGACCCACCAAATGAAAACAAGTGTAAGGAGGTGTAGTTCCCCTAAGCCCATGCTATCATTAAGGCCAACAGTTTTGATGGCATTCGAAAACTACAAAGTAAAGTTGGGCATACCATAGGAAAAAGGACTAGAAGCCATAGGGATGGAATGAACATTATAGCCAGTGAGTGACCAAGAGACCCAAAAGGGTTCGAGGCTGTAGCTTGAGAATTCACTATAGGTCGAGCCATAGTAATGATAGGTTAGCCTTGCACTACAACCATTGTGGTTGCAGGATTCGAAGGAGTTCCATTAAATATAGTGGGTGTGGGAGTTGAAGGGCTCCCAGTGTTCTCAAGACTAGGTTCATTACTCATCCTTGTAGAATCACAAGTCTAAACAGTGGATGTGTGTGTACCACGCCTAATAACTCTACGCCTCTTAGAAGGAAAAGACTCAAAATCCGGTGGTAATTGTAATAAGTGACGAGACCGATGGGGAGGCTAGTCTGAATCCATGATGACTTAAAACTCTAAAGATAAAAAATATATCCTAAGGCCAACTAGTAATCAAAGAGCACACCAAAATTCAAAAGACCAATATGCATACAAACAGGGTAAAGTGGCTAAGTGGCCTCCCTCCCTAAAGAAGGTACGTCTCGCCCAGGAGGGGCCTAAGACTCCCTGCTAAAGATCAGAGGTAAGATAATTAGTTATAAGGGCCCTCGTGGGCTTAACAACCAGTCGGTTAGATCCCCCCAGAGAGGTAATCCTCCATAAATTTTGTGTGTTGTTTGACCTTTATCTGACCCAGGGTACCTGCAGAATAACCCCTACAAGTAACCTATGAGACACCTAAGTCAAGAAAATAATAAACCATTGTATAACTGATGCACATGTGAGCAGTCGTAAGTTAGGTCCACCGTATGGGAAGGGTAGAAAATCCTAAAACCTTGAAAGCATTGCCTCTCATGGAGGTAAATGCACTAACAAGATCCCCAGATACGAATAGATCCCCAGAAATATCTCTGACGCTAAGAAGGTATCGGGAGGATATCCCTTCAACCAAACTCATGCGACCTCGTGATTAACTCTTGTGTGAGCGGAGCCTCCTGATATTACCAATTATACAATGGATTTATCTACTCCCTTTCTCAGACACATATGTTGATTTAATTGCCTTGGAGAAGTTTACTCACAAAATCTTATTCCAAGGCATTAAATCCTAAGCTAGTTTTTTCACCCTAGAAAATAAAATCGTGACTAATCAATTTTAAATTTTAGTGTTGGCACAGGGGCAGACCCAACATTCAACGCTTCAACAACACACCAACAAAACCCTAACTACTGACCCTTTCAGCAACACCTGCGAAGCAAATGAAGTCTTACACGAGGTAGAGGCAGGGGTGGTTGCAGGAATCCAGTGTCTGCAACCTTAGGTGGGACACATATATGTGATTGTAACACCTTAACAGATCACTTAGCAGTTATAGTTCATTAGTATTCAACCTTCGTTTATAGAGAAGATAAACCCTAATTACATAGCAACACAGTAGTCTACAAGATATAATATGCCCAAGCACTTAGCACATAAAGATATATCATATCTAGCATTCATTCACATTATTAAGCACAAAGCATCAACATATCTATCTATCATTCATCTATATCAAAGAAGTAAGCAAGTAAACACATAAACACATCAATACATTACACAAAGCATAACAACTAGGATATACGTGGTTCACCCCCAACCTGGGGCTACGTCCACCAACTCTTCTTCTCTTTTATTTTCTTCTATCAATCTTCTACATGCACAAAGCTTCAAGATCCTACTCCACATAGGATAGGAGATCTGCGCACAATTCACTAGATCCTCCTTCCCCGATTTAGATTAAAACACAAAGCCTTTACACAGTCTCTTGCAATCACTTGCAATTAACTTTGCAAGTTCTCAACATAGCATGCACAAAGCATTTACAATTTGCACTCAACACTTTGTCTAGGTACCAAGCCTCCCCTTTTTCCCCTTCTTACATCGCCTAGAATTCTATTTATATATTAGAAAAAGGGCCTAAACATGAGTAAACCCATGGGCCAACATCCCCATACCCGTTACATAATCCCAAAACCCAAAAATCCATAAACAAGGGGCCGAGATCCCACAATCTTTGCTTCAATCTGTGCTCCACCTTCAACAACCTGTCAAAGTCCCAAAATAGGTCAAACATGACCAAGAATCCTCAAAACTTGGTCAAGTGCCAACATGCCCCCAACACTCACTTGTGACTCGTCCTGAGTCACTCTGGTTTGGGTAGCTCTGCTTCAAAGGCCTTGATCTTGGCTTGAGCTGCTTCGACCTGTTGCTGCGCTAAGGCCTCCTGCTTAGTGAATACTGGATAACTGCTTCATTGACAGGTCCCTCTAAGCGATGTTAGACTGCAGTGACTACTTGTTCCAACTCTTCTCTTCGACCTTCAATCTCCTCAAACAGTTGGCACGCTTCGTCCTGGACTGGTTGGAGCCTCTGAGTCACTTCCATGAATTTTATCTGTATGGTGTGTGTTAACACTCTGTAATTTTCCCAAGGCTACGGAGGCAGTCATAGAGGCAACCTCAAACCACTTGGAGTCTTGGATCTAGCCCTCCAAGACTCAGAGAGGGCTCTCTCTTTTTTATTTAACTTGGTTTGTATGGGATGGATGTTAGGCTAGCTATGAAAGTATGGGGTTGGGGTTTTTGAAATATTTAGATGAGGATGTGGTTGACGAGTTTCTCAGATCACCATTGGGCTATGGCGTATGTTTATAAGATAATGATCAAATCATATCTAGAGGTAAATGTCTCCACAGGGCAAGATAGTAACAATTGTTGGATCGTCTTAGATTTAATGCATATGAATAAGGTGAAAAGGGAGAGATCCATTGAACAGAGGAGCAACTAAGAATTCCTTTGTAAAGCTTCAGATGAATAACATAAATATTATTGAAAAATTGGCCAAAGATTATGCATGCATAAATTCTTCTCCATTACTCTCTTTCAATAATAATAAATGAAAATGCTTGAATGATAGCAGAAAGATAACTAAAAATAGACAAGGAACACACCACCAACGCTGCTACACAAGAATCCTGTAAATCATTTTCTCTATTACTGTTTAGTCATTCAAAAATTACAGACAAAAAACCTCCTGGAGTAGCAAGGCCCACAGTCCAGCCAAAAGGGAAAATCTTCACACAGGTCGAACCCTCCATGCCTCCAATTCATCCAATATATAATAGTCTATGGCCACATTAGATCCCTATGAGTCGAACTCCTCTAGCCTACAAAAGTGGATCTGTTCCTATCTTTTGGCTGATGTTTTAAATGCTAGGAGTTTGGGATCTTTACTTCATTCCAAAAATAGAAAACAATTAACAAATTAAAATGACACATGTAGATTATCTCCGAATTTTTATAGCTAATGAAAACAAACTCCTTAAGATATGGAACTTCTCTGTATCCACTGATCTTCTACCTCAAAATGATGAAAGACACCTCACCAAATGCTAAGATGTCACTTGAGAACTTGATTGTTAGTTATCTTAGATGAATTTGAGTTTCCATTCGTATTCTTCTCTTATCCTCGAGCTGTTAAAAATATCTAAGAACAAGTGATAAGACTGATTCTGTTTCCACCTATCATTTTGCTGGCCTCGGATTCTGGATCTGCCTCATTTGTTTTGGCAGAATTTGGGTCTTGATTGCCAGCTGCATTCGAAAAGATGCCTCAAAACAAGGATACACTGCCACATCAAGGACACCTGCATGTACCTCTTCCAGATTGTTATATGATCCCTCCCTACGAAGCTTGCCAATAGCTACATCAGCAGTATAAATAAACCATTCACCCTCTAGAAGGGAACTGTTAGGGTCTATTCCTCTTGTAGTGAATGCCTTGATAGCATGAGTTATTATGGATGAGAAGCTTTGATTGATATGTCTAGAGGAATAACATTCAGACTTTTCAATTTGACTTACAAAGTGCATATCCAAGATAGACTGTTGTAGTCCAAACGGACTTAGGGATGTTGAATTGTCTTCAATCACTTCCCAGAAGTCCTGATCATTTGATAATCAAAGTATGACTGTCTCTGTCATCCTTATAAGTAATTTCTTCACCACCTTGTCTCTTCCAACCAACGCAAACGCAGCAAGTTGTGCAAGCTCGTTCAATTTCATGAATAATGCCTGGAAAGATGAAGAGGGCATTGCATCTGCATCCCAAAATAGATCCTCACTCTTCCCATTTAGATATGTATTTCCAATCAGTTGCACAGTGCCTTCTTGGTTTTCAGTTTGTTATCCCAAAAAATTTGAGACAGAGAGTGGCATCAGTTCATCAGCAAGGGCTGATGCATTTCCCAAAAGGGCAAGCTATTGAGCCTCTGTTTCCGCACAAATCAAATTAGAGTTATCTCTAAAATATGTTTTATTTTCATATTCCGAGGGACAGGGTATAGCTCTCATACAAGTATTTATATAGCTATCAAAAAGGCGAGCAAGACCATTCAGAATACATCCTCCAAAGTACACAATTGTGAATGGGGTCAAACATTCTACAATGTCCTGTACCACTGAAATAAATTTGAATGCACTATTAACCAGCTTAACTTGACAAACCAAGCCAACATTACTTTCCATCCGAGATGTGTGCTTCACAAGGATACCATTAACTGGTGAAGTGAGGACCCAATCATCATTTGCTGCAAAAGCAGAGATATCTTCCTCAACTTGTTTTAGTTTGCCTCTAAAGCCTCTTCCCAATATAGTTGAATATGCTCTAAAAGACATGGAGATAATGTCAAAACCCTTGCAAAAACAACAGAGTTAGTGCAATCATGAATTTGGTGTTGTTGACAGCGCAATAATGTATTCAGTTTTGCTGACAATCCCACCAATCGAATCATTTCCTGAGTAGTCTCCATTTGACAGTGGTGTATTTCACATCAGAGTAAAGCTGACTGCCCTCTGCACCATCAAGTCCAATTTCAAAATTAGTTTGATCCTCTTTCACAAAAATAGAGTGACTGATTTCTATGAAAATATTAGCTGGGAATGGTGTCTCTGCAATTAATTTGACAACCTGCTCCTCAGAGACATAGACCTATTCTAGAGTTTTGCCAATCTTCTTTTCCCAAAGCACCACAAGCTCATTGAAGGACAGCGTGTTGGCAGGAATTCTTAAGTATAAAGTTTTGTTCAAAGTTCTGGGATCGTCCACTGCCACAAAGCCTGGTTGAAAAGTTGCTTAATTGACCTTTGTCAACCCTTAGACATCTTCTAACATCATCACGAAACCTGACATTTAGTTCTTCCCACTTCTTCCAATGTGTAAATTGGATGGCCTTGCACAATGCCAAACTTGGCAAGTATAGATCTGCAATGATTTTAATCATAGAAGGAATGGGATCAAAGGCAATGGCCTTTATTAATGGGAGTCGACTTAGAATTTCCCCATGTGGCCCTCTCATTGGAGATGAAGAACTGCAAAATAAAAAACCATCAATATGGTACTCATTTACCCAATGCCACAGACTGTCTAAGATCATATTTTGTGCTATTGGGTGTTTTGAGCTCCTTGGTGCATTGATTCCAATTCCTGATGTATTTGTTGAGTTTGATTCACAATTGTGTTCCTTTCATCTGTTAACTTCGACAGCATGTTCGTGCCTCAGTAACTTTCGCCTTCAATTCACCAAGTTCTTTGGGTGCCACTTCAAACAAGACAGTATTATGTTTTCCACTATCAGATGGAAATGCCCTTGGAGGTAAACCCTCTTCTAATCCTTCAGGAACTGGAGAAGGAGGTTGGGGTGGAGGAGCATAAACTACCCTGAGTTTTCACTCCTCAATAACCTTCCCTTCCTCCTTGTTGAACATATCCTGAGTGATATCCTTCTGATCTACTCCATAAGGTGTTACAACGCTCTGCACAAGAAATTTATCTTTGCATTGTAGATCAAGAGGGGCTTCTTGTTGTGATTGCATACTAGCTATAACATCACAAGTAGGTAGGACAATGCCAGTGTTGGGTCGTACACAATACTTCTTTGGGGATGTGGTTTTCACCTTGAAATCCACATAATGATCTGAGTTATTTACCAACTTAAGAGAACACGAGCTATGCTTCTTCAATTCGAACGAGAATTTAAGCTCAGTCGAATGAATAGTTAGAAGCTCCTTGTTACTCATTCTTTACCCTGAAATTGAGCTTGAATTCCAGTACAAGTGTCGAGGCCAAACGCAACCCTAAAAAACAACCTATTTAGATCAGCTCTTGCAAAGCCCCATTTCACGAATAGATCAACTCCTCCAAGCGGCAATTGAGGTGACCAGAAATGAACTAGGATTTTTCAGACCTTGAGGCTCGTTGAGACTACCTCTCGACTCGTGGATTGGTGTGTTGGTTCTCCGTATGGCTTTGTGCTGGAGCTTGGGTATTGGCTTTGAGTTGATAGGGTAACAGTACTGATATATATTCCAACACCTAATACTTGGACTCTGTACATTATTCCAATCACTGATTCTACCATAGTTACCATCGACCTGCCCGATTTTAATATGCTCATCTCTCTCTTTGATGTAAAACCTTGGTATGTTGGTTAAATCTAAGTTTCGGGCATTTGGTGGCAAGTGTAAACATTTGTTGGCAATGACCCAATGATATTCGACACCTGTGAGCTATCTCCCTCAACTATTTGGTCACACTTGGGCGATTCCTTTGACACCTTAGGCACCCGATACATCCTTTAGATAATTGCGTTGTCGCTTGTATGTATTGTATTGAATTGGTGTTGTGTCTACGTCACGTGGAGTGCTGGAGCTGGAGCTAACACTTGGCCCTCGGGCCTAAAATTTTGCTGGAAATTTCAATAAAATTATTTAAATAAGCCTGCATAAGGCCGAGAGCCTAATTTTGGCCTTTCCTATTCCATATGTGTTGGCGATTGTATGCTGGACTTTGGATTATGTGTTGCTAATGTTGCGTGCTAACCCCCAACATGCCTTGTGTTGTTTTTGATGCAGATGCGTGGCTCTAGATTATGAATAACAACTCTCAGTGTTGAGCTTGGCCTTGGGTCGACATTCTTTTTTTTTTAAACCAGCTACAGGCTTTCGGTGGCTAGAGGTACACAAAAAATGGGTTCTAAGCGACCGAAATCTCTCACTTTTGGTAGCTAACATAGCATGAAACTCTACTCTTTAACCATCGAAAACAAAAACTCTTGTGTGATAACATTTGAGGTGATTTGAGAAATTTCTGTCGCTTTTACACCTTTGTTGTGCATCGTGAGCAACAACATAATGCCTGAAGAAGATAGATATTAGTCAGAACACTGACTCCCCTATTATATAGGGTTCCAACAGTGTGGACCTGTTGTTGAGTAGTGTGCTATTCCTGGGATCGCTTCATCCTTTCAACTACCGACATGAGCTTCAACTACGCTTGTACTTTTGCTTCCTGTTGCTTTGCTTCTTGGAGCTGTGACTCCAATGCCTTTAGTTCAGGGTCTTCAGTAATTCTCTCGAAGGTTTGTGCACTTCTACTGCTAAGATATTTACATTCCAGGGCGAATGCTCTGATCCTCTCAATTTCACTCCGGGTAGTGGATTCTCTTTGTACTCGCATGTCCTTCGGGGTACTTGGAATTGTTTGTAGCTCTAGGTCTGTGATTCTCTGTTGAAGTTGCTAGATAGCTTCCTCAAGCTGTGCTACTTGATGCTCCATTGGTTCTTCCACCTTTTTCTCTAAGCCTGTCACAGAGCGAAGTGCTCTGTTGACTGCTTCTTTGACTCCGAGCTGCTCTGCGAGCAACTGCTCTTTCTCTTGCTTGACCTGTGCTCTCTCCTCTTTGAACTTGGTGCAAATTTCATCCTTCTCCTACTGTGCAACTCGACATTGCTCTACCACTTCCTGTTGTGCTTGCTTCAGAGCCACCGTGGCCTGTTCTTTATCTTCTTGCACTCGACAAAGGCGAGCTTCAGTTGCATTAGCTATTCTGCAGAGTTGCGCAGGATCATCTCCCAAATCTGGTTCTTCTGATGGGGGTGCAGTGGATACTGCATAGCTGGATTGAAGGGCCTGTTGTACCCCTCTTAGTTCTGTCTCAATTTTTTCATACATGGCTACTTGCTTGGCTTTAGTGTTCTGCATAATATCCTGTGAAGCATCTGATACGACTGTGATGATCATGGATTTCGTCCACGAGGTAGGTTTCGTGGGGGGAAATTTTCTTTTCTTAGAGGGATCAACCTCATCAATGGGATCCCTAGGCGGTGTTACTTCACCTTGCTTCTGCTGATATTCTTTTCCATTGGTCTCTTCTTTATCTACTTCATCATTATCTCCTCGTCTAGGTGATTCTGAAGCAGTTTCATCTGATGCATTGCTCAGGTTTTGTACCTCTTTGGTCTTCTTCCTTCTTCTAGGTCCATGTGTATCATGCTCTTCATGAGTGGCCTCCAAGTTGCCAATTAGTTCGGGATCATAAATTTTTGTAGGGTCAACAGGGATAAGGAGCTCTACAGACCAGTCCTTAGTTATCTCTTCGAGGTCTTCCTCTGTGAGCTTATAGCATGACTGAATCTCTTCTTTATGCTCGTCAGTGTGCACAGTGATATAAATAAAGTGTCTATCTATGTGGAACTTCATGAGGGGTCTGAACTGGTGCAGAGTGTTCGATGTCATACAAGGGACAACCCCAATAGACCTCTTTAACTGGAGATAGTATGTGTGGAATACCACATTCGACTACCATTGTTTTCTCATATTGCTCGAGTACCAAAGCATGGTGAACTTCACAACGAGTGGCTCGAATGGCTCAATGTCCGGGAAGCTCGCACCTTCCAACATCTCCCAAGCAGTGAATGTGATGGAGATCAGCAACCAGCTGAAATGGAACTCATAGCCTTGATCCTGAGCTTCGTAGAAATCCAATTCTAGTTGATTGACTAAGTACTTCGCCCAGTTCATTTGGAGTCCTTCTACACATTTTCTGGCGAGGTCAACAACGAACCCTATGACCTATGTAGGTATTTTATTTCTCACTAGCTTCCCTGCAATCAGTTGGAAGGTCAGGTGCATTGCTCCATTCTGGATGGAATCTACCTTGTAGCCTCGCGTCTCCTTTTCTACATCTCCATAGGTATCCTTAATCCTCTGTGCCAGGGCGTGGTCTGCAGCCTTCCCTGGGTAGAAGTCTTATGGGTTTGGTCCCTGCATGCTCAATCCAGTGATCCTATGGATCAACGTTGGATCAACTATGATGTGTCTATCTAGCCATAGATAGCCACCATGGTAGCACGATAGCAGGAGCTTAACACACACGTTAATCTCCTGGTGCCTTCCAAAATGTGGAATCTTCATCACATTCAAGATGGTGGACTGTGCGAGGTTCATAGTCCATGGTTGGGCGATTATTTTTGAGTTCTTCCCCTTCATCCTAGTCAAGTATCTGTGAGGAGAGAGAATACTATGGTTCTTACGGTCCCCTAGGTTGAAGTCATTGAATTTTAATGTCACGATCTTATCCTGCTATGTTCTAACTGCACATATCCCCTTTTAGAGGTACACAATAACCAGGGTATAATCAAAGTCTCTGGGGACACTGTCACGACTCACCACACCAGTCAAAGACGGGATTTAGTCGGGTAGGATAGTAGGGATCAACTTCTCATTCACCAAGTCATCTCAATGCTTGGTTCTTTTCTCGAATACATCTCGGAATGGTCCAGATCCACGAGCAGTTGACGAAGAGGCTTGTACTCCTCTCGTCGATGAAGCTTGAATCCCTGTGGACATTACTTTTTTGGCCATTAAATCGATTAGAAATTCTTCAACCGACTTCTCTATGGAGCTGATTTTGTTCGACATGCACTCTCTCGATCGGATAACTCAGGTCGATGAATGAATGCTCAATGCAATAGTTCAGGTGGTGAAATCTCAGTAAACATAGCACAGTAGCAATGACTTCTTTTGTTGGCTCAGATATAATTCACAAAAGTTTTCTAAGTGCAACAGTTGACACAATAAGTAGAAAACAAGGTAACATACCTCTCCAATGGGCGACAATCCTTCATCAATGCAGTTATGTCTGGTACGACACGGTCCCAACGGTCTGATGACGCGATTTATGGTCATAACTACTATTCTAACCGTTCGAGGCATCAGTCTAATGGTCATAATGCCTCCAACGGTTATATTTCTTCACCATGGCAAAGTGCCATGTTGCGCTATTCTAATATATTGACGAAGTTCTAGTTTTGCAAACCTTCCTTCTGCAAAGTTCCCTCAGGTACCTTCTACAACTTTTCTATCTTTGCTCTCTTCTTACTGATATTTCTAGCCTTCTTCCCTATGATCTTCATCTCAGTATTCCTCTTTCCATTCTGATTCTTATCTCCTTTTGGCATCGTAACTTTGCATTGTTGAGATTCTTTCATAGGGTTCAAGGGAAATACTTCTTCTCTTTTTGGGGTAGGTGCTCCACTCTTCTATGAGTCTTCTTGTGTTCTTTCAACTTCAACATCCAAGTTTCTGGTTCTAAATAACTTCGGTATGTTCTCCTGTTCTTCAATAAAGTGCGCTATACTCCTAGTCATGAAATCTTTTAATTCTTGCTTCTTCTATCCCAAGACTTCCTCTTCTTTTATTCTGGCATGATCCTTCTCAATCCAGGTTTTTCCTAGTAACATAGTGAATGGGGTGTTGTTCTCAATAAATTTAACAACCTCAAAATCTTCCTCTATCGAAGTTCCATGAGAACTCATAGATATCTGGGTGAGGCTTCCACATAGGGTTATCATCTTTCCTCTAAATAATCCTATTCCTCCCAACGAAGGAATCATAACAGGCTTTCCTAAAATTTCTCAGGTTCTTTTTGTCATGATATTCACCTATGTTTCCTCATCCAGGACACAGTTAATGTTGAAGTCTCCTATTCCTGTTTCTATGCACTCTTTTTCTTTGAAGATCTCTGATAAGTTGATATTTATGTGATCATTCAAGGTTTCTTTCATTTGTAGCAATAGATTCTCTGATTCTTTCTGGGGTTCTTCCATGGTCTCAATTTCTTGACCTTCCTCAAGGTTTTCTTGTCTCATATTCATTCTTTCGAGCTTAGAAATCATTCTAGGGAAATCCAAAACTTCATGGTCCATATATTTACAACAAAGACAACTAGATCTTCTATCAGGGCATTCCTTAGCAATATGTCCTGGTCTTCTGTAGCTATAACAAATAATTAATCCTCTTTTTCTTTTAAATGATCTCCAACCTTTCCTCTACTATGCACTAGGATCATAGTAGCTAACCTAATAAAAATTCTTTCTAGGATCCTGCATTCATTTGTTAGTCCAAACATTCTTTCTATGCATAGGAATAACATATCTTTCATCATTTCTATCAGATCTACCCATAGCAAATATTCTTTCTTCTAGTTGTGCCCTAGTTTTCATGCTAGGACAAAATGTATCAAACATACCTAGATTCATACTTTCGAAACAAAAATTTCCACTTATCTTACATTTTCAATCAAAACTTTTCAATCAAAACTTTTCATTGTTCTTACCTTTATTAGAGCACAAAGCTTCAATATCTTACCTCTTTTATTCAGATCTGAATTTTCTTCTTAGCACAGAGCCTCACAAGTGAAGTAGTATAATGCACACTAGGGCAACAGATCTACACACAAATATTTCTCTTCAATTCCCAACAATCACAGTTTCAGGTCCAAGAAATGGAACCATTTGTTGGCACAGGGGTAGACCCAGGGTTCAACGCTGTTAGGACCACACAATGTACCTTTTTGCCTATACTTTTTGCCACCATTATACTCTTGATCACTTACATTTAGACTCATATTATCACTTTATCTGATCATCTCAAAGGTATACAACGTCCCTTCTCATTACTATATGTTTAATCTGTTTTGCATAATATTTTACATCACTCTCGTACTTAACCATTGATTAGAAATGCATAAGTGTCCAAGCTGTAGATTTGCATTCAAGGCCTATTGTTGAAACACAGAATTGTCTAAGGCCGTCGTTGCTGAAACACAGAACTGATGCTGAAAAACGGAGATGCTACACAGTCCGAGGCCGCAGATGCTGAAATACGAAGCTGCTATACAGTCTGAGGTCGCAAGATGCTGAAACACGGAGCTAGTACACAGTCCAGAGTTGCAGATGCTGAAACACAGAGAAACCGCCAGAACCGACGATGCTGAAACACAAGGAAGCCGCCACAGTCAGCGGTCAACACAGTCAGAGTGCAATTC
>ML789875.1:130443-146423 GCA_009831015.1 Picea engelmannii | reverse complement strand
TCTTCTGTAGATTTCCTTTACCTCTGCAAGTGTGTTAACCAGGGATTGGGTTAAGGGTTTCTGCTCAGAAAGGAAAGAACCAAAACATCTTGTTCTCTGTAAACTTTCATTAGTGCTAGCCAGAAACTGGGTTAGGGATCCCTGCTCAGAAAGGAAGGGATCAGACTGCTCTGTTCTCTGTAAAACTCAACCTCACAAGTGTGCTAAACAGAAGTAAAGCTCAAGGCTCCTGCTTAGAAAGAAAGGAACTAGGTGGCTTTGTTTTCTGTTAGATAGAGTTAATTATTTTCTACATTGTTGTTTTCATGAAAGAGTGTTAATGCTGAAGTCTCTGTTGAGAGTAAGGGTCTTGTTCTCTGATTGCAGAATAGTTGTTCTTTCCCATTGCAAGTATTAATTCAAATGTAATCCAGGATTCTTAGATTGATCTTTAAAGGTTTGCAATAGGGAAGTTACTTTCCTGTGATTTAATACAGAACTTCAGTTTATTTAAGCAAGTGAGATTAGTATAAGTTTCTTTACTACAACACTAAGTTGCTTTTGGAATTGACCATATATTGTGCGTGGTTATCTTTGAAATAAAAGACTTCCCTGGGTTGATAATTTATGTTTCACTTGGTTGTTTAAAATTAATTAAGCAATTATAGTGACCAACAAACGCTTCAACAACACACCAAAAAAACCCTAACTACCATCCCTTTTGGGAACACCTGCGAAGAAAATGAAGTATCACCCGAGGTAGAGGTAGCGGTGGTTGCAGGACTCCAGTGTCTACAACCTTAGTTGGGATACATATATGTGATTGTAACACCTTAACATAGCAATTAGCAGTTATAGTTCATTAGTATTCATCCTTCATTTACAGTGCAGATAAACCCTAATTACAGAGAAACGTAGTAGTCTACAAGATCTAATATGCCCAAGTACTTAGCACATAAAGATAGATCAAATCTAGCATTCATTCACATTATTGAGAAAAAATCATCAACAGATCTATCTATCATTCATTTATATCAAAGAACTAAGCAAGTAAACAGTAAACACATCAATACATCACACAAAGCATAGAAACACAAGATATACGTGGTTCACCCCCAGCTTGGGGCTATGTCCACCAACTCTTCTTCTCTTTTATTGTCTTCTGTCAATCTTCTACATGCACAGAGCTTAAAGATCCTACTCCACATAAGACAGGAGATTTGCACGCACTTCGCTAGATCCTCCTTCCCCGAGCTAGATTACAACACAAATCCTTTACACAGTCTCTTACAATCGATTGCACTTAGCTCTACAAGTTCTCAATATAGCATGCATAAAGCATTTACAATTTGCACTCAACACTTTGGCTAGGTACCAAGACTCCCCTTTTTCCCCTTCTTACATCGCCTATAATTCTATTTATATATTACAAAAAGGGCCTAAACATGGGTAAACCCATGGCCCAACATCCCCATACCCGTTACATAAGCCCACAACCCAAAAATCCATAAACAAGGGGCGAAGATCTCACAATCTCCGCTTCGATCTGTGCTCCACCTTCGACAACCTGTCAAAGTCCCAAAATAGGTCAAACATGACCAAGGATCCTCAAAACTTGGTCAAGGGCCAACATATAGCATTAATTTTAGTGGTCGTGATTACTCAAAAAGGTATGGTAGTGAAACTCATGATGTTATGACTCTGCAAGAAAAGTAAATATGAAAATAATGCAAAGTCCTAACTTTAACTTTCAATGAATGATATGCTTCCAATAACCAATGCAATTTTTTATTTCAACTCTGCAATTCTGAAGTAAAATGCAATCTTTCATTGCATGCACTAAGCTAATGACAAGGACTCAAAAGACAAAAATGCCAAGCAATGCAAAATGCCTATTTTTTTTTGTATTTTAAATATAATAAGAATGAAAATGCATGGACTGAAAAGTAACATGATATATAACCCTATTGTATATAAAAAGAGATAACTCAAGAAGGATACCAAGAAGCAAAACACCCAGCCCAATGTACAAGGACAATAAAAAATGAAAAGGTGATGAGAAAGACTCTGCCTAGAAATTCAACCAAAGATGGGTTTCTTGTCATCCCACAAGCACTTAACAGGCACTACAAAGACCTAAAAAGACTCAACAAACATCAAATCCCACCCAGCAACCACCAGACCAAGAAAACAAGAAAGGAAAACTGATGTACGTGAATGTTTAGGAAAACAAAGCATATATACGCATCTTGTAGAGGGACAACCTGCGTATGTACATGACTGTCAGGGCAAAAAGCTCGTATATGTTTCAAAACAAGGACAGACAAGGGAGAAAGATTGAAAACTTAGACCTAGAGTGAATAGAGGCTGTCAAACAATGATACGACAAGAAACATAATAGAAAACGAGAGCAATCTAAGGAGAAAAGTACTCCAAACCCTAAGAAAGAAGATTCAATCCCTAGTATGGTTGCCAATTCTTCTACGAGGAAAATCTCTCTATGGATAGGGTAAACCCCAAAAGACGGAAATGTTAGAATATAGAAGATGGTGTGCTCGTTTTACCATTGACGATACCCTCGTCACCCAACCACAGGCCGAAGCCTCCCTCCGAGCACCTTAACCTTGACCTGAGAATTCCTTCGGAAGCAAACCCTAGGCTAGATAGCCAAACAAAGAGCAACACATCTCTCCCCAAGGATAGCGCAACACAAAAGACTGATAAGATGTTCCAAACCCCAGCCAAGAGATATCCAAGACAAATATTGAACTTGCTGTTGCTGCAGCTGCACCTGCAACCCTCCTCCAAACTTGTGCACCAGCTACAACTGCAGTGCGCACCAACTGGGAAAACTTCAGTCCTGAGATGTGACAAATGAGAAACTAGCGCCCTGTATTTATAGTAATCCTGTCAGTTTACTGGGGCCGACTTCTCCTTCTGGGTATGTGTCTGTTCAGTATATTGTTATTAATTCTGGCCAACTTCTTCTCTTGAAGGCTAATAGCCTAATATAAATTATATTCTTGAGCCGACAAGGATTCTAGGGTTATTAGCCAATTCATTAGGGTTTCTCTTGCTTCCCGGAGTCTTCTATTCTCATCAGGTTCACATGTAGAGGTAAATACCTCCCACAGCTACCATAATATTAACAGGAAATGACTATAGAAATCAACTATTTTCTCAAGTATGCTATACAAACAAATATGCTAGCAAGACAAGATAAAAGGCCTACTTCGTCCACACTTTCGATCAAGTCCATCGTTGAGCACTTGACCCAAAGCAATATACCTGCAACTAGTCCTCAACAACCAAGCAAAGCAAGCATATGGTGATATTATATAATGTTAGCACAATCAATAGCATAATCCATTAATAAACATGACAAATGTGCCCATGGAATAATAATTCAATATATTTGCAAGATATCAATTGGACGGGAAAAAAGTATTTCTATTAATAAATGATCAATAGAAGTGAAAATGTTATAGACTTCTGTGTCGGCATAGTTCAGAACCGAGAAACTAAGTTCCTTCCAGCTGGGCCTCCACCTCTTCAATCATCCACCAAAGGCAAGATCATAAGAGAGAAACAATGAGGTTCTCAATCAATAGGGGAAGAGCTTGGGGGTTGAACATTGTCTTCAGACTTAAAGGACAAAGGGATGCGGACTCAATATGAAGTAAATAATTTCTCCATAGTAACTTTGCTCTCAAAGTTGAATTCTTTCTCCTCCTTCCATTGCTTGGAATTGGCCCATTTATAACCTTCAAAATGGAACTGAAGGGCCGAGTCGGAACGTTTCCAGTATATGGAAGTCCAAGGATCATAGATATCATGTCATTACATGGAAACCCAACATTAATTTTCATTTTCTGGTACAAATCCCAATGTACATGGGTTGTAGTGGAGTATCCTGCGTATACACATTATGTATAGTAGGAAAGATGCTTACATGTAGAAAAATATTTATTTTTGGCTCTGGATTTTATAAACAAGGAAGTCACATTTGCATGGGGAAATGGAAAAAGGCCTTCTGGGCAAGATTGCATAGGGTGAGGAAAATCTTGCTATAACAGGAACCCTCTTTTCCTGCGAGTTACCTTTCACTCTGATACCAGTTGTTAGAAAAATAAGATCGTGGAGCAATAAAATAAAACAAATGCGAAAATAAAACATAGAAGATATACAATACAATAGAGACACATATATACGTGGTTCATCCAATGTAGACTAAAGGACATAACTTAAAGGGACACAACCCTTCACCTTCTTGACCGATCAATGCATATAAGTATATAGTCACAAGGTATTGTATCATATATTTTATCCATTCATTATATATATATATATATATATATATATATATATATATATATATATATATATATATATATATATATATGGATTTCAACTATCTTTCATTCCTATGTTGGAATCATATTTTTGCATATATGAACTATTGTTCATTGCATTGGTTTTAAAGACATTTTTCGAGCACTTTCATTGATTATGGATTTTGACCACACATTTACTAGATTTTCTATAATCTTAATATATGACCACAACCTGGCCTTTGACCATTTCAATAATCCATTTTATTCTCAAGAAACACATACATACAAATAGATAATCCTGTAAAAATCGTAAAAGTCATGGCATTGTGATAAGAAGTTTCTTTAAGATTTAGTAGTTGTTGAAAAAAATACATCATTCAATTGTCATACAATCAATGTGATCACAGTTGAGGAATGAATTGGCATGATTAGGAAGAAAAAAAAAGACACAATCCAAATCACTAACATAAACGTTAGCATACATCACTGAGTATAACCACCAATTAACATACATCACTAAGTCAATTAAACTAAAACAAAAAGTTAATCAATTAAAATATAAACATGTCATAATCATGGAAGATTAATAAGCGAAGAGGCATCTTATTTAAAAAAAATCCTAAAGCGGTGGAATTAAAAAAAAACCTCCCTATTTACGTAGGAATACAATGAAAGAGTAAAAAATTGGTCTAAGTCAAAGGTTATTAAACCATTGATAATTTGAAGTTAGTGTGATAAAACGTGTATTGCAATAGAAAAGTTGGGATTATATATATATATAATCATTGATAATTTGAAGTTAGAGTGATAAAATGTGTATTGCAGTAGAAAAGTTGGGATAGTGTATATATATATATATATATATATAAGGTCACGACCAAGCCACACCAAATTGGTGTATGAGATTTCTTTGTTTGTAGGACAAGGGACCCTCCTTATATATATATATATAATTTATTTTTAAGGTCACGGCCAAGCCACACCAAATTGGTGTATGAGACCCTCTTGTTTGTGGGACAAGGGACCCCCCTCCGCCCAACGATTTCACTGGTAAAATCTACGGAGGTATACATACCCTACTCCCCTCTGGATTTGAACTTGTGACCTCTTAAGAGAAAACACATGTTCTTAACCATTAGGCCCACTCAAGTTTTGTATATATATATATATATATATATATATATATATATATATATATAAGAGTAAAAACACAATTTAAAAGGGATTTCATAATATAACTTTGAAAAGCAGAGAAGTTTAAACCAAGAATGTCATTAAAAAAAATTGTGAGACCTTCACATTTTATTATGCACCTAAAATAATATATGTAGAAAACATGGCATCAAATATACAAAATATCAAGAATCAATTTTCTCTATAAATCTACTTTAAATCACAATTGGAGATTTATGAATTGAGTTATAAAAATTCAAATTACAAGAAACCTAAAGAATTATAGTTAAAATTTACTTATACAAATCAAGAAGTCAAGGGATAGGAAGTAATGCAACCATAAATTAGAATAAGGGAATTAAGATCTTGAAATGAAATTCAACAAGAAATTATTAGAAAATGATGAAGAAAATTCAAGACTAAGCATTATTGTAATAAGAATTTGTAGTGTCATTTCTTTGTGTTACCTCAACCCATTTTCTCATTTTTTATTTTTTTTGCTGGTGTACGTCAAAATTTTGCGACGTGATTTTTGTAAGTCATTTTTGTGTCAAATCCACGATGTTGAAAAACATCAAAAATGTTTTTTTGTCTTGCACCAACCAACATCATAATATTTCCATTTTTGTGTCGTTTTATGCCGATAAAATTTGTCACATGTCATAGGTGTTGCATTTGAGTCATGTTATATTGAAATAACATCTGATGTGTAAATGTATAGCTTTATTAGGGTCATAATAGTATATTTGATAAAAAAAAAATACGTGTTATGAAATTATTGTCGTATTTCCACACAATTTGATGTCATTCTTCTGGGAAGTTCCAACTAATCATTGACAATAGTGCAGTCCAAAGTACCTAATGCGAGGAATCATGGTAGAAATTAGGAATGCATACACCTTCATGCAACCCATTTCTTCCCTTCAAAGTTCAAGTTAATACACTACACTGAAGAAGAAAAACAACCACCATTCAAGCTGCTACTAAGTACCTAGTGTTGTGATATACCACCTAGATGATTTTCATGGTAAATAATTATTCCCTATTATTTTATTTGATTTTGGTGGGATTGATAAGACTTTCATATCCTCAAATCACAATCTTTTATCTCCCTAATCCATTAGTATTGCAACTTTCACTTCATTGCTAATTGGATTTAGCATAATTTTCTTATGTTTGACCACTGAAGAAGAAAATAAACCTACATTCACGTTGTTTGTAAGTATCTAGTGTTGGTATATACCACTTGGCCTTAATTCATGCTAAATATTTCTTCTCTATTAGCTTGTTTAATTTTGGTGGGATTAATAAGACCTTCATATCCTCAAATGACAACCTTTCATTTTCCTAAGGATTTAGGCCTAACCATAACACATTTTCCATTCATTAGTATCTCTACTCTTCCACTTATTAGCTAGATTAATCCATTAGTATTGTAATTTTCCACTTCCTTGATGGTTGGTTTTAGCCTTCACTTGTGTCCGACCATGTGTTGTGGTAAAGTTCCCCCTGCGAATAGGTGAAAGCCCCCTTGGATCAAGACCCCTCTTTGATCCAAAACAGAAGGAAAACAAATGGTGTACTACTTCCCCCCCTAGACCTATTTCAACAATTAGAGTGAGAAATGTGGATGACTTAGCTTTTTACATTGGATGTCCTCATTTCTCCATCCTTTGATCTTGATGTTCAAGATCCTAGGTGCAAGAAAGGTCATGCAAGGAACAAAACAAAACCTCCTTCTTCCACATTATATTGTTAAGAAGAAACAAATTTATTTATGATGAATTAGACAACAATAAACATGCATATATTGAACACATAGGCATAAGAGGAATAGGCCAAGTTATTTATTAATGGAAAGCAAATAAAAGTGAACCATTTACAATCTCAATCTCAATGTTGCATCAACTCCTCCAAGCTCTCCTTTCTAGCCCCTTTGTTCTTACACAATAATAAGTATGATGCTCAATATACTATCCCCCTTTTCACTAAATCATGGCCTCCATTATATAGGATTTGAGGCATCACACAACCATATGATAGTTTTGAGGAGAGGATGTGGTCTTGGAAGATTGGTTGTTGTCATTGATGTCAACCCTAGTCATTGGTTGTAGTCATTGATGTCAACCCTAACCATTGGCTTTTGGACCCCACAATTGATCGAAGTATATATACATGAAGGAAATTACAAATGCAGATACAACACCCATGGATGGATAGTATAAGTCATGCTGCTTCCAGTGGTATGTGGCACATCATGTGGATCCTCACGATTGAGGAGAAATGAATTTTTGAAGATGACAATGTGAATTGAAGTAGAAACTACATGCCGGCCCTAATGTTAAAATGAAGTGACATAAAGGGTATAAATACATATCATTATACATTCATTTTAAACACACACAAGTTTGTTAATGAACAAGGAGATATAAGTCGAATTTCAAAGGAAATATGAAGTAAATAAGGTCGAATTTCAAGGGAGGATAAAGTCTTTTGGTGATGTGTTCTAAGGTATGTTATTTACAACTCATATTACCATTTTCTCTATAACTTTGTTTCTAGAAAGATTCAGATGGTGAAATTTGGAGGCTATTGAGAAGACATATCTAGGTACCTGTGGTAAAACTTTCAGTTCTTTATTCTCTATAATTTCAGAGATACACTCTATGGAAGATAGGGTTTTTGACTAGTCCTGAAGCTAGTCATAAACATGTGTTCCAGGTAAAACAATCATAAATTCTTCATAGAGAATCCAAATGAAGTGAGACCAATTGCATTGGAAATAGTACGGGTTGTATTTTTCTGTGTATGAATTTCAGAATCTGATGTTAAATATTGAGCGCGGGGAATTCTATGCAAGTTCGTTCTCCTGAATAAACCAGAATTGAATAAGGTCTATCATTTTCTCTATATCTCATTTTCTGGAAGGATTCAAGGATTGAAACTTCGAGGATTTTCAGAGAATACATTGAGTAATATTATCTACAGGATCAGAGTATTCCAAGAAGTGAAGAATTTCAGAAGTTGAAGAAGTCTCAGGAAGCATTATCAGGTTCTATGTGATGGTTGGTTGATGGTGATGATTTAATGTAAAGTTTTATTATCTCTCATGTATTCTTGGGTGGAAGGAAGGGGCAAGGATGGATATGGAAACCCTCTCTTGATATTGGAGGATTATATCTTCCTTTTGGAGGTTTATCCCTCCCTTTATATTTGGAAATTGTATCTTCCCTTAGAATTCATTACTTCCCTTGAACAATAACTATTGATTATTTCTCATATATTGTGCATGGTGTATTGTGGTGTATTGGTGTAACTCTTCTACTATTGCTCATTGCTCATTGGATATAATTGAATATATAATCTGGTTGAAGTATAAGTTGATTTTTTTTTTAAATTGTACTTGATACTAATTCACCCCCCTCTTAGTATTAGCAATTGGTATCAGAGCAGGTTACCTTCAGTACAGTTTAACCACTATAAGGAAGATCCTAAGTAGAAATGGAAGAAAATATTCCAAATGGGATTTCACCATTTGATGGAAGCAATTTTGAATATTGGAGTAATAGAATGGAAATTTACTTGAAAGCTCTTGGGGAATATGTTTGGTTCTCAATTGCTTTAGGATACAATGCTTTGAAGAAACCAAATACTGCAGCTTAGAAGGAAGCAAGAAGGAACAACAAATTGGCAATATATACCATCCTATATGGATTGACAAATTCAGCGAAATCCAAGGTGGGATCATGTACATCAGAAAAAGAGCTTTGGGACAAGATACAAGACCTTTATGCAAGGGAAGAAGCAAAAGAAGAAAAAGGAGAAGTTTAAGTAAATTACAACATCTTAGATTCTGAAGAAGCAAATAGAGGTGACTTATTTTGCTTTAATTGTGAAGTAGTAGGACATGTTGAATTTGAATGTCCTTATCCAAGGATTGAAAGAGATGATACTGAAGAAGAAAATTCCAATGAAGAAGAAGAAAATCATGAAGCATAAATGATTCAACAAGAAGATGAGAATCTTAAAAAATTGAAGCATGTTGAGATTGAAAATAGCAAGCTCAAAAACACGCATAGAAAACTAAGAAGTGAATTGGGTAGTTGTGAAAAGACAATTGAAATCTTGAAGAAACAATTATAAGACTTTGAGAAACTAAGAGAAGAAACCATTTCCTTGAAAACTCTACTCGAAGAAGCAAGAAGAATAGGAGAAGTAAGGAATGTCCAAATGATGAAGAAAGACGAAGATTGTGAGAAACTTGAACAAGAAGTTGTCTCATTGAGGAAGAGCTTAAGAAACTCTCAAGTGCCAAAAGACTTAACACATCTTGGATGCATGGGAAAAACTCCATACAAAGAAGATCCAAATACCAACAAGAAGGTTGAAGAAAGCTCTACATAGACAATTGATGAGAAGTGGACCAGGATACCAGAAAGAAGGAATGATTACAAAAGAGATGAATATCCAAGAAGACCTCCTACCTTCAAGAATCAAAGAAACTTAAATCAGTATGAAGGAAACTACATAAGAGTAGATCATGAACCCAGATGGACTACATCACAAGGAAGGTTACTTACTCCCAAGTATCAAAATTTATTTCTTGGTCATTGTTATACTTGCAAAAGTTTTGGACATAAGTCAATTAATTGTAGAATCAATGAAAGGAAAAACTATGCAAGAAATATGAATGGTGTAAATAGAAGATATGGAAACAATCGTGGATTTGTCAACAGAAGTTATAATTCATTTTCCCCATTGATGGACAAAAATATTGTATGCTACAAATGTAATTATCTTGGTCAAAAAGCACGATATTACAGATATATGAATGAAGATAATCCTATGCCAAATGTCCCTATGCCAACCACAATATGGAGAAGGAAAGAGATTCCAAACAATGAAGATTGTCAAATAGCATTGACCACCAGAGAATGTAAAGAAGAATATTAATGGTACATAGACAGTCGATGTTCTTCACACATGACTGGGGATCGAGACAAATTCATCAACTTGAAGAGAAAGGGTGGAAATGTTGCATTGGATATGACTCGTCTGCCAAAATACTTGGAAAAGGTGTAGTAGATCTTGGAATAAAAAATGTAAAAGAAAAGAATTTCCTATTGGTTGAAGACTTGAAGCATAATCTACTTAGTGTTAGTAAAATGTGTGATCAAGGATATACTCTCATGTTTGACTCACACAGATGAAAAATCAAAGAAGAAGGTTTAGGAAGATTGGTTGCAACTGCAAAGAGAATACCAAGTAACATATACGTCCTAGATCCGCGAAAAATATCCAAGAAATAAAGAGACCATAAAAATGAAGTGTTATTGAGTTCAATATGTTCAGGGGGAGCATCCCCAAAGAAGAGAATTACCTTTTTCCATTAAACCTAGGGGGGGGAAGCCCCACCCTTTTCCATTGATGTCAAAGGGGGAGAGAAATTAAGAGCATGAGGACAAGGGGAGAAGGAGTGTTTCCATCAATGAAAAAGGGGGATATTGTTGGAAGATTGGTTGTTGTCATTGATGTCAACCCTAGTCATTGGTTGTAGTCATTGATGTCAACCCTATCCATTGGCTTTTTCACCCCACAGTTGATCGAAGTAGATAGACCTGAAGGAAATTACACATGCAGATAAAACACCCATGGATTGATAGTATGATTCATGCCTCTTTTGCTGGTATGTGGCACATCACATGGATCCTCACGATTGAGGAGAAATGAATTTTTGAAGATGACAATGTGAATTCAAGCAGAAACTACATGTCGGCCCTAATGTTAAAAGGAAGTGACATAAAGGGTATAAATACATATCATTATACATTCATTTTAAACACACACAAGTTTGTTAATGAATAAGAAGATATAAGTCCAATTTCAGAGAAAATATGAAGTAAAAAAGGCCGAATTTCAAGGGAGGATGAAGTCTTTTGGTGATGTGTTCTAAGGTATGTTATTTACAGGTCATATTACCATTTTCTCTATAAATTTGTTTCTAGAATGATTCAGATGGTGAAATTTGGAGGCTATTGAGAAGACATATCTAGGTACTTGTGGTAAAAATTTCATCTCTTTATTCGCAATAATTTTGGAGATAGACTATGTGGAAGATTGGGTTTTTGACTAGTCCTGAAGCTAGTCATAAACATGTGTTCCGGGTAAAACAATCATAAATTCTTCATAGAAATTCCAAATTAAGTGAGATGAATTGAATTGGAAATAGTATGGGTTGTAGTTTCTTGTGTATGAATTTCAGAATCTGATGTTAAATATTGAGTGCGGGGCATTCTGTACAAGTTCGCTCTCCTGAATAAACCATAATTGAATAAGGTCTACCATTTTCTCTATAAATCCTTTTCTGGGAGGATTCAAGGAGTGAAACTTGGAGGAGTTTCAGAGAACACATTGAGTAATATTATCTATAGGATCAAAGTATTCCAAGAAGTAAAGAATCGCAAAATTTGAAGAAGTCTCAGGAAGCATTATCAGGTTCTATGTGATGGTTGGTTGATGGTGATAATTTAATGTAAAGTTTTATTATCTCTCGTATATTCTTGGGTTGAAGGAAGGGGAAAGGATGGAGAGGTCAACCATCTCTTGATAGGTGAGGATTGTATCTTCCTTTTGGAGGTTTATCCCTCCCTTTATATTTGGAAGTTGTAGCTTCCCTTGGAAGTCATTACTTCCATTAAACAATAACTATTGATTATTTATCATGTATTGTGCATGTTGTATTGTGGTGTATTGGTGTAACACTTCTACTATTTCTCATTTCTCATTGGATATAATTGAATATATAATCTGGTTGAAGTATAAGTTGAAAAAGTTTTTAAATTTTACTTGATACCGATTCACCCCCCTCTTAGTATCAACAAGGATGTGGTCAAGAGAGGATTTGGTTGAACTAACAAGATTTCCATGCCTTGAATAGAGTTAAGCTCGAACCAATACCTTAACCAACCAATATCTCTCAAAAAAAACCTCACAAATCAAGGCATGATGGTTGCAACTACTTCATCAACCCCCCCATAATTGTTTACAAGACGATGAACAAGGGATTATCGCTCCCTAGGACACTCTTGTGGAGCAATGATCAAGGTTTTACCCCTCCTTGTATATGGGCAAGGGGGCGATGAAGCTCAATTAAGGCCAAAATATCAAGGAAAAAGATGGTATTTCGACCTCCAGCTGATAGGCTTATTCTTCATCATGTCTAGGTATCATGACATACATATTCTCATGGTGACGAAATTATGACACTTGGTAAAGTGTGACACTTAAGTTTGCCACTTAGGTGAAACATTTGGTGGTGCGAGACTTAGGTGTATAATAGTTGTGACACTTGTGACACTTATGACACTCAAGTGAGACATTTAGTAGTGTGACACTTAGGTGTGTAACAGATTCCCCCTAAAGTGTGAATTTAGAAGGAAAGATGGTGACCAAAACACTTTACAAAAATATGTTTGTGAGGGTGATGGAACAGGAGAGTTGGGTGGAAGGTAAAAAAAAAACGTCAAACAATATATATATGTCTTCTCTGAGGTAGGAATACCCTTGCTTGAAATACAATGACTCAAAGCATGGCCACCGACCGATACATTACATATCCATGAAAGCATTGACTAAGGATATGGCCACCAAATATACAATGTGGATCCATATCTCCATGACTCAATCAGGTCATGGACAAAAAATAATACGTAATGGAGATACGATATGACAAAAACATAGCCACATACCAATACAAAGTAGATCTATGTGACAATATATATATCAGTAAGATCGCCAACATGATGAACATACTAGAATCTTATAAGTACTCAAATATTCTCCATCGCAACCTGGGTACCTGAGGAGTTCCTAGGGTCTTCGTCCTGATCCTGAAATGGTACGATTCTATCCATGTGAATAGATGTGTCGATATCAAACATGGTAGAAACCACTTGATTACCATTCATTGATTTATATCGTTAACAAGTGCAAGGGAAATAACCAATGATGACAATGACTCCCAAGGTACCCTAGTACATTCCAGCGAATGAAAATAAATGAGTTGAAGTCAAACATTCATGGAATCATTCGAACATAGGTCAATGATGTAAACCTACTTTGAAAAGTGAAGAGACCTACCATTGAGGCATGCATGTTCTAAGGTAATAAATGGTTTCTAAGTCTAATTCTTGGATAATGTGTTGAATTCTATAGGAATAGACTCTTCGAAGGAGGGCCATGGTGTTTCCCCCATCATTGACACAAAACTAACATAGTAAAGTGATGTAATATGATAGATCAAATAAGTTCAAACTGACACGAGGATGAAAGTTGGTAACACTATAGAGTGGTTGATTTGGGTTAGAACTTCCCTTGAACATTGTGAGGCACGACAAAAGACTTGGTAGCAATGAATTGATGAGAGATAAACCAAAACATAGTGTGACGATAACTAGAGAACTCTTCAGGTGATCCAAATGAGTATGATGACTCATAGGATTGGTATGACTCAGAGACAAAAAGATTTCCCAACTATAATATGAGACGCAAACAAGTGCCAAGGGTGACAACAAACAACTACCATAATGCTTTATGATAACTGACCCACTTCCACGAAATTCCCCCCCCACCATGAAAAATGAGTACCTCTTTGATTTTTAACAAGCTTGAGGAGGATAACATATTCTCAATATAGCTCATCTTCGATGAGTCCCTCATCACATGTTTAATGAATCTGAAGAAGGAGGGGTTCGGTAACATATGGGTCCTTCAATGTATAATTTTACAATCCTAAAGAAGATAAAATCGATGGTCTTCTCATGTTTAGAGAGTTTTAAAATATCTTAAATAAGACTCCAAGGGTGTTCTTTTTTGTAAATTTAGTCTCCCAATGCCGAAAAAGTGTAAAAAATTACAAGTGATAACTCTTCTAGTCAAGGTTGACTAGAGTGTTCCTTTTTCGTAGTTAGTCTTACGAGGCCAAAAAAGGGGTAAACTACCACTCGAAAGATGACTCTTCATTGTTTAATGAGATCGAAGAACGACGAAGCATGCTCTCATGAACAAGGTTGGAAAAAATCTTGTCTCTTTAAGTATTGCACAAGCAATAGATGACTCGATGCAACTAAGGTCAGAAATATCCATCAAATAGTGTTTACACTCAAAGAAATAGTTTGTATGGAAGAAACAAGACAATGTTAGCATGGAGAAAATAACTTGTTCCAATGGATTAAAAAGAGATTGATGAAAAATATTGGTGGAGAAGAATCTTCAAACACAAAGAAATGTTTTAGATTTCCTCCCAAGAAAGATAAGAGCACTCCCAACAAAGAAAACTCATACATTATGGCAGGGAAGCAAGTGTAGAAGGAGAAGGAAACACCGAGTCTTCCAACTCGCACACCCACTGTGACATGATATATCAAAAAGAGACTAAGTATATAGAAAAATGTAGATCATGGAAAACGAGGTTCAATTTAGTAACGGCAGAGAAAAATATTTTATGAAAAAGAAAAAGGGCCACACCCGTGAACCCATTGTTATGAAATTTTTTTTGAAAAAGTGACTAGGTCAAGGTACAATATGTAGATGGCAGAGAAATGAAGTGTGATTTACATGACACTAAATTTTTGATAAAGATATTTGTGAACCCGCTATATGACAATAAGTTTTCAAGTAAGAAAAAATTAAAGGTAAGACTAAGTTATATACAGGTCAACAACTAGCAAACCAAATTTTAGATTGGACAAAAAAAAGGATCATCTAAATCCTCTCAATAAATTGGGGTTTACGAGTCAAATATAATGACATGAGAAGGAAATATCGATAAGCTATACAATAAGTGTGACAAATACAATGCATGTTAATCTATGTTATTTGACAATAATATTTGTTCTTTATTATTATGAGGATGCTTTATGACCATTTGAATACACATTTTTCATTTCAAATTATTGGAGAACCATGACCCTGTTATCACATGATTTGGACTTGTGCAAAGCCCCACCACAAGTCCCAAAATATGCGTAACTATGGAAGATCCTACCATTGTCACCTTAGAAAGAAATTGCCTAATTTTAGTGATGTAAGAGGTACACCACAAGGGAGGCTTCCTTGGTGACCTCAAGGGATCAAAGTATCAATTATAGTATCCAAGCCTACCGCCTCGTATCTCGATCACCAAAATATAAGATTTAGGTCAAGGTAATAGAAGAGGTATGAAATTGTTTGAGTACCTACTCAGAACAAGAAAACTTTATAGCATATATATGATTATTTCCAAGTTCAAACATTAAATGCCTATTAAGACACTAGACAATGATAATTGCTAATGGTTGTTGCAAATTTTCAACAGAGTACCAGTGTTATAACAATATTATGAATTTGTAACAACAACAGTAAAAAGAGATCATAATTTCAACAATTGACCATGAAAATTAAGCATGCATCACATAAAAAATTATCCAATTGTTTAAGATAAAATATGAGTAGGTT
>ML789875.1:86171-122489 GCA_009831015.1 Picea engelmannii | reverse complement strand
CATGGACTTACATTCTAGCATGTCGAATCTCTTTAAGATTTCGACTGTGTACTTCCCTTGGTTAAGGAAGATCCTTTCTGGACTCTGCCATACCTCAAGACCTAAGAAGTAATGCATTAGGCCAAGGTATTTCATTTCAAATTTTGCGGCAAGTCTTTTTTTAAATTCAGTGAGGATCTTTTCTTCTCCAATTAATAATAAGTCATCCACATATAGTAGTAATATTACTGGCTCATTATCCATAATTTTGAAGTAGATATTTGAGTCTGCTTTACTCTTGGTAAAGCCTAATCTCGTCAAGAAACTGTCTATACGGCCATACCAAGCTCTGGGAGCTTGCTTCAATCCATATAAGGCTTTCTTCAATCTGCAGACATGAAACTTCCTGTCTTCAACCTCAAATCCTTGGGGTTGATCGATATACACTTCCTCTTCGATAAAACCATTCAGGAAAACCATCTTCACGTCCATCTGGTGCAGCTTCCATTTCATCTTAGCTACAAGAGCTATGATGGTTATGATCGAAGTGTATCTAGCCACATGAGCGAATGTCTCTTCATAGTCAATGGATTCCTTCTGGGAAAAGCCACGAGTGCCAAATCTTTCTTTATATTTCTCGATATTTCCATCAATAGCATGTTTTATTTTGAAGAGCCATTTTGATGGTACTACATCCGTACTTTTTGGCCTGGGAACTATTTCCCATACATCATTCTTTATTATGGATTGGTATTCTTCTGTCATGGCATCTGCCCATTCCTTCTTTTGAATGGCTTCTTCAAAGCATGTAGGTTCTTCATCTAGTAGATTACACATCAAACCCGTGTAACTGGAGAATGGCTTTGGTCTTTTCACCTGTCTCGAGGTTCCTTCTGGAACACCATACTTCTCTCCATATTGAATAAGCTCTCTTGCCCAAGCAGGCTTTCTTTTATGGGAGAAGGTCATTTGAGGACGTTCTTGAACTTCTGATATATCATGGTCTTTAGGAGTCTCCTCATCAGGGGAAGTTACGACTTTCCTTACTAGTTCTGGAGCTCTAGGAACTTCACTCATGGATTCTGTAATCCTGGGATTTACAGGTTCCTCTTCATATACTTCTTCAAGCTAGCATCTTCTTGATTTCTTAAGTGTTGCTTCTTCATCAAAGGTCATGTCCCTACTGATTTCAATGTGGCAGTGACCAGGTATGTAGATTCTGAAGGCCTTGGAGACCTCACAGTATCCCACAAATATTCCCTTCTTTCCGGAGGGTTCCAGCTTGTTTCTTTTCTCTTTTGGTATATGAATAAACACTGGACATCCAAATATTTTTAGGTGGCTTACCTCTGGCTTCTTTTCGATGAACATCTCTTCTGGGGTCTTGAACCCAAGTGCACTATGGAATAATCTGTTCTGCACATAAACATCTGCCATTGTTGCTTCTACCCATAAGCACATAGGAAGATCTTGATCATGAATCATGGTCTTTACAGCTTCCATAATTGTTTTGTTCTTCCTTTCATCTACACCGTTTTGTTGAGGATTATAGGGAGTATTGAGTTCCCTCTTGATCTCAACATCTCTGTAGAAATTCATGAACTCTTTTGAGGTATATTCTCTTCCATTATCTGACTTGAGTATCTTGATATTTCTTTCAGAAAGGTTCTCTATCAAGACTTTGAATTCCTTGAATTTACTGAATACTTCATCTTTAGATTTCAGGAAATATATCGAGGTCTTACGAGAATAGTCATCAATAAATGATACATAGTATACATACCCGCTAATGTAGGATGATGGCATTGGCCCACACACGTCTGAATGAATGAGTTCCAATACTCCTTCTGCTTTGCTATCCCTTTTTGGAAAAGGGTTCTTCATATTCTTCCCTTGCGCACATCCATTGCATATGCCTTCTTGATCAACCTTGAGTTCTAGTAAACCTGTGACAACTTTACATATGTATGGTAGTGCCTTGTAGTTCACGTGGGCTAATCTTCTATGCCAAAGTTTGCATGAGTTTTCGATGGCATGGGTCATGGCGGTTTCTGGGTGACCGTTCAGCTTATATAAGCCATTTTCTTCATTTCTGATGAATATTGCTTCATTTAAGGTTTCTCCCTTAGCCCACATAAGAAATTATCCATCTATGAAGGTAACTCTATATCCTTTCTTGTCTAAAGCTGAGATGGAAAGTAAGTTCTTCTTTAAGCCTGGTACATAGAGTGTGTCCTTCATTGTTATTGAGTTTTCTGAATCTAGGTCAACTAAGACTAGTGCCTAAAGATTGGGCTAGGGGTCAACTATGTTAAGGGGTTGTTCATTACAAAAAAATTACAAGTTACTTACAAAAATTACAAAAGAATAAATCCAATTATAGAATATCATGTACAATTACTTACAAGATTTACAATTTAAAGAATTTTAGATTACAACAACAAGCTAACCAATTATCTATTTGTGTTTGTGTAGGATATCAAAAGATTAAAGCATCACGTCACATCACCACATTTATGAGATCATCATCAACACATTAATATCATCAAGAGGATTTAGAGGATTTAAGCACAACTGTTATAAAGATTATTGAAGATGATCCACACTCTTAGTTGTTAAACCCACAAGTAGTTTATTAGATTTAGTCTAGGGTTTAATTATTAGGCTTTCTTAAGATTTATCAAATTTTATTAAATCTTTCACCAAAGCCTCCTCCTCCTATTGTCAAATAACTGTTGGATGCTCAATAAGTGTTGCCACCCTAGCTTCGTAGGTGAGCCCAAAACAAGAGTACTTCCTGGAGAGGACACACACCTGGCGCGCCACGGGACAGTCCCCTGCCACTACCCTCCGTTGTTTTCCTCAAGCCTCATTTTACATGGTGAAGATGGTGGTCTAAGGTACCCTAAAGAGTCTATTAAGTATATATATTGATTAGGTAGACTTTTAGGTGATTATTAGAGTGTTTTGAAGATTTTAAGACACTTTTAAAGTGTGATTTAGTGATATGGCCGAAACTGTTATTAGATTTTAGGTGTGTTGCTTCTAGCTTATGAAATTCAAGTATATCAACACATGTAAAGAATATGGCTGAAAAATAAATATATATCACATGCACTTAAAGAGCTTTCTATGAAAGAGAAGCACTAGAGAAAGAAAAACTTGCCTTCGAGAGATTGAAAGAAAATTTAGTGTGTGTTTGCCTTATTAACCATTCAATAACATTCAAGCCTAAGCATGTGGCTTCCAATAGACGTAAGCAATAAGAGAATAAACCAATTACTTGTCAAGCACTTAGATGTTAAGCATTTAATATTTAAACCATGTGCATGAGAGAGAAAGAAAATAGACTTGAAAATGAACTAAGCAATATGATAGATCTAGTTAGATTATTTAAGTGTTTCCCATAGGCTTAAGATTATGATGTAGATCTAAAACATAAGAAATTATATCATTGAACCATTGATCACATTAATCACATCAACACTTAGCCTTACCTATTGGGGTATTCCTCTCCCAACTAGGTAGGTATTATTATAGGTTTGCTTAGTTAGGTTAATTTCTTTTGATATTTAGAGATTAGAGCAAACAAGAAAATATTAAGAGAGAGAAGAAACTAAGAAAGTAAATTATCAAGCAAGCAAGCAAGAAAAGGCAAACCTACCCCATGTCCTAGGTTGAGAAGGTACTTCTCACCTTCTAAACCTCACTTCTTAGCTAGAAAGGAGAGAAAAATGATAACAAGTGAAAACCCTAGCTAGATATATACTACCCAACAAGCTTACACCAAGAAGCAGGCCGTGCCACTCATTCCTCTATAGGTGTGAACCACTAACAAGCAAGAGAAAGAGGAAAAAAGTACCAAAATGAAGAAAAATGAAAGGTAGGGTTGAGGGATAGCCACCAAACCCCTTGGAGGGCCTTCTAGTGTTGTGTGGATGTCCTTTGGGAAGCCAATACTCCTCTTAATCAGATCTGAAACCTGCAAAACCAGCAAGCTATGCTTACTAGAAAAGCTACACATAACCAAGAAAAATGATGGAAAAACCCTTGCTTTTTAGGGCAAGGACTTTCCACAAGAACAATAGAGTATATGTGATGTAAATGACCTATCTAAACATGTTATGCTAGCTGAAAAATGGATATGTATGAACAACAATATAGATGAAGAGTAAAGGTTGGAGAAATGGAGAGTATGAGTGCTTCAAGAGATCCTTCTCCTTGAAGGAGTTCCCAATGAAACCCTTGAAGTATAAACCTGCAAAACCTCCCTAAGTGATATGCATACAAGAGATACTATGTTGATGTATGTAAATAAAATGGCACTTCAATCCTAACTAATACATCAAGATAGATAAACCCATAAGCATATGCATTAGTAGATCTACTTAGATAACACTTTATCTAAGATCAAAAGTTGCAATCACCCAAAGAAATTATTACAATACTACCTCATAAGCATAAGAAAAACAAGCATACACATTGCCCCTCTAATTTTCCTCCAAAGTTTCTCCTTTATATTATTACTCAAGAAAAATAAGTCTTGGAGAGAAAATACTCCAAAACCCTAGAGCATAGAATGGAAATGAATGAAATAATGAAAAGAGAGAGAGAGAGAGAGAGTTGGAAATCAAGTAGCATAACAATAACTCAAGATATGGTGAGTTGGGAGAGATAAATGAGATCTATTTATACTTGGAGAGACAAAACTACCTCTCTTGGATCTAAGCCAAGTGTCCACCACCAAGCAAATGAGTATATCTCAAGGCTAGGGCGCACCATTTAGGGTTTGTACAATAGATCTAGGGTGTAGAAAAATAGAAAAAATAGTTGGGATGAAGCAAAAGGTATGTGAGAGGCATGGGATCCATGACAAAGCAAGTGAAAGGTCAAGAGAGGGGGCCACACTCAAGTCACAAAATCAATTAAAAAGGAAAAACGTCAATCCCCCTAGGGGGGCGTGATTTTTGAGTGTGGAGGTGGTGTAAGGGGTTAGACAAGGTTGGAAAAGGTTAGGAGGATCATGTTATTCTTAGGGGGTCTCTCTCTAACCATAATTCCCACTTTTCACATCCTCTAACTCATTATTACAACTTTTACATTTTGTCATGTTTGGACTTTAGCAATTAAAATTGTTGTTTTAGAATGACGGACACTCTGGGTGGAAAAACCCATGGCTAAAGTTGTTTGACTGAGCTGAAACTTGTTCCATGGATGTAGGGGGTGTTATTCCATTTCTTTTGAGCACAAATACCCCTATCAAAAGTCCAAGGACCTAGTTTTTTACAATTTTTGCTCCAAAATAATTAATTAATTAAATAATTAAACCTCCAAACTTAGGGAAATTTAATTAAAAATTAATTAATTAAAAAAAATTAACTTAGACTCGACGGAATTCTGTGAAACTTTCTAAGATGTATTTCATGGTCATTTATAATGATTCCCTATAATAGTTACCAAAAGATAAACCCACTAGAACGTTGTTCACCACTTTGGAGGAATTATTGCAAGTGTGAGGGGAAAACTCAAGGGAAATCAAGAGGGATGAGAAGCCCAATTGATAACCCGAGGGTTAAAAACCCTCGATGAAAACAACTCTCCCAGTGAACCTGATCCCAAGGTAACTGTTAATGTTTATGCCATTATTATAGTTCTTTGCATTTCAATAGATAAGAGCAACATAAGAACAAGATCACTGAGAAATACACATTCACAACAGACACAACATTTATCCTGGGAAACCCTCTAGGGGAAGAAAACCCAACAAAAACTTCCTTATCATAAATTGCCAATACAATGTCAAGAGATAACTCAAACCAATACAGATAGTCCTCTCCAAAAGATGCGCTACTCTTCTCCCTCTCTCCAACTGGTAAGTTGCAACTTGCCTCTTAAGAATGAGCAAGTGAGTTGTGTGTTAAAGTGAGGCGCTAGCCTCTCTATATATACAAGACTGGCATGTGTGAAGGGTCTTCACTGGTAGGGCCGACCTCTCACTCTGGGTGGGTAAACCCACCTTTAATTTATTTTCGGGTCTCAATAATAACTGTTGGGGCTGACTTCTTATTCTGCCGATTACAATTGTCTGTTGACCAATCCGCAAAAGGGGATTTGGTCCTAATACAATTACCGACATGATTAATCCACAATGGGGATTAATCCTATGAATAAAATAACAATAACAATAATAATAATAATAATCTTTGCAATTACATTATTTCAACACTCCCCCTTAACAAGAAGGGTATTCTTCAACAACATCATGTGAGAGAGGCCTGCATCGTCAATGGCATCAGGGGGACAGTATCGTCAATATCATCTTGGAACATTGGCTAGCATATTTACGAGTCATTGGAAGTTTTCTTCATCGACAGCATCGTCATTCTCGAAAGAATGCCATCATCATCTTCATCAATATGTATCAATAAAAATGATACCTCATCACAACACTAGGATGGCATATCACAGTACTACACTGGCTCAATGTCACCGCTGATAAGCTGGTAGCTCAGTGTCAGTCACATCTTGCTTTACGTCTAACAACGAGGTCAGAAGCAAGGAATCATCTTGCTTTACGCCTAACAACTAGGTCAGAAGCAAGGAACACATCATCATCTTGCTTTACATCTAACAACAAGGTCAGAGGCAAGGAATCATCTTGCTTTACGTCTAACAACTAGGTCAGAAGCAAGGAATCACACAACGTCTTACTTTACGTCTAACAGCGAGGTCAGAAGCAATGACTCATCTTTATTTACATCTAACATCTAGGTTAGAAGCAATGAATACACACAACGTCTTGCTTTACGTCTAAAAGCGAGGTCAGAAGCAATGACTCATCTTGCTTTACGTCTAACAATGAGGTCAGAAGCAAGGAATACACACGGCATCTTGCTTTACATCTAATAGCGAGGTCAGAAGCAATGACTCATCTTGCTTTATGTCTAACAGTGAGGTCAGAAGCAAGGAATACACACGGCGTCTTGCTTTATGTCTAACAGCAAGGTCAGAAGCAATGACTCATCTTGCTTTACGTCTAACAGCGAGGTCAGAAGCAAGGAATACATATATTGTTGGATCATGTTGTCATTGATGCCAATGGTTTGATTGATTGATGTCAAGTGATTGATTGATGTCAAAGGATTGATTGATTGATGATTGATGTAATATAATATGTATTTCCCTTGATGAGAATGCATAGATGAAGATGGATCAATGAGTTGTCATTGATACATGATGAAGATGGATCGATGTGGTTTTATTAGTATATGATGCATTGTTGGAAAAATGTATATATGACTCATCATGATTGATAAGGTGCACAAACGGATGAACTCCAAAGTAGTCCCCTTATGGTGAAATCCCTCACGGGAAGATGATTTACGGATTGAGTTATCCTAGAAGAATGGTTGGAGGACCCATGCTTGTATGAGGAATAACGAGATGAAGATCAAGGAAATTGTTGGTGAAACTATCCTAGATGGATAGTTCTTTGCATGCCATTTCTGGTGGTATGTGGAATGTCACATAACTCCTCATGGTTTGAGAGTTATGGCCTTACGAAGATGAAGGGCCCCCACATGAAGGCTTGAAGCCCCCAAGGTCAAAGAAGTCAAAGTGACCTAAAAGAATAAATAATTGTTTAAATGATAAAGTAAAGTGACAAAGTCAAGGTGGATTATTTAAATAATAAAGATAAGTGACAAAATCAAGAAATGATAAAATAAGGTGACAAAATCAAGAAGGGATATTTAAGGAAAGTGGTTAACCCTAAAAATAAGGAAAATAGGTTAAGTGACCTAGAAATGGGTTAATATTATTTAAATGATAAATTAAAGTGACAAATTCAAGGTGGATTATTTAAATCCAAGTATCCGTGGTTAAAAATTCATCTTGTGGGTCGTTGTATTTTGGGAGTTACACTCCGTGGAAAATAGGGTTTGTGGCTAGTCCTGAAACTAGTCAAAATCAGGTGTTTCGGGTAAAAACGTCATAACTTATTCATAACAGATACAAATATACTGAGACCAAATGTGTTGGTTAGGGTACAGTATATAGTATGTTGTGTAATAGTTTCATATCATTTCATCAAATATTTTGTGTAGGGCACACTCTACAAGGTCGCTCTCTAGAATAAGCTAGAATTCAGCAAGGTATGCCATTTTTGCTATAAATCCTTTTCTGAGAGGTTCCAAGTAGTGCCACTTGGAGGAATTGCATAAAACACATTGAAGAACATTGTGTATCAGTTTCACATCTTTATTCAGTATAGGTACAAATTTATGATTATTTCAAGTTAGGGTTGTTGACTAATCCAAAACTAGTCATGGTTGAGACAAGAAGTTGATGAGTTGGCACATACATGAGGTGTATAGTTGATGATGTTGGTACATATTGATGAGTCATTGTTGATGAGTAGTTGAAACATGATTGGTATATACTTGGTACATGGTTGGATGCACTTGTTTATGGTACAAGTTGATTACAGGTTGTTTGGCACAGGTTGGTGCATGGTTGATGCTCTTGTTTATGGTACAAATTGATATCTATTGAGGATTGTTGCCTCATATCAGTTGGTGCTAAGAATGTAAGCTGAGTCTTGCATATAGAGATGGTGCTCTTATAGAGTTTTACTCTATTTAGTTGTTGCTGAAAAAACCCCAGATTGAAGTCCATAATAAAAAGAAAAAATGTACATACATCTTGTGTTCCTTGTGTTCCTTATGGAGATGATTTGTTGATGATATATTGCTGATATGTATTCACATCTAACAGATTATTAATGACAGCAATGAGTGATGAGTAAATGTTGAATGCTAACTAATGAGTTTTGTGTAAGGGAAATTTTGGGAAAAACATCCCCACACTCATTCACCCCCCCCTCTAAGTGTGGTAGGTGTGTCTAACATATATACTCCCCCTTCCAGGGAGGGTCCTTTCGGACTATACCAAGCTTATCTCGAAAGTGTTCAAAATTTAAACGAGATAGAGGTTTGGTCAACACATCAACAACCTGTTTATCCATGCTAATGTACTAGAGCTTTAAGGCTCCTCTCTGTACCATGTTACAGATGAAATGATAGCGGATATCTATGTGCTTAGACCTGTCATGGAATACAGGATTCTCTGTCATCTTTATGCAGCTCTGGTTGTCAAATAGAATCACGGCTGCTCTCATCTCCAAGTCAAATAGGCCAGTCAACAACTTTCAAAGCCATATATCTTCGCAGCTAGCAGAACATGTGGCAATGTACTCTGCTTCCGTTGTGCTGAGAGAAATACTAGATTGCTTCCTACTCCGCCACGAGATAATGCCTGATCCCAAACTAAAACAGCATCCGGAAGTGCTTTTTCTGTCAGCAATGCTTCCTACCCAATTTGAATCAGTGTATCCACTCAATGTGAAGTCATGATCTCCATCATAGTTGAGACCATAATCCATTGTACCTTTAAGGTACCTCATCACATGTTTTGCAGCCATTAGGTGAACACGTTTGGGCTCTACAAGAAACTGACTCAAGGTGTTCAATGCAAAACATATGTCTGGTTTGGTGTTTGTCAAGTACATCAGTGATCCAATAATCTGTCTGTACAGTGTGGCATCTATCAAGTCTGACAAAGTATCGACCAGCAGCTTCAGGTTCGTTTCCATGGGTGTATTCATGGACTTACATTCGAGCATGTAGAATCTCTTTAAGATTTCGATTGTGTACTTCCCTTGGTTAAGGAAGATCCTTTCTAGACTCTGCCATACTCAAGACCTAAGAATTAATGCATTAGGCCAAGGTCTTTCATTTCAAATTCCGCGGAAAGTCTCTTTTTACATTCAGCGATGAGCTTTTCTTCTCCAGTTAAGAATAAGTCATCCACATACAGTAGTAATATTACTGGTTCATTATCCTTTATTTTGAAGTAGAGATTTGAGTCTGCTTTACTCTTGGTAAAGCCTAAGCTCATCAAGAAACTGTCTATACGGCCATATCAAGCTCTGGGAGCTTGCTTCAATCCGTATAAGGCTTTCTTCAATCTGCAGACATGAGACTTCCTGTCTTCAACCTCAAAACCTTGGGGTTGCTCTATATGCACTTCCTCTTCGATAACACCATTTAGGAAAGTTGTCTTCACATCCATCTGGTGTAGCTTCCATTTCACCTTAGATGCAAGAGCTATGATGGTTATGATCAAAGTGTATCTGGCCACAGGAGCGACTGTCTCTTCATAGTCAATGCCTTCCTTCTAGGAAAAGCCACGAGCGACAAATCTTGCTTTATATTTCTCAATACCTCCATCAGTAGCATGTTTTATTTTGAATAGCCATTTTGATGGTACCACATCCTTACTTTTTGGCCTGGGAACTATTTCGATTACATCATTATTTATTATGGATTGGTATTCTTCTGTCATGGAATCTGCCCATTCCTTATTTTGAATGGCTTCTTCAAAGCATGTAGGTTCTTCATCTAGTAGATTACACATCAAAGCCATGTAACTAGAGAATGGCTTTGGTCTTTTCACCTGTCTCGAGGTTCCTTCTGGAACACCATACTTCTCTCCATCTTGAATAATCTCTCTTGCTTAAGCAGGCTTTCTTTTATGGGAGAAGGTCATTTGAGGATGTTCTTGAACTTCTGATATATCGTGGTCTTCAGGAGTCTCCTCATCAGGGGAAGTTAGGACTTCCCTTACTAGTTTTGCAGCTCTGGGAACTTCCCTCATGGATTCTGCAATCCTGGGATTTACAGGTTCCTCTTCATATACTTCTTCAAGCTGGCATATTCTTGATTTCGTAAGTGCTTCTTCTTCATCAAAGGTCACATCCCTACTGATTTCAATGTGGCAGTGACCAGGTATGTAGATTCTGAAGGGATTGGAGACCTCACAGTATCCCAAAAATATTCCCTTCTTTCCGGAGGGTTCCAACTTGTTTCTTTTCTCTTTTGGTATATGAATAAACACTGGATAGCCAAATATTTTTAGGTGGCTTACCTCTGGCTTCTTTCCGGTGAACATCTCTTCCGGGGTATTGAACCCAAGTGCACTATGGGATAATCTGTTCTGCACATAAACAACTTCCATTGTTGCTTCTGCCCATAAGCACATAGGAAGATCCTGATCGTGAATCATGGTCTTTACAACTTCCATAATTGTTCTGTTCTTCCTTTCAACTACACCGTTTCCTTGAGGATTATAGGGAGTAGTGAGTTCCATCTTGATCCCAACATATCTGTAGAAGTTCATGAACTCTTTTGAGGTATATTCTCTTCCATTATCTGACCTGAGTATCTTGATCTTTCTTCCAGAAAGATTCTCTATCAAGGCTTTGAATTCCTTGAATTTACTGAATACTTCTTCTTTAGATTTCAGGAAATATATCCAGGTCTTACGAGAATAGTCATCAATAAATGATACATAGTATACATACCCTCTAATGGAGGATTATGGCATTGGGTCACACATGTATGAATGAATGAGTTCCAATACTCCTTCTGCTTTGCTATCCCTTTATGGAAAAGGGTTCTTGATATTCTTCCCTTGCGCACATCCATTGCATATGCCTTCTTGATCAACCTTTAGTTCTGGTAAACCTGTGAGAGATTTGTATATGTATGGTAGTGCCTTGTAGTTCATGTGGGCTAATCTTCTATGCCAAAGTTTGCATGAGTTTTCGATGGCATGGGTCATGGTGGTTTCTAGGTGACCCTTCAGCTTATATAAGCCATTTTCTTCATTTCCAATGAGGATTGCTTCATTTAAGGTTTCTCCCTTAGCCCACATAAGAAATTCTCCATCTATGAAGGTAACTCTATAGCCTTTCTTGTCTAAAGCTGATATGGAAATTAAGTTCTTCTTTAAGCCTGGTACATAGAGTACGTCCTTCATTGTTATTGAGTTTTCTGAATCTAGGTCAACTAAGACTAGTGCCTAAAGATTGGGCTAGGGGTCAACTATGTTAAGGGGCTCTTCGTTACAAAAAAATTACAAGTTACTTACAAAAATTACAAAAGAATAAATCCAATTATAGAATATCATGTACAATTACTTACAAGATTTACAATTTAAAGAATTGTAGATTACAACAACAAGCTAATCAATTATCTATTTGTGTTTGTGCAGGATATCAAAAGATTAAAGCATCACGTCACATCACCACATTTATGAGATCATCATCAACACATTAATATCATCAAGAATATTTAGAGGATTTAAGCACCACTGTTATAAAGATTATTGAAGATGATCCGCGCTCTTAGTTGTTAAACCCACAAGTAGTTTATTATATTTGGTCCAGGGTTTAATTATTAGGATTTCTTAAGATTTATCAAATTTTACTAAAGATTTCACCAAAGCCTCCTCCTCCTATTGCCAAATAACTGGTGGAGGTTCAATAAGTGTTTCCACCCTAGCTTCACAGGTCAGCCCAAAACGAGAGTACTTCCTGGAGAGGACACACACCTGGTGTGCCACAGGACATTCCCCTACCACTACCCTTCATTGTTTTCCTTGAGCCTCATTTTAGATGGTGAAGATGGTGGTCTAAGGTACCCTCAAGAGTCTATTAAGTATATATATTGATTAGGTAGACTTTTAGGTGATTATTAGAGTGTTTTGAAGATTTTAAGACACTTTTAAAGTGTGATTTATTGATATGGCCGAAACTATTATTAGATTTTAGGTGTGTTGCTTCTAGATTATGCAATTCAAGTATATCAACACATGTAAATAAAATAAGATAGCTGAAAAATAAAGATATATCACATGCACTTAAAGACCTTGCTATGAAAGAGAAGCACCAGAGAAATAAAAACTTGCCTTCAAAAGATTGAAAGAAACTTTAGTGTGTGTTTGCCTTATTAACCATTCAATAACATTCAAGCCTAAGTAAGTGGCTTTCAATAGATGTAAGCAATAAGAGAATAAACCAATTACTTGTCAAGAACTTAGATGTTAAGCATTTAAGATTTAAACCATGTGCACGAGAGAGAAAGAAAATAGACTTGAAAATGAACTAAGCAATATGATAGATCTAGTTAGATTATTTAAGTGTTGCCCAATAGACTTAAGATTATGATGTAGATATAAAACATAAGAAATTATATCATTGAACCATAGATCACATTAATCACATCAACACTTAGCCTTACCTATTGGGGTATTGCTCTCTCAACTAGGTAGGTATTATTATAGGTTTGCTTAGTTAGGTTAATTTGTTTTGATATTTAGAGATTAGGGCAAACAAGAAAAGATTAAGAGAGAGAAGAAACTAAGAAAGTAAACTATCAAGCAAGCAAAGGCAAACCTACCCCACATCCTAGGTTGAGAAGGTGCCCCTCACCTTTTAAACCTCACGTCTTAGCTAGAAAGGAGATAAAAATGCTAACAAGTGAAAACCCTAGCTAGATCTATACTACCCAACAAGCTTACACCAGGAGGGAGGTCGTACCACTCCTTCCTCTATAGGTGTGAACCACTAACAAGCAAGAGAAAGAGGAAAAACATACCAAAATGAAGAAAAATGAAAGGTAGGGTTGAGAGATAGCCACCAAACCCCTTGGAGGGCCTTCTAGTGTTGTGTGGATGTCCTTTGGGCAGCCAATACTCCTCTCAATCAGATCTGAAACTTGCAAAACCAGCAAGCTATGCTTGCTAGAAAAGCTACACACAACCAAGAAAAATGATGGAAAAACCCTTGCTTTTTAGGGCAAGGACTTTCCACAAGAACAATAGAGTATATGTGATGTAAATGAGCTATCTAAACATGTTATGGTAGCTGAAAAATGGATATGTATGAACAACGATATAGATGAAGAGTAAAGGTTAGAGAAATGGAGTGTATGAGTGCTTCAAGAGACGCTTCTCCTTGAAGGAGTTCCCAATGAAACCCTTGAAGTATAAACCTGCAAAACCTCCCTAAGTGATATGCATACAAGAGATACTATGTTGATGTATGTAAATAAAATGGCACTTAAATCCTATCTAATACATCATGATAGATAAACCCATAAGCATAGGCATTAGTAGATCTACTTAGATAACACTTTACCTAAGATCAAAAGTTGCAATCACCCAAAGAAATTATTACAAGATTACCTCATAAGCATAAGAAAACCAAGCATACGCATTGCTCGTCTAGTTGTCCTCCAAAGTTTCTCCTTTATATTATTACTCAAGAAAAATAAGTCTTGGAGAGAAAATACTCCAAAACCCTAGAGCATAGAATGGAAATGAATGAAATAATGAAAAGAGAGAGAGAGAGTTGAAAATCAAGTAGCATAACAATAGCTCAAGATATGGTGAGTTGGGAGAGAGAAATGAGATCTATTTATACTTGGAGAGGCAAAACTACATCTCTTCGATCTAAGCCAAGTGTCCACCACCAAGCAAATGAGTATATCTCAAGGCTAGGGCACACCACTTAGGGTTTGCATAATAGATCTAGGGTGTAGAAAAGTAGAAAAAATAGTTGGGATGAAGAAAAAGGTATGTGAGAGGCATGGGATCCATGCCAAAGCAAGTGAAAGGTCACAAATAATTTTTAAAAATTATTTCATTGAATTCCAAGAAGAGGGAGGGCGCACTTCTCTTGGAGGGCACACCTCTTGGGATGAGGTAAAGGGAAACGAATGGTGAGAGATGAGTGAGGTGATGTTGGGATCACACAAAGTCAAGGGAGAGGTTGTGGGATCCATGCTAGGGAAAGATAAAACCCTCCAACAAATTAAAAAATGATTTTTCATTGGAGAGACACAAAGGGGGGCATAACTCTCCTTGGAGGGTGCTCCACAAGGGGGACAATCAGGAAAATGGAAGGGAAGAGTGAGGTGGAGGGAGTGGGGTCACCTATAGGGGTGACATGGAGGCTAAAGGGAGTGAAAGGGCAAGAGAGGGGGCCACACTCAAGTCACAAAATCAATTAAAAAGGAAAAACGTCAATCCCCCTAGGGGGGCACGATTTTTGAGTGTGGAAGTGGTGTAAGGGGTTAGACAAGGTTGAAAAAGATTATGAGGGTCATGTTATTCTTAGGGGTTCTCTCTATAACCATAATTTCCACTTTTCACATCCTCTAACTCATTATTACAACTTTTACATTTTGCCATGTTTGGACTTTAGCAATTAAAATTGTTGTTTTAGACTGACTGACACTTCGGATGGAAAAAACCATGGCTAAAGTTGTTTGACTAAGCTGAAACTTGGTCCATGGATGTAGGGAGTGCTATTCCATTTCTTTTGAGCACAAATACCCCTATAAAAAGTCCAAGGACCTAGTTTTTTACAATTTTTACTCCAAAATAATTAAATAATTAAACCTCCAAACTTAGGGAAATTTAATTAAAAATTAAATAATTAAAAAAAAAAAACTTAGACTCGACGGAATTCTGCGAAACTTTCTAAGATGTATTTCATGGTCATTTACAATGATTCCCTATAATAGTTACCAAAATATAAACCCACTAGAACGTTGTTCACCACTTTGGAGGAATTATTGCAAGTGTGAGGGAAAAACTCAAGGGAAATCAAGAGGGCTGAGAAGCTCAATTGATAACCCAAGGATAAAAAACCCTCGGTGAAAGGAGCTCTCCCAGTGAATCGATCCCAAGGTAACTATTAATGTTTATGCCATTATTATAGTTTTTTACATTTCAATATATAAGAGAAACATAAGAACATGATCACTGAGAAATACACATTCACAAGAGACACATCATTTATCCTGGGAAACCCTCTAGGGGAAGAAAACCCAACAAAAACTTCCTTATCGTGAATTTCCAATACAATGTCAAGAGATAACTCAAACCAATATAGATAGTCCTTTCCAAAAGATGCACCACTCTTCTCCCTCTCTCCAACTGGTAAGTTGCAGCTTTCTTCTTAAGAATGAGCAAGCGAGTTGTGTGTTAAAGTGAGGCACTAGCCTCTCTATATATACAAGATTGGCATGTGTGAAGGGTCTCCACTGGCATGGCCGACCTCTCACTCTAGGTGGGTAAACCCACCTTTAATTTATTTCTGGGTCTCAATAATAACTGTTGGGGCCGTCTTCTTATTATGCCTATTACAATTGTCTGTTGACCAATCCGCAAAAGGGGATTTGGTCCTAATACAATTACCGACATGATTAATCGATAATGGGGATTAATCCTATGAATAAAATAACAATAATAATAAGAATACTCTTTGCAGTTGCATTATTTCAACACTCCCCCTTAACAAGAAGGGTATTCTTCAACATCATCAGGTTAGAGAGGCCGGCATCATCAGTGGCATCAGGAGGACAGTATCGTCAATATCATCTTGGAACATTGGCTGACATATTTATGAGTCATTGGAAGTTTTCTTCATCGACAACATCGTCATTCTTGAAAGAATGCCATCATCATCTGCATCAATATGTATCAATAAAAATGATACCTCATCACAACACTAGGCTGACATATCATGGTACTACACTAGCTCAATGTCACAGCTGATAAGCTGGTAGCTCAGTGTCAGTCACATCTTGCTTTACGTCTAAAAACGAGGTCAGATGCAAGGAATCATCTTGCTTTACATCTAACAACTAGGTCAGAAGCAAGGAACACATCATCATCTTGCTTTACGTCTAACAACAAGGTCAAAAGAAAGGAATCATCTTGCTTTATGTCTAACAACAAGGTCAGAAGCAAGGAATCACACAGAGTCTTGCTTTACGTCTAACAGCGAGGTCAGAAGCAATGACTCATGTTGCTTTACGTCTAACAGCGAGGTCAGAAGCAAGGAATACACACAGTGTCTTGCTTTATGTCTAACAACGAGGTCAGAAGAAATGACTCATCTTGCTTTACGTCTAACAGTGAGGTCAGAAGTAATGAATCATCTTACTTTATGTCTAACAGCGAGGTCAAAAGCAAGGAATACACACAGCTTCTTGCTTTATGTCTAACAGGAAGGTCAGAAGTAATGACTCATCTTGATTTACATCTAACAGCGAGGTCAGAAGCAAGGAATACATATATACTCCCCCTTTCAGGGAGGGTCCTTTCGGACTATACCAAGATTATCTCAAAAGTGTTCAAACTTTACACGAGATAGAGGTTTTGTCAACACATCAGCAACCTATTCATCCATGCTAATGTACTGGAGTTTGAAGGCTCCTCTCTGTACCATGTCGCGGATGAAATGATAGCGGATCTCTATGTGCTTCGACCTATCATGGAATACAGGATTCTCTGTCATCTTTATGCAGCTTTGGTTGTCACATAAAATCACGGTTGCTCTCATCTCCAATTCAAATAGGCTAGTCAACGACTTTTGAAGCCATATAGCTTCGTAGCTAGCAGAACATGTGGCATTGTACTCTGCTTCCACTGTGCTGAGAGAAATACTAGATTACTTCCTACTCTGCCATGAGATCATGGCTGATCCCAAACTAAAACAACATCCGGAAGTTCTTTTTCTGTCAGCAACACTTCCTGCCCAATCTGAATCAGTGTATCTACTCAATGTGAAGTCATGATCTCCATCATAGCTGAGACCATAATCCATTGTACATTTAAGGTACCTCATCACATGTTTTGCAGCCATTAGGTGAAAATATATGGGCTCTACCAGAAACTGAATCAAGGTGTTCACTGCAAAACAAATGTATGGTCTGGTGTTCGTCAGGTACATCAGTGATCCAATAATCTGTCTGTACAGTGTGGCATCTATCAGGTCTGACGAAGTATCGACCAGTAGCTTCAGCTTCGTTTCCATGGGTGTATTCATGGACTTACATTCTAGCATGTTGAATCTCTTTAAGATTTCGACTGTGTACTTCCCTTGGTTAAGGAAGATCCTTTCTAGACTATGCCATACCTCAATACCTAAGAAGTAATGCATTAGGCCAAGGTATTTCATTTCAAATTCCGCGGCAAGTCTCTTTTTACATTCAGCGATGAGATTTTCTTCTCCAATTAAGAATAAGTCATCCACATACAGTAGTAATAGTACTGGTTCATTATCCATAATTTTTAAGTAGAGATTTGAGTCTGCTTTACTCTTGGTAAAGCCTAAGCTTGTCAAGAAACTGTCTATACGGCCATACCAAGCTCTCGGAGCTTGCTTCAATCCGTATAAGGCTTTCTTCAATCTGCAGACATGAAACTTCATGTCTTCAACCTCAAATCCTTGGGGTTGCTCTATATACACTTCCTCTTCGATAACACCATTTAGGAAAGTTGTCTTCACGTCCATCTGGTGCAGCTTCCATTTCATCTTAGCTGCAAGAGCTATGATGGTTATGATCGAAGTGTATATGCCCACAGGAGTGAATGTCTCTTCATAGTCAATGCCTTCCTTCTGGGAAAAGCCACGAGCGACAAATCTTGCTTTATATTTCTCAATACTTCCATCAGTAGCATGTTTTATTTTGAAGAGCCATTTTGATGGTACCACATCCTTACTTTTTGGCCTGGGAAATATTTCCCATACATCATTCTTTATTATGGATTGGTATTCTTCTGTCATGGCATCTTCCCATTCCTTATTTTGAATGGCTTCTTCAAAGCATGTAGGTTCTTCATCTAGTAGATTACACATCAAATCCATGTAACTGGAGAATGGATTTGGTCTTTTCACCTGTCTCGAGGTTCCTTCTGGAACACCATACTTCTCTCCATCTTGAATAATCTCTCTTGCCCAAGAAGGATTTCTTTTATGGGAGAAGGTCATTTGAGGATGTTCTTGAACTTCTAATATATCGTGGTCTTCAGGAGTCTCCTCATCGGGGGAAGTTACGACTTCCCTTACTGGTTCTGCAACTCTGGGAACTTCCCTCATGGATTCTGCAATCCTGGGATTTACAGGTTCCTCTTCATATACTTATTCAAGCTGGCATCTTCTTTATTTCTTAAGTGTGGCTTCTTCATCAAAGGTCAAGTCCCTGCTGATTTCAATGCAGCAGTGACCAGGTATGTAGATTCTGAAGGCCTTGGAGACCTCACAGTATCCCACAAATATTCCCTTCTTTCCGGAGGATTCCAGCTTGTTTCTTTTCTCTTTTGGTAGATGAATAAACACTGGACAACCAAATATTTTTAGGTGTCTTACCTCTGGCTTCTTTCCGGTGAACATCTCTTCCAGGGTCTTGAACCCAAGTGCACTATGGGATAATCTGTTCTGCACATAAACAACCGCCATTGCTACTTCTGCCCATAAGCACATAGGAAGATCTTGATCGTGAGTCATCGTCTTTACACCTTCCATAATTGTTATGTTCTTCCTTTCGGCTACACCGTTTTGTTGAGGATTATAGGGAGTAGTGTGTTCCCTCTTGATCCCAACATCTCTGCAGAAGTTCATGAACTCTTTTGAGGTATATTCTCCTCCATTATCTGACCTGAGTATCTTGATCTTTCTTTCAGAAAGGTTCTCTATCAAGGCTTTGAATTCCTTGAATTTACTGAATACTTCATCTTTAGATTTCAGGAAATATGTCCAGGTCTTACGAGAATAGTCATCAATAAATTATACATAGTATACATACCCGCTAATGGAGGATGATGGCATTGGGCCACACACGTCTGAATGAATGAGTTCCAATACTCCTTCTGCTTTTCTATCCCTTTTTGGAAAAGGGTTCTTCATATTCTTCCCTTGCACACATCCATTTTATATTCCTTCTTGATCAACCTTGAGTTCTGGTAAACCTGTGGCAGCTTTGCATATGTATGGTAGTGCCTCGTAGTTCATGTGGGCTAATATTCTATGGCAAAGTTTGCATGAGTTTTCGATGGCATGGGTCATGGCAGTTTTTGGGTGACCCTTCAGCTTATATAAGCCATTTTCTTCATTTCCGATGACGATTGCTTCACTTAAGGTTTCTCCCTTAGCCCACATAAGAAATTCTCCATCTATGAAGGCAACTCTATAGCCTTTCTTGTCTAAAGATGATATGGAAAGTAAGTTCTTCTTTAAGCCCGGTACATAGAGTATGTCCTTCATTGTTATTGAGTTTTCTAAATCTAGGTCAACTAAGACTAGTGCCTAAATATTGGGCAAGGGGTCAACTATGTTAAGGGCTTGTTCGTTACAAAAAAATTACAGGTTACTTACAAAAATTACAAAAGAATAAATCCAACTATAGAATATCATGTACAATTACTTACAAGATTTACAATTTAAATAATTTTAGATTACAACAACAAGCTAACCAATTATCTATTTGTGTTTGTGCAGGATATCAAAAGATTAAAACATCACGTCACATCACCACATTTATGAGATCATAATCAACACATTAATATCATCAAGAAGATTTAGAGGATTTAAGCACAACTGTTATAAAAATTATTGAAGATGATCCACACTCTTAGTTGTTGAACCCACAAGTAGTTTATTGGATTTGGTCCAGGGTTTAATTATTAGGCTTTCTTAAGATTTATCAAATTTTATTAAAACTTTCACCAAAGCCTCCTCCTCCTATTGTCAAATAACTGTTGGATGCTCAATAAGTGTTGCCACCCTAGCTTCACAGGTCAGCCCAAAACAAGAGTACTTCCTGGAGATGACACACACCTGGTGCGCCATGAGACAGTCCCCTGCCACTATCCTTCATTGTTTTCCTCAAGGCTCGTTTTAGATGGTGAAGATGGTGGTCTAAGGTACCCTAAAGAGTATATTAAGTATATATATTGATTAGGTAGACTTTTAGGTGATTATTAGAGTGTTTTGAAGATTTTAAGATACTTTTAAAGTGTGATTTAGTGATATGGCCGAAACTGTTATTAGATTTTAGGTGTGTTGCTTCTAGCTTATGAAATTCAAGTATATCAACACATGTAAAGAAAATAAGATGGCTGAAAAATAAATATATATCACATGCACTTAAAGATCTTGCTATGAAAGAGAAGCACTAGAGAAAGAAAAACTTGCCTTCAAGAGATTGAAAGAAAATTTAGTGTGTGTTTGCCTTATTAACCATTCAATAACATTCAAGCCTAAGCAAGTGGCTTCCAATAGATGTAAGCAATAAGAGAATAAACCAGTTACTTGTCAAGCACTTAGATGTTAAGCATTTAAGATTTAAACCATGTGCACGAGAGAGAAAGAAAATAGACTTGAAAATGAACTAAGCAATATGATAGATCTAGTTAGATTATTTAAGTGTTGCCCAATAGGCTTAAGATTATGATGTAGATCTAAAACATAAGAAATTATATCATTGAACCATAGATCACATTAATCACATCAACACTTAGCCTTACCTATTAGGCTATTCGTCTCCCAACTAGGTAGGTATTATTATAGGTTTGCTTAGTTAGGTAATTTTCTTTTGATATTTAGAGATTAGGGCAAACAATAAAAGATTAAGAGAGAGAAGAAACTAAGAAAGTAAACTATCAAGAAAGCAAGCAAAGGAAAACCTACCCCACGTCCTAGGTTGAGAAGGTGCCCCTCACCTTCTAAACCTCACGTCTTAGCTAGAAAAGAGAGAAAAATGCTAACAAGTGAAAACCCTAGCTAGATCTATACTACCCAACAAGCTTACACCAAGAGGGAGGTCGTACCACTCCTTCCTCTATAGGTGTGAACCACTAACAAGCAAGAGAAAGAGGAAAAACGTACCAAAATGAAGAAAAATGAAAGGTAGGGTTGAGAGATAGCCACCAAACCCCTTGGAGGGCCTTCTAGTTTTGTGTGGATGTCCTTTGGGCAGCCAATACTACTCTCAATCAGATCTGAAACCTGCAAAACCAGCAAGCTATGCTTGCTAGAAAAGCTACACACAACCAAGAAAAATGATGGAAAAACCCTTGCTTTTTAGGGCAAGGACTTTCCACAAGAACAATAGAGTATATGTGATGTAAATGACCTATCTACACATGTTATGCTAGCTGAAAAATGGATATGTATGAACAACAATATAGATGAAGAGTAAAGGTTAGAGAAATGGAGTGTATGAGTGCTTCAAGAGACCCTTCACCTTGAAGGAGTTCCCAATGAAACCCTTGAAGTATAAACCTGCAAAACCTCCCTAAGTGATATGCATACAAGATATATTATGTTGATGTATGTAAATAAAATGGCACTTAAAACCTATCTAATACATCAAGATAGATAAACCCATAAGCATAGGCATTAGTAGATTTACTTAGATAACACTTTACCTAAGATCAAAAGTTGAATCACCCAAAGAAATTATTACAATATTAACTCATAAGCATAATAAAACCAAGCATACGCATTGCCCCTCTAGTTGTCCTCCAAAGTTTCTCCTTTATATTATTACTCAAGAAAAATAAGTATTGGAGAGAAAATACTCCAAAACCCTAGAGCATAGAGTGGAAATGAATGAAATAATGAAAAGAGAGAGAGAGAGTTGAAAATCAAGTAGCATAACAATAGCTCAAGATATGGTGAGTTGGGAGAGAGAAATGAGATCTATTTATACTTGGAGAGGCAAAACTACCTCTCTTGGATCTAAGCCAAGTGTCCACCACCAAGCAAATGAGTATATCTCAAGGCTAGGGTGCACCACTTAGGGTTTGCACAAAAGATCTAGGGTGTATAATAATAGAAAAAATAGTTGGGATGAAGCAAAAGGTATGTGAGAGGCATGGGATCCATGCCAAAGCAAGTGAAAGGTCACAAATAATTTTTAAAAATTATTTGGTTGCGTTCCAAGAAGAGGGAGGCAACACTTCTCTTGGAGGGAGCACCTCTTGGGATGAGGTAAAGGGAAAAGAATGGTGAGATATGAGTGAGGTGAGGTTGGGAGCACACAAATTCAAGGGATAGGTTGTGGGATCCATGCTAGGGCAAGATAAAACCCTCCAACAAATTAAAAAACAATTTTTCATTGGAGAGACACAAAGGGTGGCATAACTCTCCTTGGAGGGCACTCCACAAGGGGGACAATCAAGAAAATGGAAGGGAAGAGTGAGGTGGAGGGAGTGGGGTCACCTAAAGGGGTGACATGGAGGCTAAAGGGAGTGAAAGGTCAATATAGGGGGCCACACTCAAGTCACAAAATCAATTAAAAAGGAAAAACGTCAATCCCCCTAGGGGGGCGTGATTTTTGAGTCTGGAGGTGGTGTAAGGGGTTAGACAAGGTTGGAAAAGGTTAGGAGGGTCATGTTATTCTTAGGGGGTCTCTCTCTAATCATAAGTTCCACTTTTCACATCCTCTAACTCATTATTACAACTTTTACATTTTGCCATGTTTGGACTTTAGCAATTAAAATTGTTGTTTTAGACTGACTGACACTCCGGGTGGACAAACCCATGGCTAAAGTTGTTTGACTGAGCTGAAACTTGGTCCATGGATGTAGGGGTGCTATTCCATTTCTTTTGAGTACAAATACCCCTATCAAAAGTCCAAGGACCTAGTTTTTAACAATTTTTGCTCCAAAATAATTAAACCTCCAAACTTAGGGAAATTTAATTAAAAATTAATTAATTAAAAAAAAAAAAAACTTAGACTCGATGGAATTCTGTGAAACTTTTTAAGATGTATTTCATGGTGATTTACAATGATTCCCTATAATATTTACCAAAATATAAACCCACTAGAACGTTGTTAACCACTTTGGAGGAATTATTGCAAGTGTGAGGGAAAAACTCAAGGGAAATCAAGAGGGCTAAGAAGCCCAATTTATAACCCAAGGATAAAAAACCCTCGGTGAAAGGACCTCTCCCAGCAAATCGATCCCAAGGTAACTGTTAATGTTTATGCCATTATTATAGCTCTTTGCATTTCAATAGATAAGAGCAACATAATAACAAGATCACTGAGAAATACACATTCACAAGAGACTTAGCATTTATCCTGGGAAACCCTCTAGGGGAACAAAACCCAGCAAAAAGTTATGTATCATAAATTGCCAATACAATGTCAATAGATAACTCAAACCAATACAAATAGTCCTCTCCAAAAGATGCGCCACTCTTCTCCCTCTCTCCAACTAGTAAGTTGCAGCTTGCCTCTTAAGAATGAGCAAGTGAGTTATGTGTTAAAGTGAGGTGCTAGCCTCTCTATATATACAAGATTGGCACGTGTGAAGGGTCTTCACTGGTAGGGCTAACCTCTCACTCTGTGTGGGTAAACCCACCTTTAGTTTATTTCTTGGTCTTAATAATAACTGTTGAGGCCGACTTCTTATTCTGCCTATTACAATTGTTTGTTGACCAATCCACAAAAGGGGATTTGGTCCTAATACAATTTCCGACATGATTAATCCATAATGGGGATTAATCCTATGAATAAAATAACAATAATAATAAGAATACTCTTTGCAGTTACATTATTTCAACACTCCCCCTTAACAAGAAGGGTATTCTTCAAAAAAATCAAGTGAGAGAGGCCTACATCATCAGTGGCATCAGGAGGACAGTATCGTCAATATCATCTTGGAACATTGACTGGCATATTTACGAGTCATCGAAAGTTTTCTTCATCGACAGCATGATCATTCTCTAAAGAATGCCATCATCATCTACATCAATATGTATCAATAAAAATGATACCTCCTCACAGCACTAGGCTGGCATATCACAGTACTACACTGGCTCAATGTCACAGCTGATAAGCTGGTAGCTCAGTGTCAGTCACATCTTGCTTTACGTCTAACAATGAGGTCAGAAGCAAGGAATCATCTTACTTTACATCTAACAACTAGGTCAGAAGCAAGGAACACATCATCATCTTGACTTACGTCTAACAACAAGGTTAGAAGCAATGAATCATATTGCTTTACATCTAACAACTAGGTTAGAAGCAAGGAATCACACAGCATCTTGCTTTACGTCTAATAGCGAGGTCAGAATCAATGAATCATCTTGCTTTATGTCTAATAGCAAAGTCAAAAGCAAGGAATACACACAACGTCTTGCTTTACATCTAACAGCGAGGTCAGAAGCAATGACTCATCTTGCTTTACGTCTAACAGCGAGGTCAGAAGCAATGACTCATATTGCTTTACGTCTAACAGTGAGGTTAGAAGTAAGGAATACATATATACTCCCCCTTTCAGGGAGTGTCCTTTCAGACTATACCAAGCTTATCTCGAAAGTGTTCAAACTTTACATGAGATAGAGGTTTGGTCAACACATTAGCAACATGTTCATCTCTTTAAGATTTTGACTGTGTACTTCCCTTGGTTAAGGAGGATCCTTTCTGGACTCTGCCATACCTCAAGACCTAAGAAGTGATGCATTAGGCCAAGGTATTTCATTTCAAATTTTGCAGCAAGTCTTTTTTTACATTCAGCGATGAGCTTTTCTTCTCCAGTTAAGAATAAGTCATCCACATACAGTAGTAATATTATTGGTTCATTATCCATAATTTTGAAGTAGATATTTGAGTCTGCTTTACTCTTGGTAAAGCCTAAGCTCGTCAAGAAACTGTCTATACGGCCATACCAAGCTCTGGGAGCTTTCTTCAATCCGTATAAGGCTTTCTTCAATCTGCAGACATGAGACTTCCTGTCTTCAACCTCAAATACTTGGGGTTGATCGATATACACTTCCTCTTCGATAAAACCATTCAGGAAAGCCATCTTCACGTCCATTTGGTGAAGCTTCCATTTCATCTTAGCTGCAAGAGCTATGATGGTTATGATCGAAGTGTATCTGGCCACAGGAGCGAATGTCTCTTCATAGTCAATGGCTTCCTTCTGGGAAAAGCCACGAGCGACAAATATTTCTTTATATTTCTCGATATTTCTATCAGCAGCATGTTTTATTTTGAAGAGCCATTTTGATGGTACCACATCCTTACTTTTTGGCCTAGGAACTATTTCCCATACATCATTCTTTATTATGGATTGGTATTATTCTGTCATGGCATCTGCCCATTCCTTCTTTTGAATGGCTTCTTCAAAGCATGTAGGTTCTTCATCTAGTATATTACACATCAAACCCGTGTAACTGGAGAATGGCTTTGGTCTTTTCACCTGTCTCGAGGTTCCTTCTGGAACACCATACTTCTCTCCATCTTGAATAAGCTATCTTGTCCAAGAAGGCTTTCTTTTATGGGATAAGTTCATTTGAGGACGTTCTTGAACTTTTGATATATCGTGGTCTTTAGCAGTCTCCTCATCAGGGGAAGTTACGACTTTCCTTACTAGTTCTGCAGCTCTGGGAACTTCACTCATGGATTCTGTAATCCTGGGATTTACAGGTTCCTCTTCATATACTTCTTCAAGCTGGCATCTTCTTGATTTCTTAAGTGTTGCTTCTTCATCAAAGGTCACGTCCCTACTGATTTCAATGTGGCGATGACCAGGTATGTAGATTCTGAAGGCCTTGGAGACCTCACAGTATCCCACAAATATTCCCTTCTTTCCGGAGGGTTCCAGCTTGTTTCTTTTCTCTTTTGGTATATGAATAAACACTGGACGTCCAAATATTTTTAGGTGGCTTACCTCTGACTTCTTTCCAGTGAACATCTCTTCCGGGGTCTTGAACCCAAGTGCACTATGGGATAATCTGTTCTGCACATAAACATCTTCCATTGTTGCTTCTGCCCATAATCACATAGGAAGATCTTGATCGTGAATCATGGTCTTTACAACTTCCATAATTGTTTTGTTCTTCCTTTCATCTACACCATTTTGTTGAGGATTATAGGGAGTAGTGAGTTCCCTCTTGATCCCAACATCTCTGCAGAATTTCACGAACTCTTTTGAGGTATATTCTCCTCCATTATGTGACCTGAGTATCTTGATCTTTCTTTCATAAAGGTTCTCTATCAAGGCTTTGAATTCCTTGAATTTACTGAATACTTCTGGTACTCTGGTACTTCTAGTACTTCTTGTACTTTTGGGAAACTAGGGTTTCACTTTTCGGGAGATCCAACCACTGAAAATGTGCTCTCTAAGTGCCAAAATGATCCTTGCAGGAGGGCACAACTTTTTAGGTGGTTTTAGGGATGAAAAGATTCACTTTCGAAAAACCCTAATTTGCAGGTACTGCAACAGTGACGTTTTTCTCTTGCGAAATGTGTTTCCTTCAGGTTGGCTCTGATACCATGTTAATGTTTATGCCATTATTATATTTCTTTGCATTTCAATAGATAAGAGCAACATAAGAACAAGATCACTGAGAAATACACATTCACAAGAGACACAACATTTATCCTAGAAAACCTTCTAGGGGAACAAAACCCAGCAAAAACTTCCTTATCATAAATTTCCAATCCAATGTCAAAAGATAACTCAAACCAATATATATAGTCCTCTCCAAAAGATGTGCCACTCTTCTCCCTCTCTCCAACTGGTAAGTTGCAACTTGCCTCTTAAGAATGAGCAAGTGAGTTGTGTGTTAAAGTAAGGTGCTAGCCTCTCTATATATACAAGATTGGCACGTTTGAAGGGTCTCCACTGGCAGGGCCGACCTCTCACACTGGGTGGGTAAACCCACATTTAATTTATTTCTGGGTCTCAATAATAACTGCTAGGGCCGACTTCTTATTCTTCCTATTACAATTGTCTATTGACCAATCCGCAAAAGGGGATTTGGTCATAATACAATTACCGACATGATTAATCCAAAATGGGGATTAATCCTATGAATAAAATAACAATAAGAATAAGAATACTCTTTACAGTTACATTATTTCAACAGTAACTGACCTAGACATGACTCATGCAGAACTACTACATTATTAACCCACGCAGGGGTGTGAAAATTCCAATTACAAAATAAAGTGTTGGGGCCAAACAATGCCCTATAGGACCAAAAGTCTTCGACAACATGGAATCTGATGATGCATCTCTTCATGGCACATGAGTTGACCACCTGTGTTGGAGAGGCGGTCAACATCTGGCTCCACATGGGGACGTGTGTTCTATCTTCTCACTCGAGACGGAGAGCATACGAGAATCCAACACCTATAAAACAGAGTGCTCACCGGAGTGCACACCAATAACCAACATTAGAATACATTTATACATGATTAAATCAATGAATGCTATATACAACAATTACATAATGAAATAACTAAAGTACAACATCATTATTTTACAACAAATGAAATCTATAGTACAGAAAACAATTTCTAAGTACATGAAAAAAAACTTCTAAGTACATATTTACAATATGAATGAAATAATACAAAACTGAAATACAACGAGAAAAGTTAGAGATACGTTACAGAGGGTGTGCATTTAGACACCAAGTTTCCCCATCATCTGTAAAAGAGCTTGAGTTTCTGCCCATTCCTCAAAATGTTGATGTGCTCACCATCCAAATGGCTGATATGAAAAGAATTTGGCCTTGCTATTTCCCTGATCAAATATGGCCCTAGCCATAAACTGTCAAACTTGCCATGCCTTCCAGGTTTCTCTCTACCTTTATCCCATAGAAAAATTGTATCACCCACAACGAAGTCCCTGTGTCTGGCTGACCTGTCAAAATCTTTCTTAACCATGTTCTTATTTCTACAATTCTAATCATAAGCCTTTCGTCTAATTTCATCTAACTCAATAATCTGATTGACCCTGTTCTGAGATGCATCCTGCTCTGCGGAAGTGTCCTCAACTAATCTATAAGTAGGAAGTCTAAGGTGCACTGGAAATCTAGCCTCCAATCCATACACTAGCTCAAAATGACTCTTTCCAGTAGTTGCTTTCTTTGTTATTCTGTTGGCCCATAATGCATGTTTGATTTTATTGTCCAAAGACTTCTTGTTTTCACCAACTATTTTCTTAACAATGGTCATTAAGCTTTTGTTACTTGAATCTGCCTGACCATTTCCTTGGGGATAAAAATCTGATGCATGTGATAAGATAATACCATACTTGAAACAAAACGCTGACATCTCAGCTGAACAAAAGGCCTTGGCATTATCTGTCACTATCTTTGATGGGACCCAAAATCTAGTTATGATTTTGTCTTCAAGGAAATCCATGACCACCTTTTCGGTTGTTGTCTTTGTAGGAATGGCTTCAACCCATTTTGTAAAGTAATATGTGGCTGTGAGAACCCAAGAGAACCCATTACTTGAATTATTGCTAAACTTCTCAATGAAGTCCAAACCCCACTGCTGAAAAGGTTCTTCAACTACCACTGGTTGCAAAGGGAGTGCTGCTAACTTTTGTTTTCCTGTGAAAAGATGACATGGGTCACATTTCTGAACAAGTTGATGTACATCTAAAATTTAGTGTGCCAATAATATCATGCTTTAAGGATTTTGTGGGTAGTAGTTTTAGCAACAAAGTGTCCTCCACAAAACCCCCCATGGAATTCATCCATTAGTTTCTTTGATTCAATATCATCCACACATCTAAGGATAACCCCATCGGGATTTTTCCATCCTAATCCATCTCTAGTAAGGACATACTTAGAATACTTCAACCTCAAATCACTTTTCTTGTGTCCTACTAGATGTCTTGGACAAGTCAGATTCTTAAGATATAAAATAATGTCTGTATACCAATTTACTTGCTCAAATTTTAACAAGTTAGGATGCCATTCTTCATTATTGATTTGGTTAACCATATCCAAGGCTTTCTCATTACTTTCTATCAACATTTTTTCCAAGCCTTGACCCTTAATCAATTTAGTTGGTTTAATCTCCAAATCATACTCTTGGATTTTAGCAATCCATCTACCCCTTGAGCCTAATCCTTCCACTTGAAATAACACATCTTTAACCACGGAATTAGGGACATAACCAATCACCCTGGAATATCCAATGAAGACTCTGAAATGTTTGAGTGATTTGACTAAGGCATAAGCTTGCTTCTCAAACATGGGATACTTTAACTCTGAATTTTGCAAGGCCCTACTCATATATTCAATAGGATGATCATGGCCTTGGTCATTTTTCTGAAGTAACACACCAACAATTGTGTCTTCAGAGGCAAAAGAGAAGATCTGAAAGTCCTTCTCATAATCTGGGTTGATAAGAATCGGAGCTTCACATATAGCAGTCTTAATCTGTTCAAAAGCTTGTCTACTTTCATCATTCCATTCAAACTTTACGTCCTTATTAATTAGCTTATATATAGGTTTCATGATTTCAGCATAGTTAGGAATGAACCTATGGACAAAATTGGTTTGTCCTAAGAAGGATTGAAGAAGTTTCTTTGTTGTTGGAAAAGGCACTTTACCAATGGCTTCCACCCTTTCTGGGTCTAATTTAACTCCATATTTAGTTATGATGTGGCCCAATAACTTACCTTCAGTCACCCCAAAGACTGACTTAGCAGGATTCAGAGAGATTCCAAACTCTCTACATCTGTCCAAAACTTGCCTAAGGCGGCCAATGTGAGTTTTACCATCCTTAGAAAAAACTGTTAAATCATCTTGATATATTTCAATCAACTTACCAATCAACCCCCTGAAGGCATAATCCATATCCCTTTGAAAAGTAGCTCTAGCATTTGATAAACCAAACGACATTCTAAGATATTCAAAAGTTCCCCATGGAGTAGTAAAAGTTGTCTTATGCATATCTTCTTCCTTGAGCCTGATCTGATTATAACCCAAGAATCCATCAAGCATGGAAATCATTCCTGATCCTGTAACCCTTTGAAGTAGAGTTTCCATCTTGGGAAGGGGATAGTTGTCTTTTGTCCAAGCAATGTTTAAGTTCCTGAAGTCAATGCATATTCGAATTTGTCTAGTCTTCTTCCTAGCAACAACCAAGTTTTAGCACCATGAAGAATGTCTAGTCTGTGCAATAATGCCCACTTCTAACATTTTCTGTAACTCCTTTTGGACCAAAGGAGCTAACGTGGGGTTCAACTACTTCAATTTCTGTCTAAAGGGTTTAGTACCTTCCTTAAGAGGAATCACATGCTGAATCACATCTTCCCTATAGACTTTGAGTTCATCATAGCTAAAGGCCAAGACATCCCTATATTCCTTTAATAATTTAACAATTTCATTCCTTTCTTCTATAGTGGTAGTTTTGCCTACTTTTATCAATCTAGGCTCTTCATTAGTTCCAATATTGACTTCCAGGTAATCACATAGTTTTTTCTTTGATTCATCCTTTTTCTTATGATCATCCTGTCTATCAAAATCCCTTTATGAAGAAACCACTCGTTTAGATGGTGCCTTTACTTCATCATCATTTTCTGTGTAATTACAACCTTCTTCTTTCGTACTTATATTTAAGTCCAAAAATTCATGTATGTGAAGAAAAAACTTGACCATTTGCTTATCATGATCAAAAAACTACCAGTGATCCATATTATTTTGGATGGAGAGTCCGAAAATTACGTCAACTGAAATGTTCTCATCTATTAAACTGTTTGGAAGTTGTAGTGTGGAAGCTGTGACTGCAAGTTCATCGGCTTTTGAATTCTGTTCTCTAGGAATTGCAATCAAATTTATAGCATCTAAGTTATCCATTAAGTTCCAAATTGCACTCCTATATCCCTTTAATCTTTCAGACTTGCAAGCAAACTTATTCTTTAACTATTGTATGACCAAGTCTGAATCACCATTGATATTTAGACATTTTATTCCCCTATCTCTGCAAATTTCTAAACCAAGGAGTAAAGCTTCATACTCAGCCACATTATTAGTTGCACCAAAGTCCAATCTGTAAGAAAATTTCATCACTTCACCACTTGGAGACTGAAGCACAATTCCGGCACCCTTTTCTGCTCTAGAAAAAGCACCATCAAATTTCATGTACCACACCTTGTCCAATTCACTAGCCTTAATTGTTTCTTGCAAAGGCACAATGGAACTAGACAAGATGGCATAGTTACCAAGACCTTCATCAGTCCAGTTTAATTTATTTTTGGGCTTCTTGGGATCTTCAACATGATACTTCCTATACACTTCCCTATTCAACTTGAAAGTACTTCCATCTGGGCTAGGGATAGTAGCATAAGATAGATCCATTTGTAAACTACCGCCCAAGTCTACAACTTCTTTTCTATTTAATAACATTCCCCAAACATCCGGCACATCAATTACCACAATATCTATTTCAAACATGATGTCTGGAAACATTGCTAAGAAAACTTGCAAATCTTTAATCAATCCATGCACTTCTATTGTTTGATTGTCCAAGGCACAAATGTTATGATAAGTTCTAGATATTCTTAAGTTTAATTGTTCCATCACCTTCTTAGTAATAACATTTGAAGTGGCTCCTGAATCTAGCATGCAAGTGTGTAACACTTTGTCGTTCACAAGTAAGGAAGGGTAGAAAGGAAAATTATTTTCATTCTTCCTATCCCAATTCTGTAGAATCATTGGTGCATCCTGGTAAGCCGTGGCTACTTGTTTTTCAACAAGACTTTTAGGTGTCTCATCTATGGGTTTAAGTAACTTTTCTTTTTGTGAAGGAATCTTCATGAGTTCTGATACTAGCACTAACATCTTTACATTACTCAACCACCCACCTAAGTCTATATTTAAATCTGCATTAGTTGGCACCTTAGACTTAGGAGGTGATACCTTGGGAATACTGATTTGACTTTTATCTTGAAATTTTTTTTCCTTCCTTTGGTATGTAATGTCTCTAAACCTAGCCATTTATGCATCTTGTTGAGGGGTGGGCTTGGGCCCATACTTTTCTATAGATTTATCAACAATTCCACTCATAAAGTTTCCATTACTTCTATAATCATCAACATCCATCCAATCATAGTGGTCACCGTAATACCTGTCATTACACATGTTTACTTGTTCATTTCCTCGGTCTTCATATTCATTATTGCACTCTTCAAGGAAGATAAGACGGGTTGATTCCTCATGAAACTCACCACAAGGTCTAGAATAAGTCATAGGGCGATGATATACCAAGTTGGTGGTTTCAAAGGGATTTGGTGGCCTTTGATCATTTTGAGGAGGTCTCCTTGGCCACTTATCATTTGGCTTATGTTGTTGTCTATTACTTTGAGACTTATCCATTGTGATCAATCTATTCTGTAAAGCATTAATATGATTGGCATGATTGATTTCCATCTGTTTAATCAATTGAGTAAGTTCTTTCATGCCATCACTAGAGGGTTTCTGATTTTCACCACTTTTCTTCTTCTCCTTGTGAGGCTGAGAAGAAGACCCTATAGTAAAACCAGGAATATTTGACTTCCTAGCTTCAAGCATATTTCGTTCAATACTTAAATTTGTTTCTTTTGTTGCCTGCAAATTTTGAGGGTCCTTATCCCATAAGGCATGTCTCATTTATCTCTCAAAAGCTTCTATATAATAAATCAATATTGCAGCAGCAAGGGGCTTGACATCTTGATGAAGGCTCTTCACCAAGTTATTAAATTTATCATTGAACTCTACCACTATTTCATTTTCCTTTTTATGGCTGGTGGTGAGTGCACCCGACTGAAACCTATGTTCTTACTGATCACTCCATATTTTTCTAAATTCATCCAATATTGCATTCAGGGTGCTAAACGTATTGGCAGGAAAATCTTCAAACCAATCAACAATGCTTCCTTCCAATGAATATACAAAAAGGGTCATCTTTACATCCTCTTCATTATGACCTGTACAATACTTCCCAACACATCTATGGAAACTCGTGATGTGAGCACTGGCACTTATAGCATTGTTTCCATGGAATATAGGTAGTTTATCAATAGATTTCTCAGGAACATCATGAGGGGAACCTTGGATGGATGCAAAGTTCAAAGGACTCAAAAAGGTGGCCATTAGAACGTTAGTGTTATTAATGGGATTATTAACAGTTGGTTGATTATTAGTTTGGAGCAAGTATTGGATATTGTTGAGTGCTTCCTCCCTAAGACTTTCAAGTAGGATCGTAGGAGCTAAGCGGTTTAATCTTCTCCTATAAACCTGTTCAGGCTCAGGATAAGAATAAAGCACTCCTTGAGAATTTATCCTAGTAGTATACTTGCTAGGTGTTTTCAATGGAGTCACCACTTAGATAGGAATCACACAAAGCTAACCAATCTCAGGTTCAAATAATTTTAAGGCCTAAAATATTTTATTATTTAGTTCTTAAAAAGTTAAGTTAAGTCGTTAAGACCATGGATAAATGACTTATCCCCGGCAACGACACCAAAGATGTTACCTCTAGGGACACACTAAGTGAGCCGGACTCAGCTCACGTTTGCAAGGGTGTATAAGGATGACAACAAGGCCAACCATATATGTGGAGACGTCATGTTGTCTATGATTCTATACCTCGTAGTGTCATTATTACTCTGGGAGGTCAGCTCTATCGGAAACCAAAGGTAGTTCCGACTACTTATCCACCAAAATAGTGCCGCAAGTTAATCTATCATACTACAAAATTCATCCTCTTCATGGTCTATTCAAAGGATGCAGAGAAGATCACTACAACCAATGCATCCTCAACACATTCTATCCAAAAAAAATAGATTGTTTCTTCACTTACAATGGTTCCTACATAATGCCCCGTCAAACCCAGAGACAACACATTGGTGGAGCATATTCAACTCTTCCAGCAACAGGCCTGTGACAGTCTTCCATAGACCAAGCAGCACAACTTCTCCAAAAAATCACACAGGTCACCAAGATTCAGATTCAGAAAATGCTTTCCCCTCTTCCCTAGGCACTCAATGTTGTAACATTGCTTCGATGGGGCATATAAAAATTTTCTCTTTTCTTAAAGGATAGATTCTCCATACATGGATTCTAATTTGGAAAGTCAGGTAACCAGTCTGACCTCCTAGTCAAGGATCTCTAATTCTGGAGCCAAATGACTCTCTAAGACTTTGATGGTCTTATTTTGTAATTAAACGCAGACCCTTTCGACTTACAAGTGCAGGTATAATGGTACTCGTGACCTTCCCCTTTTACGCTTGTGAAATCTTTGAGTCTAGGTGCTAGCTCCTTTTCTGATAATCGCCTTCCCTAATATGACCTTGGCAATGGCCTTACATAACCATGCGATTGTGGGCGTGGCCAAGGGTGGTTTGAAACCAAGGTTCGTTGTAGTATTGCACAAGCAATAGATGACTCGATTCAACTAAGGTCAGAAATCTTGTCTCTTTAAGTATTGCACAAGCAATAGATGACTCGATGCAACTAAGGTCAGAAATCTCCATCAAATAGTGTTTACACTCAAAGAAATAGTCTTTATGGAAGAAACAAGACAATGTCAACATGGAGAAAATAACTTGTTCCAATGGATTAAAAAGAAATTGATGAAAAATATTGGTGGAGAAGGATCTTTAAACTCAAAGAAATGTTTTAGATTTCCTCCCAAGAAAGATAAGAGTACTCCCAACAAAGAAAACTCATACATTATGGCAGGGAAGTAGGTGTAGAAGGAGAAGGAAATACCAACCCGTGAGTCTGCCAACTCGCACACCCACTGTGACATGAGATATCAAAAAGAGACTAAGTATATAGAAAAATGTAGATCATGGAAAACGAGGTTCAATTTAGTAACGACGGAGAAAAAGATTTTATGAAAAAGAAAAAGGGCCACACCCGTGAACCCGACGTTATGAAAAAAAAATTGAAAAAGTGAATAGGTAAAGGTACAACATGTAGATGGCATCGAAATGAAGTGAGATTTACATGACACTGAATTTTTGATAAAGATATTTGTGAACCCGCTATATGACAATAATTTTTCAAGTAAGAAAAAAATTAAAGGTAAGACTAAGTTATATACAGGTCAACAACTAGCAAACCAAATTTTAGATTGGACAAAAAAAAGGATCATCTAAATCCTCTCAAGAAATTGGGGTTTACGAGTCAAATGTAATGACATGAGAAGGAAATATCTATAAGCTATACAATAAGTGTGACAAATACAATGCATGTTAATTTATGTTATTTGACAATAATATTTGTTCTTTATTATTATGAGGATGCTTTATGACCATTTGAATACACATTTTTCATTTCAAATTATTGGAGAACCATGACCCTGTTATCACATGATTTGGACTTGTGCAAAGCCCCACCACAAGTCCCAAAATATGCGTAACTATGGAAGATCCTACCATTGTCACCTTAGAAAGAAATTGCCTAATTTTAGTGATGTAAGAGGTACACCACAAGGGAGGCTTCCTTGGTGACCTCAAGGGATCAAAGTATCAATTATAGTATCCAAGCCTACCACCTCGTATATTGATCACCAAAATATAAGGTTTAGGTCAAGGTAATAGAAGAGGTATGAAATTGTTTGAGTACCTACTCAGAACAAGAAAACTTTATAGCATATATATGATTATTTCCAAGTTCAAACAATAAATAAATACCTATTAAGACACTAGACAATGATAATTGCTAATGGTTGTTGCAAATTTGCAGCAGAGTACCAGTGTTATAACAATATTATGAATTTGTAACAACAACAGTAAAAAGAGATCATAATTTCAACAATTGACCATGAAAATTAAGCATGCATCACATAAAAAATTATCCAATTGTTTAAGATAAAATATGAGTAGGTT
>ML789875.1:68256-85660 GCA_009831015.1 Picea engelmannii | reverse complement strand
ACCCTAGCAAGAGTGTTTCACCAATTTTGAACAAGAATAACCTTGTGAGAGGACGAAGCACTTATGCTCCCTTCTTAGGGTTATACCAAGCAAGACGTCTAGAATAAAGTAGCAATATTCACCATGAAACATAACAACATAAACACAAATTGTAAAAAAATCACTTACTTTAGCCAAGATACCATGAGAAAAAACCCTAATTACAAAAATTCCTCTTCAAAAATCAACAAAACACCCACAACTTGATCATCCAAGCATAGCACATAAGTAGAAGAGCTAGATATCCCCAATAGGGAGAAAATTTCAGAATTTTTCTCTCACAAAGGTGAGAAGTGATGATGAAAAATGAAATGTGAGGGTGGCTTATTTATATGAGGCCATCCTAAACCAAATGTTCCACACAATTTGTCAACTACAAAATAGAAGACGATCGACCCCTTGATTTACCTCTACAATATGCCAAAAATGCAAAATACACAAAATAAAACCCTAAAATATTGATGTCATGCCCTAGAAGGGTGACATAGTGTCAATTTTCACATGCAACTCTATGTGACTAATTTTCAGATCTGAAAATTTCTTCCTAGTGAACTAAAAGTAAACCCTAGTTGTTATCATTGTACAATTTTACACTAAAAATATATGCAGTGGAAAAAACAAGATTAGAGATGAATCAACAATACACTTATGATACACAAAATTTATGTTTTGTAACTTTATCAAATTCATAAATTCTTAAGGAAAAACCATCCCTTCCAGGCAATAAAAATCCACCAAATATAAAGACAACTTTGTCCTCCAATAACCATACAAATTAGAAAACCAAACCTCAAAAAATCCTTGGAAATTTCTTCTCCTCACAAATCTACTAAAAACCACCGGTATGAAATGTTGACATCACCTGTATTGTTGTTGACTTCATCATGTACAGAGTTTCTCCTACCCAGAAAACCTTGTACGAATGTATGTGATTCACCTTACTGCAACCGGTGTATATACATGATTATGACCATTGCAACCCGTATATATGCGACTGTGCCCACTGCAACCTACATACATATTCTATTCACTTTCATGCAACCCATGTACAAGTACATAAAACTTGTATGAACCTTCATACAATTCACTCTCTGCAGCTTCCTCTCTACGAGGCCAAATTTGCCACAATTGCATAATTTTGCTTTGTTGAAATCACCAAGCCTCCTAGCACAAGTGATCACTCACTTATGCTAACTTCGTCATTGCCACAATGATTAAATGTCACAATGACCTCACTCCTATATATATAATTCCAATGAGTGAGTTTAGCAAACCTTTGTAAACTCAACAATTTATTAGAATATGTATTCTCCATTTTTGGGTGTGGAACCCCATCATAACCCCACAAATTCCATCAACTTTCCCATGAGGGCCTGACCTCATTTATAGGCCAATTTCACTGAAATGAAAGGATAATCTAGTGCCAACAAATATTCCCACATGCTTGGCACCTTGGCCTCTAGTGGGAATACCTACCAAAGCTACAATATCATCAACACTCTCTCTTAGCGATGGAGGTTTCCCATCCACCATCACCTGGATGTACCTTTGTCTCCCATAATGGAAGTAGATTTTTCTCCTACACTAGATCTAACAAAACTGCACTCCAATCCACTTGAATGGTTGCTAGCTCTATCATTGAAGAAAATCATGTTGTCTAGTCTGCATCACTCATTGCTCCCTCTATGACTGAAGCAAATCCTACTCCCCAATTTTCCTAATTGTCTTCCTCCTCTGTCATTGTATAAAAACCTGTTGAAATAAATAGATTCTCCATGGGGGTATCACATGCCCTAGAGGATTTCTGCCTCTGAACCTCTTGTCTAGCCTCCTCAACCCATGACATGATCCAAGCGGATATTGGTGGCCACCCACTTGTTCCAACTAGATCCTTTTGTCATTTTTAGTTCAACACGTTCTTCTGTACTTATTTATAATTGTGGGTTCTACACTTTTGGCATTGTATGAAGCCCTACACATCTACCATGTGGATACTGGTGGCCTCCCACCTAATCCAACTGGCTTATTTTGTATGTATTCATGTCATCACATCTTGTTGTACTTCCAGGGCCATTTTGGTGCCCTAAACAATGTTATTTTGGCGTGCCACAATCAAAATATAGACAGAGTCACAGTTTGCTGACGTAATGTGTAGTTCTCTAAAAGACCTTTCCAATGGGCTATCATGTGACTAAAACAAAGATCATATGCAAAAGTTACAACCCCGGGAAGTTAATGTACTAACTTACCCAAATGGGGCCCACATGACTTTTGGCGTTTCATCTCCTAGGGTTAGGTTTTTGGATGTATAGGGTTTTGGCATTCCTGTTTAACATAAAAAGGCCTTCAAAGCATCATTGTAATCATCTTCTTGTGAATGAGCGTAGTTGTCACATCTCTTCTCTGAGACAAATCTGCCACCATTCTAGCGAGTCTTGCACTCTGTATTTTTATAGTCTATTTACAATTCTTTCATTAATAGAAATCAAGTATTGTTGTATTTCTCTATTTCTGGAAATTTTCATGAGCATTTCGTTGTAATATATCTTCTTTCATTTCGTTCTGAACATAATATGGATCAATGGTATCAGAACAAGCTACTCTTGATCATTTTTCAGTGCATGTCCTAGACGAGGTCCGAGTATAGCCAATTGGGTCTCGAGCTTGTCTCTCTTGAGGACAATCGCTCTCTCACACCCAAGAAATGCTCTATGGTGGTAGAATATAAAAATGACGGAGCATAAGATTCTATTAATTTTTTTCTTGAGTAAGCTCTCACGCGACAAAGGGACGAAATGATGGATAATTTTTCACACATCCTCCAACTCCTGCCAATAGCAACAGACACATCTTCATCAAACAACCATTTTGGAAACTGCTCCCTTGAAGGTACAAGTTAATTTTGATATTCCCATATTTGAAGGTCAAATAGATGTGGATGCCCTAGAAAAATGGTTAAATCTATTAGAATTTTGTTTCTCTATTCAAAAACATTTCGACAAGGAAAAGATCACCTTCACACTCCTCAAGGCTCTCCCACATGTCAAACATTGGTGGGAAACTTTTAGGGAGAAAATTTCCATAGAGGAATCTAGAATATATGGGGTCGAGCCCACTTGGGATATTTTTGTGGATGTGGTCAAAGAACAGTACTATCATGTTAATAACTATGAAGACTAGTACATGAGATGGACCACACTGTGGTAAGAGAAGAGAAAAAAAATATTGGAGTTCACAAATGATTTCCATACCTTGCGCACCAAGAGGTGTGACTTCCAAAAAAATCCCCTGGCACAACACCAATGAATGTCACGAAGCCAAACCCTGATTCAGAATCTGGTCCAAAAAATATCTAAAATAGACATATCATTGACGTATATCCCACAACCATTGTCATAACCACAACAATTCAACTAGAAGAATCATTAGATCCCGAAGAGTGGGAGAGACACTTCCATTCAAAGATGTGGGTGAAGGGGACCCATTTCATTTCATTTTTTATAATGGCATCCAGAAGAACGTCATCTCAGCTAAGGTCATCAAACAGTTGGGGTTGTTGACAACACCACACCCACAACCATACAACATTGGGTGGCTTCACCAAGGATGAGATCTCTATGTTAGGCAGTAGTGTCGCATGTCCTATGGCATCCATCCCTTCAAGGATGAGATAGTGTGTGAGGTTTCCCCTCTTGATGTCTGTGATGTGGTTTTATGCATGTTGTCGTCCTTATGCACACTTGTAAACCTGAGCTAAGTCCAACTCACTTAGTGTGTCCTTGGACGCACAATGCCTAGGTTCACAGCCCACGCTGTCACTCTGACTGGAACCTCTTCCATCTAGGCTTAATCCTAGGGAAGCCAAAGGGGGTAGACCTTAGTTACTATATGTGTTAAAGTTAAGTTCTAGGAGTTAGTTTTAATTGTTTACAAGGTTTAGGGGATTCTAATCCTAAGATGCTAAGGCAACAATGCAAGGTGAAAGGGTTAGCATGAAAAGCAAGCCTTTTCCCTAGGTCAACTAAGACTAGTGCCTAAATATTGGACAAGGGGTCAACTATGTTAAGGGGTTGTTCGTTACAAAAAAATTACAAGTTACTTACAAAAATTACAAAAGAATAAATCCAATTATAGAATATCATGTACAATTACTTACAAGATTTACAATTTAAAGAATGTTAGATTACAACAACAAGCTAACCAATTATCTATTTGTGTTTGTGCAGAATATCAAAAGATTAAAGCATCACGTCACATCACCACATTTATGAGATCATCATCAATACATTAATATCATCAAGAAGATTTAGAGGATTTAAGCACAACTGTTATAAAGATTATTGAAGATGATCCACACTCTTAGTTGTTAAACCCACAAGTAGTTTATTAGATTTGGTCCAGGGTTTAATTATTAGGCTTTCTTAAGAGTTATCAAATTTTATTAAATCTTTCACCAAAGCCTCCTCCTCCTATTTCCAAATAACTTTTGGATGCTCAATAAGTGTTGCCACCCTAGCTTCATAGGTCAGCCCAAAACTAGAGTACTTCCTGGAGAGGACACACACCTGGTGTGCCACGAGACAGTCCCCTACCACTACCCGCCGTTGTTTTGCTCAAGCCTCATTTATATGGTGAAGATGGTGGTATAAGGTACCCTAAAGAGTCTATTAAGTATATATATTGATTAGGTAGACTTTTAGGTGATTATTAGAGTGTTTTGAAGATTTTAAGACACTTTTAAAGTGTGATTTAGTGATATGGACGAAATTGTTATTAGCTTTTAGGTGTGTTGCTTCTAGCTTATGCAATTCAAGTATATCAACACATGTAAAGAAAATAAGATGGCTGAAAAATAAAGATATATCACATGCACTTAAAGAGCTTGCTATGAAAGAGAAGCACTAGAGAAAGAAAAACTTGCCTTCAAGAGATTGAAAGAAAATTTAGTGTGTGTTTGCCTTATTAACCATTCAATAACATTCAAGCCTAAGCAAGTGGCTTCCAATAGATGTAAGCAATAAGAGAATAAACCAATTACTTGTCAAGCACTTAGATGTTAAGCATTTAAGATTTAAACCATGTGCATGAGAGAGAAAGAAAATAGACTTGAAAATGAACTAAGCAATATGATAGATCTAGTTAGATTATTTAAGTGTTGCCCAATAGGCTTAATATTATGATGTAGATCTAGAACATAAGCAATTATATCATTGAACCATAGATCACATTAATCACATCAACACTTAGCCTTACCTATTGGGGTATTCCTTTCCCAACTAGGTAGGTATTATTATAGGTTTGCTTAGTTAGATTAATTTATTTTGATATTTAGAGATTAGGGAAAACAAGAAAAGATTAAGAGAGAGAAGAAACTAAGAAAGTAAACTATCAAGAAAGCAAGCAAGCAAAGGCAAACCTACCCCACGTCCTAGGTTGAGAAGGTGCCCCTCACCTTCTAAACCTCACGTCTTAGCTAGAAAGGAGAGAAAAATGCTAACAAGTGAAAACCCTAGCTAGATCTATACTACCCAACAAGTTTACACCAAGAGGGAGGTCGTAACACTCCTTCCTCTATAGGTGTGAACCACTAACAAGCAAGAGAAAGAGGCAAAACTTACCAAAATGAAGAAAAATGAAAGGTAGGGTTGAGAGATAGCCACCAAACTGCTTCGAGGACCTTCTAGTGTTGTGTGGATGTCCTTTGGGCAGCCAATACTCCTCTCAATCAGATCTGAAACCTGCAAAACCATCAAGCTATGCTTGCTAGAAAATCTACACACAACCAAGAAAAATGATGGAAAAACCCTTGCTTTTTAGGGCAAGGACTTTCCACAAGAAGAAGAGAGTATATGTGATGTAAATGACCTATCTAAACATGTTATGCTAGCTGAAAAATGGATATGTGTGAAAAAAAATATAGATGAAGAGTAAAGGTTAGAGAAATGGAGTGTATGAGTGCTTCAAGAGACCCTTCTCCTTGAAGGAGTTCCCAGTGAAACCCTTGAAGTATAAACCTGCAAAACCTCCCTAAGTGATATGCATACAAGAGATACTATGTTGATGTATGTAAATAAAATGAAGCTTCAATCCTATCTAATACATCAAGATAGATAAACCCATAAGCATATGCATTAGCAGATCTACTTAGATAACACTTTACCTAAGATCAAAAGTTGCAATCACTCAAAGAAATTATTACAATATTACCTCATAAGCATAAGAAAACCAAGCATACGCATTGCCCCTCTAATTGTCCTCCAAAGTTTCTTCTTTATATTATTACTCAAGAAAAATAAGTCTTGGAGAGAAAATACTCCAAAACCCTAGAGCATAGAATGGAAATGAATGAAATAATGAAAAGAGAGAGAGAGAGAGAGAGAGAGTTGAAAATCAAGTAGCATAACAATAGCTTAAGATATGGTGAGTTGGGAGAGATAAATGAGATCTATTTATACTTGGAGAGGCAAACCTACCTCTCTTGGATCTAAGCCAAGTTTCCACCACCAAGAAAATGAGTATATCTTAAGGCTAGGGTGAACCACTTAGGGTTTGCACAATAGATCTAGGGTGTAGAAAAATAGAAAAAATAGTTGGGATGAAGAAAAGGGTATGTGAGAGGCATGGGATCCATGCCAAAGCAAGTGAAAGGTCACAAATAATTTTTAAAAATTATTTGGTTGAGTTCCAAGAAGAGGGAGAGTGCACTTCTCTTGGGGGGCGCACCTCTTGGGATGAGGTAAAGGGAAAAGAAGGGTGAGAGATGAGTGAGGTGAGGTGAGGATCAAACAAAGTCAAGGGACAGGTTGTGGGATCCGTGCTAGGGGAAGATAAAATCCTCCAAAAAATTAAAAAACAATTTTTCATTGGAGAGATACAAAGGGGGGCATAACTCTCCTTGGAGAGCGCTCCACAAGGGGGAAAATCAAGAAAATGGAAGGGAAGAGTGAGGTGGAGGGATTGGGGTCACCTATAGGGGTGACATGGAGGCTAAAGGGAGTGAGAGGTCAAGAGAGGGGGCCACACTCAAGTCACAAAATCAATTAAAAAGGAAAAACGTCAATCCCCCTAGGGGAGCATGATTTTTGAGTGTGGAGGTGGTGTAAGGGATTAGACAAGGTTAGAAAAGGTTAGGAGGGTCATGTTATTATTAGGGGGTCTCTCTCTAACCATAATTTCCACTTTTCACATCCTCTAACTCATTATTACAACTTTTACATTTTGCCATGTTTGGACTTTAGCAATTAAAATTGTTGTTTTAGACTGACGGACACTCCGGGTGGACAAACCCATGGCTAAAGTTGTCTGAATGAGTTGAAACTTGGTCCATGGATGTAGGGGGTGCTATTCCATTTATTTTAGACTCGACGAAATTCTGTGAAACTTTCTAAGATGTATTTCATGGTCATTTTCAATGATTCCCTATAATAGTTACCAAAATATAAACCCACTAGAACGTTGTTAACCACTTTGGAGGAATTATTGAAAGTGTGAGGGAAAAACTCAAGGGAAATCAAGAGGGCTGAGAAGCCCAATTGATAACCCAAGGATAAAAAACCCTCGGTGAAAGGAACTCTCCCAGTGAACCGATCCCAAGGTAACTGACCTAGAGATGACTCATGCAGACCTATTACATTATTAACCCACGCAGGGGTGCAAAAATTCCAATTACAAAATAAAGTGTTGGGGCCAAACACTGCCCTATAGGACCAAAAGTCTTCGACAACATGGCATCTGATGATGCATCTCTTCATGGAACATGAGTTGACCACCTGTGTTGGAGAGGCAGTCAACATCTGGCTCCACATGGGGACGTGTGTTCGATCTTCTCACTCGAGACAGAGAGCATACGAGAATCCAACACCTATAAAACAGAGTGCTCACCGGAATGCACACCAATAACCAACATTAGAATACATTTATACATGGTTAAATCAATGAATTCTATATACAACAATTACATAATGAAATAACTAAAGTACAACATCATTATTTTACAACAAATGAAATCTACAGTACATAAAACAATTTCTATGTACATGAAAAAAAACTTCTAAGTACATATTTACAATACAAATGAAATAATACAAAATTGAAATACAAGGAGAAAGGTTAGAGATACATTACAGAGGGTGTGCATTTAGACACCAAGTTGCCCCATCATCTGTAAAAGATCTTGAGTTGTTTCCCATTCCTCAGAATGTTGATGAGCTCACCATCCAAATGGCTAAGATGAAAAGAATTTGGCCCTGCTATTTCCCTCATCAAATATGACTCTAGCCATAAACTGTCAAACTTTCCATGCTTTCCAGGTTTCTCTCTACCTTTATCACATAGAAAAAATGTATCACCCACAACGAAGTCCCTGAGTCTGGCTGACCTGTCAAAATCTTTCTTAACCCTGTTCTTATTTCTGCAATTCTGATCATAAGCCTTCCGTCTAATTTCATCTAACTCAATAATCTGATTGACCTTGTTTTGAACTACATCCTTCTTTGTGGAAGTGTCCTCAACTGATCTATAAGTAGGAAGTCTAAGGTGCAATGGCAACCTAGCCTCCAATCCATACACTAGCTCAAAAGGACTCTTTCCAATAGCTACTTTCTTTGTTATTATGTCGGCCCATAATGCATGTTTGATTTTATTACCCAAAGACTTCTTGTTTTCACCAACTATTTTCTTAACAATGGTCATTAATCTTTTGTTACTTGATTCTGCCTGACCATTTCCTTGGGGATAATAATCGGATGCATGTGATAAGATAATACCATACTTGAAACAAAACGCTGACATCTCGGCTGAACAAAAGGCCTTGGCATTATCTGTCACTATCTTTGATGGGACCCCAAATCTAATTATGATTTTGTCTTCAAGGAAATCTATCACCACCTTTTCGGTTGTTGTCTTTGTAGGAATGGCTTCAACCCATTTTGTAAAGTAATATGTGGCTGTGAGAACCCAAGAGAACCCATTACTTGAATTATTGCTAAACTTCTCGATGAAGTCCAAACCCCACTGCTGAAAAGGTTCTTCAACTACCACTGGTTGCAAAGGGAGTGCTGCTAACTTTTTCTTTCCTATGAAAAGATGACATGGCTCACATTTTCGAATAAGCTGATGTACATCTGAAAATATAGTGGGCCAATAATATCCTACTCTAAGGATTTTGTGGGTAGTAGTTTTAGCAACAAAGTGTCCTCCACAAAACCCCCCATCCATTAGTTTCTTTGATTGAATATCATCCACACATCTAAGGATAACCCCATCGGGATTTTTCCATCCTAATCCATCTCTAGTAAGGACATACTTAGAAGGCTTCAACCTCAAAGCCCTTTTCTTGTGTCCTATTAGATGTCTTGGACAAGTTAGATTCTTAAGATATAAAATAATGTCTGTATACCAATCTACTTGCTCAAGTTTTAACAAGTTAGGATGTCATTCTTCCTTATTGATTTGGTTAACCATATCCAAGGCTTTCTCATTACTTTCTATCAACATTTTTTCCAAGCCTTGACCCTTAATCAATTTAGTTGGTTTAATCTCCAAATCATACTCTTGGCTTTTAGCAATCCATCTACCCCTTGAGCCTAATCCTTCCACTTGAGATAGCACATATTTAATCGTGGAATTAGGGACATAACCAATCACCTTGGAATATCCGATGAAGACTCTGAAATGTTTGAGTTATTTGACTAAGGCATAAAATTGCTTCTCAAACATCGGATACTTTAAATCTGAATTTTGCAAGGCCCTACTCATATATGCAATAGGCTGATCATGGCCTTGGTCATTTTTTTGAAGCAACACACCGACAATTGTGTCTTCAGAGGCAAAAGAGAAGATCTGAAAATCCTTCTCATAATCTGGGTTGATAAGAACCATAGCTTCACATATAGCAGTCTTAATCTGTTCAAAATCTCGTCTACTTTCATCATTCCATTCAAACTTTACATCCTTATTAAGTATCTTATATATAGGTTTCATGATTTCAGTATAGTTAGGAATGAGCCTATGGAAAAAATTGGTTTTTCCTAAGAAGGATTGAAGAAGTTTCTTTGTTGTTGGCAAAGGCACTTTACCAATGGCTTCCACCCATACTGGGTCTAATTTAACTCCATATTTAGTTATGATGTGGCCCAATAACTTACCTTCAGTCACCCCAAAGACTGATTTAGCAGGATTCAGAGAGATTCCAAACTCTCTACATCTGTCCAAAACTTGCCTAAGGTGGCCAATGTGAGTTTTACCATCCTTAGAAAAAAATGTTAAATCATCTTGATCTATTTCAATCAACTTACCAATCAACCCCCTGAAGGCATAATCCATAGCCCTTTGAAAAGTAGCTCCAGCATTTGATAAACCAAACGACATTCTAAGATATTCAAAAGTTCCCCATGGAGTAGTAAAAGTTGTCTTATGCCTATCTTCTTCCTTAAGCCTGATCTGATTATAACCCGAGAATCCATCAAGCATGGAAATCATTCCTGATCCTGTAACCCTTTGAAGTAGAGTTTCCATCTTGGGAAGGGGATAGTTTTCTTTTGTCCAAGAAATGTTTAATATCCTGAAGTCAATGCATATTCGAATTTGTTCAGTCTTCTTCTTAGCAACAACCAAGTTTGAGCACCATGAAGAATGTCTAGTCTGCGCAATAATGCCCGCTTCTAACATTTTATGTAACTCCTTTTGGACCAAAGGAGCTAACGTGGGGTTCAACTGCCTCAACTTCTGTCTAAAGGGTTTAGTACCTTCCTTAAGAGGAATCACATGCTAAATCACATCCTCCCTATAGACTTTGAGTTCATCATAGCTAAAGGCCAAGACATCCCTATATTCCTTTAATAATTTAACAATTTCATTCCTTTCTTCTATAGGGGTAGTTTTGCCTACTTTTAGCAATATAGGCTCTTCATTAGTTCCAATATTGATTTCCAGGTAATCACATAGTTTTTTCTTTGATTCATCCTTTTTCTTATGATCATCCTGTCTATCAAAATCCCTTTCTAAAGAAACCACTCGTTTAGGTGGTGCCTTTACTTCATCATCATTTTCTATGTAATTACAACCTTCTTCTTTCGTACTTATATTTAAGTCTGAAAATTCATGTATGTGAAGCAAAAACTTGACCATCTGCTTATCATGATCAAAAAACTGCCAATGATCCATATTATTTGGGATGGAGGGTCTGAAAATTACTTCAACTGAAATGTTCTCATCTATTAAATTGTCTGGAAGCTGTAGTTTGGAAGCTGGGACTGCAAGTATATCGGCTTTCGAATTCTGTTATCTAGGAATTGCAATCAAATTTATAGCGTCTAAGTCATCCATTAAGTTCCAAATTGCACTCCTATATCCCTTTAATCTTTCAGACTTGCAAGCAAACTTATTCTTTAACTGTTGTATGACCAAGTCTGAATCACCTTTGATATTTAGACATTTTATTCCCCTATCTATGCAAATTTCTAAACCAAGGAGTAAAGATTCATACTCAGCCACATTATTAGTTGCATCAAACTCCAATCTGTAAGAAAACTTCATCACTTCACCACTTGGAGACTGAAGCACAATTCTGGCACCCTTTCCTGCTCTAGAAAAAGCACCATCAAAGTTCATGTACCACACCTTGTCCAATTCACTATCTTTAACTGTTTCTTGCAAAGGCACAATGGAATTAGACAAGATGGAATAGTTACCAAGACCTTCATCAGTCCAGTTTAATTCATTTTTGGGCTTCTTGGGATCTTCAACATGATACTTACTATACACTTCCCTATTCAACTTGAAAGTACTTCCATCTAGGGTAGGGAGAGTAGCATAAGATAGATCCATTTGTAAACTACCACCCAAGTCTGCAGCTACTTTTCTATTTAATAACATTCCCCAAACATCTGACACATCAATTACCACAATATCTATTTCAAACATGATGTCTGGAAACACTGCTAAGAAAACTTGCAAATCTTTAATCAATCCATGCACTTCTATTGTTTGACTGTCCAAGGCACAAATGTTATGATAAGTTCTAGATATTCTTAAGTTCAATTGTTCCATCACCTTCTTAGTAATAACATTTTAAGTGGCTCTTGTATCTAGCATGCAATTGTGTAACACTTTGTCCTTCACAAGTAAGGAAAGGTAGAAAGGAAAATTCTTTTCATTCTTCCTATCCCAATTCTGTAAAATCATTGGTGCATCCTGGTAAGCCGTGGCTACTTGTTTTTCAACAAGAGTCTTAGGTGTCTCATCTATGGGTTTAAGCAACTTTTATTTTTGTGAAGGAATCTTCATGAGTTCTGATACTGGCACTAACATCTTTACATTACTCAACCATCCACCTAAGTCTATATTTAAATTTGCATTAGTTGGCACCTTAGACTTAGGAGGTGATACCTTGGGAATATTGGTTCGACCTTTATCTTGACTTTTGTTTTCCTTCCTTTCGTATGTAATGCCTCTAAACCTAGCCATTTATGCATCTTGTTGAGGGGTGTGCTTGGGCCCATACTTTTTTGTAGCTTTATCAACAATTCCACTCATAAAGTTTCCATTACTTCCATAATCATCAACATCCATCCAATCATAGTGGTCATTGTAATACCTGTCATTACACATGTTTACTTGTTCATTTCCCTGGTCTTCATATTCATTATTGCGCTCTTCAAGGAAGACAAGATAGGTTGATTCCTCATGAAACTCACCACAAGGTCTACAATAAGTCATAGGGCGATGATCTACCAAGTTGGTGGTTTCAAAGGGATTTGGTGGCCTTTGATCATTTTGAGGAGGTCTCCTTGGCCACTTATCATTTGGCTTATGTTGTTGTATATTACTTTGAGACCTATCCATTGTGATCAATCTATTATGTAAAGCATTAATCTGATTGGCATGATTGATTTACATATGTTTAATCGACTGAGTAAGTTCTTTCATGCCATCACTAGAGGGTTTCTGATTTTCAGCACTTTTCTTCTTCTCCCCGTGAGGCTGAGAAGAAAACCCTCTAGTAAAACCAAGAATATTTGACTTCCTAGCTTCAAGCATATTTCATTCAATCCTTAAAGTTGTTTCTTGTGCTGCCTGCAAATTTTGAGGGTTCTTATCCCATAAGGCATATCTCATTTCTCCCTCAAAAGCTTCGATATAATAAATCAATATTGCAGCAGCAGGGGGCTTGACATCTTGATGAAGGCTCTTCACCAAGTTATTAAATTTATCATTGAACTCTACCACTATTTCATTTTCCTTTTTATGGCTGGTGGTGAGTGCACCCAACTGAAACCTATGTTCTTTCTAATCACCCCATATTTTTCTAAATTCATCCAATATTGCATTCAGGGTGCTAAACTTATTGGCAGGAAAATCTTCAAACCAGTCAGCAATGCTTCCTTCCAATGAATATACAAAAGGGGTCATCTTTACATCCTCTTCATTATGATCTCTACAATACTTCCCAACACATCTATGGAAACTCGTGATGTGAGCACTGACACTTATAGCATTGTTTCCATGGAAGATAGGTAGTTTATCAATAGATTTCTCAGGAACATCATGAGGGGAACCCTGGATGGATGCAAAGTTCAAAGGACTCAAAAAGGTGTCCATTAGAACGTTAGTGTTATTAATGTAATTATTAATAGTTGGTTGACTATTAGTTTGGAACAAGTATTGGATATCGTTGAGTGCTTTCTCCCTAAGACTTTCAAGTAGGATCCTAGGAGCTAAGCGGTTTAATCTTCTCCTATAAACTTGTTCAGGCTCAGGATAAGAATAAAGAACTCCTTGAGAATTGCTCCAAGTAGTATACTTGCTAGATTTTTTCAATGGAGTCACCACTTAGATAGGAATCACACAAAGCTAACCAATCTTAGGTTCAAATAATTTTAAGGCCTAAAATATTTTAGTATTTAGTTCTTAAAAAGTTAAGTTAAGTCGTTAGGACCAAGGATAAATGACTTATCCCCGACAATGGCGCCAAAGATGTTGGCTCCAAGGACACACTAATTGAGCCGGACTTAGCTCACATTTGCAAGTGTGTATAAGGACGACAACAAGGCCAACCATATATGGGGAGACGTCATGTTGTCTATGATTCTATACCTCGTAGTGTCATTATTACTCTGGGAGGTCACCTCTATCGGAAACCAAAGGTAGTTCCAACTACTTATCCACGAAAATAGTGCCGCAAGTTAATCTATCATATTACAAAATTCATCCTCTTCATGGTCTATTCAAAGGATGCAGAGAAGATCGCTACAACCAATGCAGCCTCAACACATTCTATCCAACAAAAATAGATCGTTTCTTCACCTACAATGGTTCCCACATAATGCCCCGTCAAACCCAGAGACAACACATTGGTGGAGCATATTCAACTCTTCCAGCAACAGGCCTGTGACAGTCTTCCACAGACCAAGTAGCACAACTTCTCCAAAAAATCACGCAGGTCACCAAGATTCAGATTCAGAAAATGCTTTCCCCTCTTCCCTGGGCACACAATGTTGTAACACTGCTTCGATGGGGCATATAAAAAATTTTGCTTTTCTTAAAGGATAGATTCTCCATACATGGCTTCTAATTTGGAAAGTTAGGTAACCAGTCCGACCTCCTAGTCAAGGATCTCTAATTCTGGAGCCAAACGACTCTCTGAGACCTTGATGGTCTCATTTTGTAATTAAACGCAGACCCTTTCGACTTACAAGTGCATGTATAATGGTACTCGCAACCTTCCCCTTTTACGCTTGCGAAAACTTTGAGTCTGGGTGCTAGCTCCTTTTCTGATAATCCCCTTCCCTGATATGACCTTGGGTGATGGCCTTACGTAACCATGCGATTGTGGGCGTGGCCAAGGGTGGTTTGAAACTGAATGACAAAACCAAAACTTATTCCATCTTGTAAAGTGTGTTATGAAAGAATAAAAATGAAGCACCTAACACATGTATAGCAAGTAAAAGCAAGCTAAAATAACGATTTAGTTTGTCACCATGATTAAACCATTAACATGAGGAAGCTTGCTATGAAAATAATACTAAAGCACAAGGGCAAGGACAACTTGCCAAAGAGAAGAAAAGATCCAAGCTTATACCACTTATCTTATGTTTGTTTAAAGCATTAAGAGAAAAGCATTAAGTGTAAAAGAGCTTGAAGATTTAGATGTGTACCTACACTATTAACTTATCCAACAATTTATTAACTTAAGTGTGTTGGAAAATGGCCTTAAGAATGTTATAGCATGAAAAAGAAACCACTTACTCAACCATTAAAGAATTTACCATTTAGTGTATGTTGGATTAGAGGATGTAATCAAGATAAATCTTAAGAAATCTTATAACATGCAACTAGAATTAAACAAGTTGATTATGCCCCAAGGGCTTAAGCCTAGGATTAATGTGTGATGTGAAGAGGTCTAGATCTAGAATATTTTAAACCCTTAAAGAATTAGAAAAGATCAACAACACATTACTTATCCTAGCCTTACGATTTTGGGGGTTTCTCTCCCAAGGTGTAGGCAATTATTAATATTAGACCAACTTGAAAGAGAAAGTGAAAAAGAAGCCAAGCAACTCAATGGCACAAGGTGGAGGCAAGCCTACCTTATTGTGCCAATGAGGTTGTGAGGAAAGCAAGAAAGCAAAACAATTATCAACACAAATGCTCACTAAACCCCACGTCCTAGCCTAAGGAGGTGCTTTAGAAATGAAAAACTTGAAATTTGCACTTAAACTAAGCTACCCTAAGCTCACACTTGGGAGGTAGGCCGTACCAATTCTCCTCCCAAGCTATGAGCAAGCAAAAATGACTAGAAGTGAGTAGATCTATGCACAAGAAACCATAAAACTTGAAGTAAAAGGTTGAGAAATAGCTACCAACTTGTAGGAGGGCCTTGCAACGTTGTGTGGATGATTTTGGGTAGAAAAAACCCTCCCAAACTGATAAGAACCTGCAAAAACCAACAAGCTATGCTTGCTGGAAAAGCTACACACAACCAACAATGTGAAGAAAAAATTATTCTTTTAGGGAAGAAATTTTTCTCCTTAAAAACCTATGATAAAAATAGATTAAAGTGACCAATCTAAGAAATTATGCTAGCTGAAATATCCTATGGAATTAACAACAATAAGAGAAAGAGTAAGAATGAGAAAGGAGGATTTTATATGTGCTTTAAGGGAGGACTCTTCCTTGAGGCATTCCCAATAAAACCCTTGAAGCCAAACCTGCAAAACTTGACAAGGTGATATGCATACAAGAAGATAATATGGTTGAATATGCTAATAAGATGAAATACTTGCACCCTATATAGAAAACCCACATATATAGATTAACAAGAATACTCGTTGTTAGATCTACCCAAGTAAAACACTTTACCCAAGATCTACTCTATGCAATCATCATATCAAACTTACAAGATTACCTCATGTGTAGTAAGAACATAAATACTTGTTGCTCTTCCAAAATATTCCAAAGTTTCTCCTTTTATTACTCAAGAAATGGATCTTGGACAAATACTTGCTCCAAAACCTTAAGAGCCAAAGAATGGATGAAATATGGAACAAGAAAGAGAGAGAGAGAGTGGTGAAAATCAAGTAGCATAAAAATAGCTCAAGATATGGTGAGGAGGGAGTGAGAAAAGGGATCTATTTATACATGGAGAGGAAAACCTACCCCTCTTGGATCAATGCCAAGTGTCCACCACCAAGCACAAGGTGAGATCCCAAGGAGGAGGGCACACCATCTAAGGCTTGAGAGGTGGATCCATGAGGTGGATGAGTGGGTTTGTGTTAGGATCAAGAAAAAGAGGTAGTGGGAGGCTAGGAGAAGCATGCCACATGAAATACAGGGCCCCAACCATTAAAAACTATTTTTCTAGAATTTTCCCAAGTGAGGGGGGCGTAACTTCTCTAGGAGGGCGTAAAAAATACCGCTCTCGCTATCAATTCACGCGACCTGGTGCGTTAGGGTTTGAGAGCCGCCATGGCAGGTCAGGGAGGGGAGCCCCCGCCCCCTCCATCCCTAGCCTCCTCCTTCAGACGTTTGGTAGAGGCGTGCAGCAAACGGTCGACCACCTCAGAAGCTCCTAGCTTCGTCAAGAAACTGAAGGACATCCCAGAAATCGATCTCCCTCCTGATCAACCAATGAAAGTCGCCCTATCTCTCTCTGAACGCGGGCTCATTGGCCAGTTCATGGGTCTATGGCCCTCTTCCAGATCCACAGACAACTGGGTTCAACGAAATTGGAGACCACTGATAACAAATAGTGTGACCTGCTACACGGTCGGACGAGGTTATTTCATTTTCGAATTTATTTCCCAGGAAGACAGAGACCTGATCTTCAGGAACGGCCCTTACTTCATGGGCACACAAGGGCTATATC
>ML789875.1:11190-57006 GCA_009831015.1 Picea engelmannii | reverse complement strand
TCAGAATTCTTGGAGTGAAAGTGTGTGGGGAATGAAGGACAGTTGGAAGGGACCTTACGACATCAAGGCCATGGTTGTAATCTCTCTTTCACATTTAATATGATTCTTTCCTATAAAGCTTGTTGTGTTTTATTGTATGATTCTTTGATCACATACATAGGTTTATATTGAGTTTATGTTATTGCTATCACTTTGGTTGGTTGCGTTCTTTTGCAGGATCATCATTGTATGAGTGTTGGAATGGAGCTAGGATGGCGATGGTGAGAGGAAGTGACATTTAAACGGTATGTCACCCATCCCTCTTTAGTTAGTAAATTCAATATTTAAAACTTACGGAAAGCGTCATGTTCTGGTGTGTTTTGTTCTAGATCTAGGTGGATCTAGGGAGATCAGTTAGTGTCCGCACCTACCGATTAGTCCGATAAAATTCGGGAGAGGGAAGAAGACTCCAAGCATGAGAGTAGAGTGTGACCGTATGGCCTGGTACAAACTGTACAACCTAGTATAGATCCATATGGGTTGTACAGATTTTGGCACACAAACCGAGGCAAGGTTGTCTCTTGGGTCCAGAAAGTGCTCGACTCGAATCGAGGTGTAGAGATGGTCATTTCTAGGTAAAATGATGGCATGAACATAGTGGTGATCTTATTTTTCTTATATGAGCAAAAATTTAGCAGCATAATTCCAAAATGAGTCATTTATTGCAAAGGCAATGGCACGATAATCGAGGCAAAAGTGTCTCTTGGGATTGAAAGTGTCTAAATCAGATGTAGACGATTTGACAGTCATTTTTAGGTAATTCCACGACGCGAATTCAATGAAGAGGATTTTTTTTGCAGAAGAGCTTCATATCAACAAGCTAAGTGCTGGAGAAGCCAATGTAAGCATGCTTTTTATTATGATGTTTTGTCATTAAATGTTGCAGCATAGCATGCATGTTATAGGTCTGAAGGAGCAGAGAGAAGCTGCAGCAAGGCAACAAGATTAGCTTATTCCTTCTATCTATTTGTTTATTATCTTCTTTCACATCAAATCAATCAGTTATATGTGACAGAGAAATTGTGTCACTTGCATGACAGGTGGCCAACGAAGCAGTTTTGATTCTCGTGGGTTCCAGGATCTTTTGTATGGGCTGCATATTTATGCTTTGGATCTGAGCAACAAATCTAAGGATTTTGATGGATTCATGTTGATGGGGGTCATATTTTATTCTTCATCTTTTTATGTATTGAGTACGTGGGAATGATTTCCATGTCATCATCATGGATTCCTCATGAGTAGAACTTGTGAAGCTGATACATTCCTGATCACATTCTAATCTCTTGTTGTCGTCACCGAAGAGGGACTTTGGCCTTACAACTTGTAAAGGAGAGACATCATTACATCAAGAAGAATAAAGCGGTCAATATTTTGAGCATGACTCGAAGAGGTAGCCCACTGCAAGGGTTAACTTCGTTATATGTGTATTATGTTCTTATGTTGTTTTTCCATGAATTTTCGCACAGAGGATGTTAAAAGGAAGAACGACATATTGCACATAAGGAAGACTAAAGAGGTTTTCATTCACTTCCAATTCAAGTACATAGACTTCAAATTTACCTTTAATTGCAAATCGCTCAAGTAAAACGATCTATTACTGACCCATTTGAAGGAGTGACATAATTAACCAATTATTGGAAAATTATCGCTCCCAAGTTCAGATCACTCCCCCTCTCCCGAGTCAGTCTCTATTTCATGTGATCGGATTATACTCTTTCTCACAGTTCTCCCTCGAACTTGAGATCTCACTTTCTCGTCTCTGCACTCTTCGCAGATCTTTTCCTTTTACCTATATCACAGGTATACATAAATTCACGAGACATCATAAATTTTAAATTAAAAAATCTTCTTGTAAATCTGTTATCCGCAGATTTCCAAATTCCACATTTTGTTTTCATATTTGTTTCAGACAGGAAACATATTCATAATTATGGGACTTTCCTTCCCATAGCAGTTTGGCCTAGCAGGAATAGGTCTTCCTTATGGCTTACAATGCTACTATATTCAAGACTCCTTTACTTCCTGCACTTTCAACTTCAATCAGCCAAACAAATTGTTAGTTTCTCATGCTCATTTATTTTTATTTCACCTTTACAACGTCATCACAACCAATTTCAGAATTGTGCATACTATCAATCAAATTCACTTTCTCAAAAGGAACTACCATTTCTTGTAGTTTGTCTTAGTAGGAAATTGGTCTTCCTTATGGGCTTACCATACTGCCATATCCAAGACCCATTTCCTTCTGCAATTTCAACATTCCTCAGCCAAACAAATTGTTAGTTTTCATGCATCTTACCTTTTCAAAATCAAGAATACTAACAGTCCAAGTCATTTTCATCTATTCAAGGATACATCATCCCTTACCTATGCATCATTTCAGCCTACCAAATTTTTCAGAATGTAATTCATATGTCAACTGACTTTAATGAATGTGCCAACGTTCATGGCCACAATCATACCCATTTCACCCTTGCATTGATTTTAAGTTTCCCACACTTTACGACAGGTATTTTTCCATGGTATGTTGGAGCTTAGCCAAGATTTTCACCATATGGCTTATTCATTTTCATTCATTCTTACAGCAGGACCATACTTCTTGCCATAGGCCGATCACGATCCCAAAATGGCACACATGAAACTCAAAAGTTTCACATGAATTCCTTTAAGAATTCCTCCTTCATTAATAACTAGGGTGCCAACACTCATGGCCACCTAAATTTGGTTGTCTCTAACACCTATACAATGTCCTCCTTCCTCAATGGGAAATCCATTGTCTGTCCTTTATGCAAACATGCATTTCCTTGAAGCAATTCCATGTAACGTGCTATCTATGAGCACTTTTTGTTTCCAATCATTCCTTGATTGGTCCATGTATTCATGGCATATCAGTTCATGAATTCTTTCGACGATTACAATATGTATTTACTATGAGAGGTTCACACCTCCATCATTCAGGTTCTCCTTCCTAAATCATACCCTACTTGGGTATCCAAAGCATACAACTTCCTTTCAACATTCCATACATAACATTAAGACCGTAAAACATTTTAGAATGGATTCTTACCCAATCCTTTCATACCTTGTGCCACATAGGCATGAACATTTTTATACCGGTTTTGGCTGTTAGCACTGCCTATAATATTATCCCATTAGTGGTGCCCTATGGGGACCTTTTAAAGTCCCTTCAAAAATATTTCAACAAGAACCTTCTCATAGTCATCCTCTGATTGAGGTTGTTCCTTATTGGCAATTGTATTTCTCAACAGTTCCAATCTATTTCTTTCTACACATGACATACATCATAAACACATTAGTCGTCATGTAAAAATGCAAGTACCATAGCATTTAAATTAATAAAACATTTTCAGACATGTCCTAGCATATCTGTATGCAATTCATCACATTATCCTTAATGTTTTCATGAGTGAAATACCGACAGTTTTCAACTATTTCTGCAGTAATACAATCCTCATCACTATGGTGTCAAAACATTTACTTTCATCAGCATACTAGCTTTCTCCTCCCACGGAAAAACATAATACACAACAAGAAAATAATTGAGGCTCTCCCCTTCTTCAAATTCTTTCTACATCACATGGGAATTTTCAGCCCAGCTGAGTTATTTCTAAGGCCTCACTTATTTTTCTCTTCTTTTGCAATTTACTCCCTGTTGGGATCTTCCTGCTCTTTTCCTTGAGAAGCCTTGGTTAGGCCTCACCCTAACTTTTTTGGAATACAACAACATGCTTTAATAGAAAACATGTTTGTTCATAATGGGTCACAAACCTGTGCATCCTGCACATTACCATTCGGTTATCAGAATGGTCAATATTCATTTATTAGCCTTCTATTCCTTGTATGATGTTTTTCAAAATGTAATCCAAAGGCTCACTGCTTAATTCTCAACAGTCATTAAGGTTGTGACTTTGTTTCCTGACATAGTCTTCACACAGTTCCACCACAGGGAGCTCCTTCAGCATGCAACTTCCTCATTGCATATCCATCACTATTTGTGATGGCCTCAACCTTGAGTTGGCTTCCACAGTTTACCAAATATCCCATAAGGAATATAAACATGCATCTTTGTCATGTACCCAAATTATGTATCCATACATATTCTGGTTTTGTTAACTTACATCATACATGTGCATCACTTGCACGTTTAATATCATTCATACCTAACTGGTATTAATATCAGGCTTCATATTAGGAAGCTCCACAATGAATTAACCCATGCACTCAAGCATGATTAAACACAGATAAGTATTCATCATGTTAGCTTATTGCTTGTACTTTTTCCATGTCCTTCACACACATGGACATATCAGACTTCTATATCATTTTCCCAAGGATCTTCCAATCATCCTTATGATCATGTATACACATTCATGTATAAGTAGGTGCATATCTTGCACCTTTTTACCTCATGCATTCACTTGATAGTTTAATTTCATCATTAATGTCCTTCAGTTTGAGATTTCAATCACTTACAGGACTAATCTCACAATCATATCTCATATTGATGTTACCTTCTCTCAAGGAAATAACCAACCAGGGTCATTTTGCTCTTTATGTGACAACGTTTAGCAATAAAACCTTCTAGCCTCAGCGTCCATAGGGTTTTAGCCATCTCACTTTTCTCTAGTCATGAGGAGTTATATACTTCGATTTTAATATAAAGCCGTAAATATAACTGTCAGGGATCCTACCTGGTCCTATCAGATTCCTTTAGGACCACAAAGGTATTAACCATTACATAATCCACCATCATCAGTGCCTGAAGTTCCAACTGCCCATGCTTAGAAGTAGTGTTACGAACACCAGGTCATCCATCCTTCAGGCTTCAACTGCTCTTGATAGAACCTTGCCACCTTCATCTATCCACATTCAAGTATTATTATAAATGTTAATTAGCATATCCCTACTCCGGTAAGAGTAGTTATCACTTTGACAAAGGGCTAAAGAAATGCTTCTACCGAAATTCAACAAGAATTCCCAAAATCACAGGTTCAATCTGCAGTCCTTCTCCTCAAGGAGTAATGCAGATAACAATATCTCCTTACATGACTCATACATGAACCCAAGCAGGCCAAGTGTTGTAACCATGCTCTAGTACCAATTTGTAACACTGCTTCGACGGGGCATAAAATTTTTCGCTTTTCTTACAGGATAGATTCTCCATCCATGGTTTCTAATTTGGAAAATCGGGGAACCAGTCCAACCTCCTGGTCAAGGATATCTGATTCTGGAGACAAATGACTTTTTGAGACCTTGATGGTATCATTCTGTAATTAAACGTGGACCCTTTTGACTTTCAGGTGCAAGTCTAAAGTTACCCGCGACCTTCCCATTTTACGCTTGTGAAATCTTTTAGTCTGGGTGCTAGCTCCTTCTCTAATAATCCCCTTCACTAATATTACCTTGGGTGATGGCCTTACGTAACCACACGATTGCGAGCATGACCAAGGGTGGTTTGAAAACAAACTGTTTTTTGCCCCGCAATTCTTCTTGAGCCTCCACGTGTCCTTTCTCCAAAACCGTGGTCTATATTGTGGCCCGCCCTCAACTATTTAAAGTTTGCACACCTTCGGTCCCCGCAATGCGACGGGACCATTGATCTTACAAACTTAATGGTGCTTCTGAACTGACTGCTCATATCTGTCCCTTTCAAATCAATGGACGTGATTTATTTCGCGATTCAGGTTTTAGAGTTCTCAACTCTCAAACCTCACCTTCTCCCGCAATGACAGATCTCCTGCCATGTATACTCTTAGAGCGATGACTCCGATCATTTTGGGATTTCAAGCTTCGAAAATCTCAAATCTCAACTCTTGTTTTCCCCCAATGGATTTTATCTAAAGCTAACAGTCCACTGACTTGTGTCTTCCGCATATCGATGGCTACGATCACTTCAAGTCTTCGGACTTCGGGTTTCTTAATTCTTAATGGAAAATCCATACAATCTTATCTGAAACTTGTGATTTGTCACCACATTTTCCTCTGGATCTAACAGTCCAGATTTACTTCGGACTTCAGGATTTGGGGGTTTCAACTCTCAACTTTTTCCTACTCGTAAATATTTCGAAGTCCGACCTTCGAATCTACTCCCACCTGTCTCCCTTTGATATATGGCCACGATCTTCTACGTGAGGTCGACCTTCGGGAGTTTTCATTCTCAATCCTTGCTTTTCTCCACTTGGAAATCTTCCAAAGTGGAAGATATACTGACACATGTCCCTTTCAATCAATGGTTGTGATTGATTTCTCCCTTCGGGCTTCGGGAATCTCAATTCTCAAACCTTTGTTTCTTCCGGAGCGATTTCTCCGAAATAATTGATCGTCTGCCATGTGTCCTCCTCAATCAACAACTCTTATTTCACTTCGGGACTTTGGCCCTTTCAACCAGATCAACCACCCCTCAGTTCCCTTCTGGATCAACGGTCGATATTCTCCTCCAGGACTTAGGCATTTTCTCCCTCCACTTTCCTCCGGAGTTCTGGATCTGGCATCGTGTTTCCACCTTCAAATTGACGGCTCTCATTCACTTCAGGACTTCAGCTTTCAAAGGTCTCAATTATCAGTTTTCCTCACACTCTGTTTCTCCTGAAAAGTTTTACCCGGAGTTTGTGATCTAATGACATGTGTACTCCCGCATATCAACGACTCCCGGTTATTTCATCTATTCAGGCTTCAGCGATTTCAAACTCTTCTTCTTCGTGTTCTCCCAAAGTGCTTTCACTCGAAGTTAATGATCTATCTCCATGTTCCCTTCTTGGTGAGGAATGATCCCAACTCACTTCAGGAATTTGGCATTTGGGTGATCCGAACGCTCCAAAAATCCATCCTCCCATAGTACGTTCTTCCGGAATCATAGATCGTGCACCATGCCTCCTTCCCGATCAATGGTCTTGGTTTACTTCAGGATTTCGACATTCAGGAGTTTCTACCTTTTCATGCTCACTTTCTCCTGAAAGGATTTTACCCAGAGTTAATGATCTATCGATGCATGTCTCCCATGAATCAATGACTTTAGATCACTTTGGGGCTTCGCGCTTCGGGAGTCTCAAGTACTCACCAATGTAAACTTCTGTAGTGAAATCCTCCCGGAGTGTCAGATCTTCGGACATGCATCTCCTACTATCAATGGTCAGGGTGAACTCCGACACTTCAGACTACAGTAGTTCCAAGCTTCTACGTCCTCATATCTTTCGAAGTGCATTCACTCAGAGACTCTGATCTATTGACATGTACTTCTTTGAGTGATCAACGGCCAAGACCTACTTCGGGTCTTTACCCGGAGTTCGCATACTTACGCCACCTATCCCTCTTGGATATGGATGGTCCCAAATCACTTCGGGACTTCGGGACTTTGTCAAGTAAATCCTCTTGGGCACGCAAATGTTAAAACTCGTACACTTTATCTTAGATTGGACAACTATCATCCATTTTGCACTCAGATCTGATGGTTCACCGTGATTGCGGGGCCCTAACGTGCATTCTCTTTATCAAAGAGCACAACCTCCGCAATCTGGAAAGTACTCGCCCAACTCGGTCTTACTGGAGTCGTTGATCTTCCATCCCAAATAGATCAACAATGTTGGTGAATAGCAGGCCACGAACTAGCACGTCCGCTAATTTCACCTTTGCACTCTGTATTGATTCCCCACCCTCGATCTTCGTTCATAGATCGACGATTCACAATGATTGCAGGGTCCAACCTCCGCAATCTGGCAAGTGCTTCCTCGAATCTAGTCTAATCCTAGTCGTTTATCTTACATTCTCAATGAGATCAACTATGTGGTTTGATTGCGGGCCATGAACTAGCATGTCCGTTAATTTCATCTTCATGCTCTGCAATGATTCCCAACTAAAGGAACCTTCTCTTTTGATACTTCAACCTCGTTACTCTTCCTGAACTTTGTTATCTCTGGAAGAATTAAGATCTTGGTGATCTTCCTCCTGAACTTAACACTTGGAAGGGTTGTTCCGCGCACCCCTTACACTCATCCCTTAACTCTAGAACTTAAGTGGTTCTCGGTCTCTACCTGCCTCGCAGAGAGCCTGTGCATACGTGCACTATATCTCCTGATATTTAACAAACTACCTCCTCCAAGGGACTAGAGCGACTAGAAGTGTCAACATGCATACGTGAAACTGTGCCCAAGGTCGACGAACTCACAGTTAGTGGATCTAACTTAAGCCACCACAGGGCACAAGCATTTACAAATAAAAAACATGTACAATCCATATAATTTCTTACTTTCCTAATTACACAATCAATCAGACACCAAAAAGGGATACAATATAAATCATTAAGCAAACATATACATCCCTATATCATTCACAATATATTTACACAATTACAAGTCAATTCCACAGGGTATGAGAATACTTATCTATTACAATTTGCATCCAACTAATTGACTATGGGTGTGTGCCTTTCCACCCAACCATAGGCTCAGAGGCATTCATTCTTATCACTCTGACCACCCCCATGCCAAGCCATGATATCACTAGGGAATTTACGCCATCTCTTAAGGAAACTCTCTCTGTCATAACAACCCTGCGAGGTTTATCATATGCTTCCTCGGCATCAAGCTCGCGTTCGGGTCCTTCAGGCCGTGTTCTCGACACTTCCTTTGGGTTCGCACATCTCCCTTATGAGATTGTGATCTCATCCCATGTCTCCTCTCTTGTTGTGTCTCTGTATGTATCTTACCTTCCCTCCTCTGGAAGTTTTTTTGACCTGTCATGTTCCTTCTGTCAGAAGGAAGCTCGGGTCTGCAGGTCTCTATGGTACTTCGAGTTGACATCCTGTAGCTAGACCATGTTTCCATTCATGGGGGTGGTTGATTATTCAACCACTGGTCCTTTCGTCATTAACTGATTTATTTCCTCTTGAGATATCATGGCTCGTACTTCAAGGCTTCACCCCCCAACAATCAGTTATGGGTAGTTTAACAATAATACATTTACATTGTCCACATGCCTTAGCATGGTAATCCTATTTTATAGTTAATTACAAGTTGTGGGAAACAAGGGTGTTACAAATGCAATGGAGACCATTTCTTCCTAAGAGGGGAGGATTGATCCAGGCGAATATTGGTGGCCACCCACATGTTCCAACTGGCTCCTTTTGTCAGTTTTTAGTTCAACTCATTCTTTTGTACTTATTTGTAATTGTGGGTTCTACACTTTTGAGGTTGTCTAAATCCCTACACATCTTCTAGGTGGATATTGGTGGCCTCCCACCTAATCCAACTGGACTATTTTGTATGTATTCATGTCAGCACATCTTGTTGTACTTCCAGGGCAATTTTGGGGCCCTAAACAATGTTATTTTGGTGTTCCACAATCAAACTGTAGACGGAGACAGATTTTGATGACATAATGCGTAGCTCTCTAAAAGGCCTTTCCAATGGGCTATCACATGCCTAAAATGGAGATTGTATGAAAAAGTTATGACCTCGGGAATTTAATGTACTAACTTACCCAAACGGGGCCCACATGACTTTTGGCGTTTCATCTCCTAGGGTTAGGTTTTTGGATGTCTAGGGTTTTGGCATTCTTGTTTAACAAAAAAATTCCTTTAGAGCCTCATTGTAATCATCTTCTTCTAAATGAGCGTAGTCATCACATCTCTTCTTAGAGATAAAGTTGCCACCATTCTAGTGAGTCTTTCACTCTCTATTTTTATAGTCTCTTTAGAATTCGTTCATTAATAGAAATCAAGTATTGTTGTATTTCTCTGTTTTTGGAAATTTTCATGAGCATTTCATTGTAATATATTTTCTTTCATTTCATTTCAAAGATAATCCGGATCATTTATTTCTGAACATAATCCAGATCATTTCTTTCACTGGAAGATGCCTCTCTCCCACTTGACCCTGAGGGGAAAATCCTTCTGAATGGATAACTCTCCCTTTGATCCAAGTGACTCTCTCTAAGATCATGTCCCTCTAAGTATTCATGCTCCCTCTAAGTCTGCATGATCCCTCTAATTCACATTCTCCCTCTGAAACCTGACTCCCTCTTAGTCTGTACAATCTCTGGAGCTATCTACTCTCTATGAACCTATTGACCTCCTCTGAAGTATAATATCCTTTGAAAAGTCCTGGAGGTTGATCCTCCCTACTATATCCTAAGGGATGACTCCCTTTGAACTATGTCTCTCTCTGATCTGACACTACTAGTGGAGCTACCTTCTCCCCCTGATCCTATGATACTAGTGGGGCACTTGCCTCACCACTAGTGGAGTGACCTGCTCCTCCTCATCTGTCTCTCTATACTTGTTGATCATAGCATGCATTTAATACCCCAAGGTTGAGCCCCTACTGAATTGTAGTTATGTTTATAGGTTGGTGAGCCGAGTGGTTATAAGCTGAGAGACTTATGTGTTTATTAGGTTGGTGAGCCAAATGCCAAGGCCAACGAGCCTGATTTTGTATATGTAAGTACTCACATCATTAATAAAATTACATTGTTGTGTATAGACCAACCACGAAGAAGATTTATGGGGGAATAAGCTCTGATGGGTAGGGTAAGGGAGGGGGGATAAGTGTCTAGGCCTAGGGGCTAAGCTATAAGGGCTTACCTCTACGGGAATAATATTTTATTATTATTTCCCAAAGGCTATGGTTGACTTAAGCCATGTTGTCCTAAGTTCTTGGGAAAAAGGGAACAAGTGCTAAGTGGAACTCATGCAGGTTCAGGAAGACACGTGTCAACCTGGGTGCATGCAATATATAGTTGAGGAAGCCAGTTCGTTGGGGGTTCACTTCCCAGTCGGGCATTGCTTCCCATCCTTGCATCTAGACTAGTTTCGAGTTTCCTCACAACCCTTATGTTTCTCTGGAGGTCTCAGGTCTGTCACCTTCCTGGTTGACCAGGTTTTCATGCATTGAACCATTTCTCCATCATCATCGCCTATGCACCTAGTACACACCTTTGGAATCTTGCAGTCGTACTTGATTCATTTCTTGTGTCTCCATTGAAGTTGGATGAATTTATATTCACATGAGCCGTGTTGTGTCTTAGCGTTAGGTTTTTTCCATTTTTGGTGTCCATAATTGTTTCCTGTTGTTGTCGTCACCCGTATATTAGCTTAATGTTGTTGTAGTATTTCTTAGGATATGAACTGAAGAAGCAAGTTGTCAAGCCTGTGAGAAACTCTCCCAGGTGAGAGAGTTTGCTGGGAAGTGAGTTCTCCTGGAATGGAGTCCTGTAGAAGCTACAGTACTCTGAGACTTACGATCCAGCATGTTGTTGAAACCCAAGGTAAGGGAGGTGTACTAGCCGATGGACCTTTATTAGTGAAGGTGTACCCTCCTGGGGTGGAGTAGGCATGTGGGGAATGAGGGTCTGTGGGCATAAGTGGCTCCTGGGATAAAATATCCTTCATGTTGTTTTATGAAACTTCCTTATTGTCCTTGCCAAGCCTAGAATTCCCTTGTCAGGAGGAGTTTAGTCCCAGCTCGGGGGTGACCCACTGTTGAGCGTGATGAGAAATGTGGTCTAAGGCTGGGAGGTTCGTGGAAGGTCTGCATGCAATTGGTGGTTTTACTCCAGTTAAAATATAAGTATCATTTCCGTGATTAATTATTTATGTTATGCATGTATGTGTTTCTTGAAATGTATCATGTGTTTCGTTGCATGTGGAATTACTATCAATTCCATTTGAATCTGTATGGTAGCAGTAAATCTATGTTAATTGTTTTAAGATTCATTAAAATGCATGTCATATATATGTGTGTGTGTGTGTGTGTGTGTGTGTGTGTGTGTGTATGTATGTATTTTCTGACTAGTAGTGGCGTTGCCCTACCTGTTGTTGGTCGCGGACGTTACAATTTGCTATCAGAGCTAAGTGAAGTCTGTGAGTAGTGGCATTGCTCAACCTGTTGGTGGTCAGGGACATTACAATTTGGTATCAGAGCCATGGTTTCAACACTAAAATTAGAGGTTCATAGAGTCACTGGGTGCAAGGAGTGCGTCGATAGAGTCTTTGACTCAAAAATATTGGGAGAAATAGCTTGAATTTTCTCATAAAGGGGAGCAAAGTTCTGTTGCAAGGAGTGCACAGATCCGAAAGTCGACTAAGTGTCAAAGCAACCCTCTAAGGAGAAAGGGGTTTGAAAAATGATGCTTGGGAGAGATAGAGGGAAGAAATATTCAAAGGGGGAGAAACTCTCAAGGTTTAACGAGTTAACGACTAGGATTTCTTCAGGAGGAAATAGATTCACCCCAAACCGTCATATATAGTTGGAAATCTGTGGAGTAACGGAGTCCTTCTGTGTCATCGATCCGAGAGAGAGGATACATGGCAGAAATCTGTGGACTTCGGGTGAAATCGTTTGGGAGAATTAGTGTGTGTTGAGACGAGAACTTCCGAAGGTCAAAGCTCCGAAGCCCCGAAGAGTTGAAGTGGTGAGTCATGATGATGTCACCTGGAGGTGAAATGGACCACTCATATACCTGCCACGTGCCCCCACTTTGAATGTTGTTAGTTGTGGGCCCAAAGGTTACATAACATAGTTAAAGGTTGGTAGACCCGCATTGGCGTTGATCACGATACATCAAGATCGACGACCAAGAGGCATTGAGGGGACAAAAGTTTCATGAGAGTTAATTCTCCAAGGCGGTCCCGCAATCCAAACCACGGTTTCACTGAGGGGTTATGTGTCAACGTTAGAAGAATTGTGGGATGAAAGACAAGTTACTCCAAACCATGGATGCATTCCCCCACAATTTCAAAAGCGTTAAGTGATGTGACTATTCAGTATCTTAGTCCAAGCACAGAAGCCATGGGTTCCAGTGGATGTGCTCTGCCAGTTTTGAAGTCCGAATACTTGACACTCCAGAAGGATGGTTCATAAGGAATGAAAGGAAGAACCTTCCGAATTTTCATAACGCTGAAGTGACATGACATAATGACATCACCAAAGGTGACATGGAAGTGTTCGGATATTAACGATTTGAGGTGTTGGGGAGGTGTAGATTTGAAATACTCCAAACTCCTGAAGTCTCGGAACTCAGATGCCTGAGGTTCCATAATGAGTGTTAGTCGTTGGATGTTGGGTAGACATGGATGGTTGATCCACCCTAATTCACGATTTTAGTAATCGAGAACTTCGAGGGGATTGTTGTGATGTTCTTTGAAAAATTCTGAAGCTAGAGGCCTGAAGTCCCAAATAAGTGCTTATCGACCTAGAACTTGGTCACAGCCTATGGTCGCATGGGTTGGGTGCTAAGAGAAAGGGACTAGTGCCCAAAAATTATTTCAAAACAGATTAAAGCTCAGAAAGAAAATGGAATATGAAGTTTTTCTTTGAATCATATTGGTTTATGAATACTGTGGAATTGTTAAGGACTGATGTCCTGACAAATTTCAGTTGAATGCACATTGTGTTTGCAAAGTTAACAACTGTCAGAACTGAACCGAATTGTTGCAGAGTGGAGAGAATGGAGGAGGCACAAAATGCTTTCAGTTAAGAGAATGAAGCTAAATGAATGGATGACCATTTGGGAGTTGAAGGATCAAACTCCAATGGGCATGGAGAAGAGATAGATAAGGAAGGAGACATGATGAAAATCATTGAAATATTGCAAAAAGATGCCCAAACTCACCAAGAAGATAACAGAAAGCTCATGAAAGACAAGGATCAACAGGGATAATTCAACTTAAAGTTGATACAGATCTTGGAAAGAATCGAAAAGAAGTTGGACAAGGAGAGTGGCTCAAGAAAAATAGGGAGTTGCGGGACCCCTGAGAAGAAAGGAAGATCAAGAAGCATTACCAGGTATCATTGTCACTCCCTGAAACATTCCAATAAGAGGGCACACAGTAGTTCAAGCCCATCTCCTACCAGAAAGCATAGTAGATATGGAGTGGATGAATTGAAGGGAGAAATGAACAAGATTAAGCCTCCTACTTTTGATGGAGAACACAAGAAAGATGAATATGTTGAGACATGGTTGTTGGGCATGAGGAAATATTTCCAACTGCAGAACTATTCTTCTCATGTACAGGGAATAATTTCCATTTACCAACTTAAAGGAAAGGCATCCATATGCTGGGAGCATCTTATGCAAGTACAACATGTCAGAGAGAAGAATGTTACATGGAGGGAATTCAAGAGACATTTTGAAAAGAAGTACTTAACTAAGAGGTATTATGACAAGAAAATGAAAGAGTTCTTTGAACTCAAGCTGGGAAGTATGTCCATTGATGAGTATGAAACAAAATTCTTAGAGTTGTTGAAATATGTTCCCTTCATCAATGATGAGACAATTAAGATTCAAAGGTATCTGAGTGGGCTGCCATCTTCCATCAGTGACAAGATCCAGTATGATGACCCGAAAAATATGAAAGAAACTATAAGGAGAGAAAAATTCTTATATGATCAGCAAAAACAAAATCCTACTTTCCAAAAATCTTGGGAAGACAAGAAGAAGTTTAAGAGGGAGTAGAGGAAAAAGGGGAAAAAACCACCATTTTTCAGGAATACCCCTCAAGGACAACCAGGTTTTAGAGAGCCTAGGAAGGCTGGAGTAGGTGGGAAAATGCCAAGACAACCACCTATGGAATGTTGGGTTTGTTAAGGAAATCATAGGTACAGAGATTGCCCCCACAAAAATGAAAAAGTGAGGGTTGTCCACAATGTTCAACAGGCATAAACAATGGAGGAAATGGGTAGAAGTGTACCAAGGATCTATGCTTCCCTGGACAACAAGCAAGCATAATATCAGTCACATATGATTGAAGTGGAAGGTATGATCAACAACCAAACCATTCTTATTTTAATTGATTCAGGAGCTAGTCATAGTTACGTAGATCCTAGAATGGTGGAAAGTTTACATTTGCCAAGAAGCAAGCATGGAAAATACTGGTTATTGAAGCTGACTACATGAGCCAAGAGAAGGTTTGTTGAGTTGGTTAAGTCTTGTCTAGTGGACATGAATGGACTAAGCACAAGGGATGAATTGAACATCTTACCTTTGGGTTCCTATGACTGTCTAATTGGGATGCATTGGTTGGACCAACACGATGCCATCTTAGATTGTCGTAACAAGGCATTCACTTTCCTAGATGAGGAAGGAAACCCAAGGAAAGTCCAAGGAATTCCCATAGCAACTGATATCATAGAAATCTCATCAATGCAGTTGAAGAAGTGTTATAGGAAAGGTTGTCAATTATTTGCAGCTCATATGGAAGAAGCACCTAAGGATAAGCTGTCAAGTATTCAATACCATGCAGTATTAAAAGATTTTGAAGATGTATTCAAGGAGGTACCAGGACTACCCCCAAAGAGAGATATTGACTTCTCTATAAACCTGATGCCTGGAGCAGCTCCCGTGTCAACAAATCCTTACAGAATGAGTACACCAGAGCTGAAAGAACTGCAATTGCAACTTGAATAACTTCTAAAGAAGGGGTATATACGCCCAAGTGTGTCACCTTGGGGTGCCCCGATCTTGTTCATGAAAAATAAAGATGGGACATTAAGATTATGCATCGATTTCAGACAGTTGAACAAAGTGACTATTAAGAACAAGTATCCTTTGCCAAGGATCGATGATCTCTTTGATCAGTTGAAGGATTCCAAGTATTTTCAAAAATAGATCGCAGGGTAGGGTACCACCAAGTAAGGATAAAATATGAAGACATCAGCAAGACCGCCGTCATAACAAGGTATGGTCATTATGAATTCACAATGGTACCATTTCAGTTATCAAATGCACCCATTGTTTTCATGTGCCTAAGAAATAGTGTATTCAGAGAATATCTAGACACGTTTGTCATAGTCTTTTTGGATGACATCCTGGTGTATTCCAAGTCAGAGGAAGAGAATGAACATCATCTGAAGATGGTGTTGCATGTGCTAAGAGAGCACCAGTTCTTACACATTATTTTGGTCACTCTAGTGATCCTTTTACAGCATGTGTTCATGTTCCCAAAAGAACCTTTCTTCATGAGGAAAGTGACTGGGTTTCTCTTCTAAAAAACCCTATTAAAGAAGATAGCCACAGGGTGCACTATACGTAAGATGTGGTGATGCCTAATCGTCGCATTCTGTCCTGCAACTGGTTTACGATGTTTCTGCAGGTTGTCCTACAGCCAGGGTGCAGCGATGCTGAAAGACTAAGAAAAGGTTGAGGTTAACAAAATTTCTAGAAGGGGATATTCTAGAATATGAGATGGCATCCGTATGGTTGGGATCTGCTGAGAACTCAACACACCCTAAACATTCTACGTCAAATATCACTTTTTGGGTACCACTTGATCTTGTGGGATTTTCTAATATGGAAAATGTGTCCTTTTATTATAATTTTTGTTTCTCATTAAGTCTTTAAAAGATTGCTTGGACATGTGAAAAATCATTAACTTAAAATACGAATATCAAAATTAGAGAAATGATAGTCAAAGTTTTCCTGGACGCGTTTAAGTATTTCATCATCGGGAAGGATTAAACGTGAAAGAAAATGCTAGAGAGAATCAAAGTTGTCGAGCCCCGATCTTCGTCGACGTTGGCAGATGCGAAATTTCTTTTGCGACAAGTACCACCGAGAATATCGTCGATGACCAATCAATTTGGCATCGATGAAAGTTAAAAGAATAAGCATTGAACAAAAAATGAAATAATAATCGCCGATCTCCGAGACGTTTTCAGCATCGGGAATTTCGAAGGATGATAAACCCCGAAGAAACTACAAGTTTATTTTTTAACGTCGATCCCCGATACTCACCAGCGTCGGCAGTCGCAATATCTATCTTAATTTAGCGCGATCGACGTAAATGAAGTTATGAGTGCAACCCTTACCCACGAGATGAGTTCTAGGTTTTCTTTTAATAAGCCTCGAGTTAGTAACGCCACGCCGACATCATTCAGCATCGAAAGTTTCTAAAGGAAAATATCAATGAACTTACAAAATAACTCAGGACAATGGTAATTACAAAATCACATAATTACGAGAATATTGAATAAGAACATGGTAGATTTACATGCAAGAGGAAACACAATGCTTTCAACTGCTATGACTAGAATATGTTCAAGCAAAATATTTTCAAAATTTCATATATTAAGGCTCCTTTCAGGCTTAGGTTACATACAATAAACACTAACAACACCTTGGCCAACCGACCCGGTTACATCAAGAACGTGAAAATGCTTACAGAAAATAGGGAAAACTATCAAAACATACATCACTTTCGAGAATACAAAACAAGGGTCTACCCATCATGTATCTCCTGCACACGAACCTTCCCCCAGACTGCTCCGTGCGCCTTGCAATGTTCTTATGTTCTCCTCCTCCATCATCATTTGTGCTTCACACAGTTGCACAATCATATCTTGTGCTTCCCAAAGATGCCTCTTGAGCCAATTTGTGCTTCCTTCGTGACCTGGTGGTGTTGATACCTCTTGGTTCCGCGTTGCCAATTGTCACTGCAATTCTCTATTTTCTTGATAAATTTTGTCTATGTCAAGTTGTGCATGCTCCAGCTATTGATTGGGGCTTTCAATGTTAGAACATGATACCCATGTCCTTCGCATTCGACTCCCACTTCCTCGACTAGCAGTCCCAACAGGCTCTAGATGAGTAGCATGCATCATGAACTCATCAATGGTCGGGTATGCACTCAACTCAGTCAAGATCTGGCTTCCTCCTACTTCCTTATTTTTTTGGTCCTTCCCCTCCCCCATAGTGTTGGCTTTTGAGATGGCGTGGCCTCTAACCTGTGTCCTTCAGATGAAATTTTATCCACTTAGACCTTCACTTGAGGCGCTGACATCATTTCAGAGAAAAGGTAAGGATCTCCTTTTGAAATCTTGGAGACAGGCGATGACAATAAGAAAGATTCCAAGGCATGTTGGGGTTCGGACCTGGCGCTCTGGCTACCTCGCGCACCCTGTCGCATGTTTTGAGGGGATCCCATGGAGAGACAACGTGTGCATGCTTAGATGTCCAAGACTGGATGAAAGGCCATGACACATGGTCTGATAGAATTGGAGTCACAAGACCAGTCCCTACTTGTATACAAACTCAACCGATGCATAGAAACTGCACAGAACATCTAATATTTATAACAGAGCAGAGCAGTGAGACAGAATGTGCCAAGGAATACTCATACATTACGACAGGATGTTTTGAATAATTAACGCGTCATATTTGCACGATGGATATGATTCATATTTGCACGATGGATATCATCCAAGACATGTGAAACGCAACCTATAGGAGTTGCAAAGAATATACGGTACAATCATTCCAATCTCTTTAATCTTCCCAGCCTCCACTATTAGAGAATGATGGTTGACACACTTGGTGATACGGTCTCTGGGGTAACAACTTGCCTCAACCTAGGGCATTTAATGACTTCCTTTATTGCGGAATCCAACCTTTTGGGAGATGACGCACACTTTCGGCACACGTTTATCTCTGGCATCCTTTACATACCCCAAGGGGTAATCAGCCTCTGGAATGGCTTCAACGCTTGTATTTGTCGTACATGATCTGCCACACTATGGCGCATGGATGTAACTCATCCAAACTGAAGAGGAGCGGCGGCGCGGACAGAGACGCTACATGTCATTCAAAAATTTACTGGGATCACGCAAGTATTTAACAATTGGGACTAGCAAGCTCTACAGGTACACATCAGTTTGATTTTTCCTATTACATATTCCTATGTTTTTCCTAATAAGTAATTTCTAAACGATTTCAATCCCAATTGTAGGAAATATCTCTCCAACTACCGAACAAAGTTCACTCCATAACCTCGCCAAGGAACCCAAAGGAAACATTGGGGTAAGATCAATGAAGCAGTGAAGAACATCAGACTCCCCGATTTCGGTGACCCTGACATCTTCATCGACTTATGAAATATAGTCAAGTCACATGCCAAGAAAGATTCATTGTGGGCCAAAGAGCTCGTGAAGATGATCGACGCGGTACCAGGGCAAGTGCATTGATTTATGGAAAATCCGATTAGATCTTGAACTATGCTACATCAGTTAAACTCTAGTCTAGCAAAGTATTGGACACATGCGATGGACATCATAGGGATAGATGTGGCTCTGATGGAACAACATAGATTTCCATGGGCCCAAACTTGCGAAGAGTTGTTTATCAGCTGGTTTGAGTATGAGAAAAGTCATCCTTTCAAAGAACTTAGTCATTGTTTTCAGTTGAAATTTAGATTATAAATAAAGACATCGACCAATTAGTTAGAGGTCGATGGTTTTTGCAAGAACTCTTTTCTTTATGGTTGTTAAGAATTATTTTGAAGCCACTTCGAATTAAGAAGTCCTTCTAGACACGAGACAAGTTATTTTCATCAAATGCATGTATGATTGGACGTGGAGAAGAACTATTTCCTATCATGTTTCATGAATGATGTTGTAATGAGTAAGAGCAATTAATTTTGTTGTCAAGTTATCTAGTGCAATGTTTTGTTGTTCTTTTCTTTAATGATGAAGATGAATCGTTGTGTTATTATGTGATAAATGGTTCTGGTAGATGAATTATTTTTCTTTCCATTATCTCATTGCATATGTGTTTTGTTTCTGGTAGTTAGTATCTCAAAAAGTAATTGGATGCTCACATGGTTAATGTATTAGTACTAGGCTTGTGGTATAAAATTGTCGTCTGCATGCTTGAGCAACAGGTTATCCCATGTTCAACCTCTCCCCCTTAGTTAAACTTATTTCTATTTTGTTGCAAAGTTGGTTTATACCGGATTACATATCATATCGGTCCCACCCAAGATAAAATATACAAAAGATAATATTCCAAACTGAAGGAAGAGACTTCACAAGAAAATGTAAAGCCCATCGATAATTTGGTCCAATCGCAAGATCTGGAGAACCATTCGACTATTAAATGCTGCAGAGTCTAATTGGGCCTTGGTGGCAGGTTTGGTTCCTACTATTGATTCAATCGATTTAAGACCCATCAACAGAATTGGAGCTAGAAGGAGGGCCTAAGAGTGAATTGTTGGATATATATTCTACAGAGTATTTCAAACATCATATAGATTCAAAACAGCCCACATGCATGGCTAGTGATTCCCAAGACATCCCACACATGCTGAGTACTCCTGGAACGATTAACTCACCCCAGATCGAGGAAGAACCTTTTCACCCTGAAATACCTTATGCTCTTCCTCACAAGGAAGTAAATCAATTCAGAAAAATTACAAGAGCCTACACACGACAGATCGGTGCATTGTCCTTAGCTCCCATACTCCCTTGAAGAAAACAAAAAAGAAGACTAGTAGTTAGTACTCCCGACGAGGTTTTCGTACACTCGGTAGAAGACTTAATAGATTTTGAAATCACTGAAATCCAAGAACCTCTTGATTTGATACCCAAAACGCTAGCCGACGACGTCTCTGAAACGGATGAATTTTCAGAAGAGGAAGAGTTTAACTCGGAGTCTAAATATATGGAAGGAAACAATGAACATAATTATGAAAAGGGGAACTTGCCTCTGAACAATAAACCCTAGTTAGTCAGAGATGCTTTGGCCCTCCCAGAACCAGTTCATAACCTTCCTCATCATCTAGAGAAGTTTCTTCCTAAGTTCGATCCCAAAACCTCTGGATTTCCTGAAGATCATATCAAGAAATTTACACTAGCGATCAGGCTTATAAACATCCAACATGAAGACATAGTATGCAGATTTTTCCCCTATACGTTTGAAAAATCGGCTTCCACGTGGTACTTCAACCTGCCGATAGGATATATAACTAACTAGACGAAGTTCCAGAAAGATTTTCTAGACAAATTTTTCGAAGAAACTACTACGGGAGCTCTGATGGCCGAGTTGTTCGTCGCCACCATGAGTTTGAAAGAAAGGGTCAAAGACTTCAATCAAATATTCATGACTATCTTGAACAAGTTCCATCCCGAAGCTAAGCCAACTCAGGAATTGCAAATCGAAGTTTATGCTAATGCTCTCCCAGCTTCCATTTCCATGTTCGTAAAAAGGGATGCTAAATGAACCCTAGCTGAGAATTTCTAAGAAGCCAAAATGATATGATTCCAAATGAAAGGGTGTAAAGAAGGTCAGGTTTCATTAGTTAAGAAAGAATATCAACCACCCCCCAGGAGATGACTCCTTTTGACTAGACCATCGGGGAAACAAGAAGAACAAACTCCCGACAAAGGTAATGGAGACATAGAAGATATACAACACATGGTTAAGAAACTATCAAACAAGATCATAGACATGAAGAGAAATGCAGGGGAAGGAAACCAAGGCCATAGGCCCTACAAGCCTTTGTTTAAAAGGAACCCACCGTTCAAGGCGATTGAACGTCCCCCAACCAACTTAAATATTGATCTAGGGAATGTGGCATCTGATTCTTTCTGTACGTATCATCAGGAAAACCACTCCGAAAGATACTTCTCTCAATGGGTGCACGCCATGAATTTGATGGCCAATCAGTTTCTAGACAAAGTCTCCCTGACCAAACGATTGAGTAGTTCAGTTATGAATATCGCTAACCAAGAAGAGGTTTATCCACCACAAGATACAACCATGCTGATATAGGATCCCGACCTGATCATGCCTTCCGACGACCTGTTTGAGTCTCAAGAACCACCCATCGAGGTATTGGTTTTGCAGACGTGCAGTAAAGGTCCACCTATCTCAAAGGACATCACTTCTACCCTAACTTCGATAGATAAGACATCCCCTGATCCCTCGAAAACACCTTTTTCTCCCAGTAGGAAACCTATAAGAATCCATAACCGAGAATCTCCCAAACTCGATTACAACATAGTTGAAGATTTGAATTGAAGAAGTTAAGGGAGAACATATCAGTCATGGAAATGTGCAGGATCCCTCAGCAGAAGGAATTCCTACTACAATCTTTGAACTCAGTAGAAGACCCTACGACTAGCAATGGTCAGGAAAGAAATATAGCTCCCACAAACTCAGTAAATAAACCAACCGTGAATACCTGTTCAGAAGATAAGAAAGGGAAGCCTTTTGTCCCACCTTTCCTCTTAACCTTCGAAGTTTTCAACAGGAACCTCCATAATTGTATGGTATATTTAGGAGCATATTCCAATATTATGCCCTTGTCAATCTGCAGAAAATTAAATGCCACTCCTCTACAGAGCGACAAACACGTGATACAACTAGACAGGACCCAAGTCAAATTCATGGGGAAACTCAGGGATGTAATGATCAAAATAGCGACACATCCTAAATTTGTGCAAGTGATTGACATCATCGTGGTAGACATCCCAGAGGCCTATGGATTATTACTAAGTCGAGATTGGTCTGAGAAGTTAAATGGGTACTTTAGCACAGACTAGGCAAACCTGTGGCTACCACTCAAGGGATACAATAATATGATCAGAATCAATAGGGAGAGATATCTAAAACATATTGTCACTGATCTAGAAACCCTGAATGAACCCTCATCTACATATTTCCCTGTGTTGGGCAATTAATCCTGTAATTCCCACTTCAGAAAATTTTCTCCTCTCTTATCCGATTTCCCCCTCACTCAAAACTCTGAAATGGTCTTTCAAGAGAAATCGCCAATACCGACAGAAGACACCCTCTTCTGCCAAGACCATGTGTTAAAAATTACAGAACAAGAGATAGAAGAGATATAAAGTAATAAGGAAGGAGAAAAGGGCTATTGTCTTTCACAAATTTGGACCATATACTTTGATGGATCTAAATCGCAGGAAGGATTAGGGGCAAGGTGCATCCTCATTAATCCAAAAGGTAAACGTTATTTCTTGTCCTGTAGACTAGAATTTGAATGCACCAATAACACCATCGAGTATGAAGCTCTAGTACAAGGGTTAAAGAAATCCATAGACTTGAACATCAGAGAATTGAAATTTTTCAGGGTATCCAAGATTATCGTTAGGCAAGTAAGTAATACTATACACTGCAATTCCCCGCACCTAAAGAATTATCAACAGGAAGTGCATAGGTTAATGGTGCATTTTGAAGCTTTCAATATCACCGCAATCCCCAGAGCAAAGAACATCCTTGCTTATTCCCTGGACACAGCTGCTTCAAGGTTGTCACCTCTGGAGGAGTATGAAGCCTCTCAGTTCACTGTGGAACTACTCTACAAACTATCTGTAACTAAAAATATCTCTAATTGGAAGGCCTTTGAAGGAGATGAACATATCATAAACTTCCTGACTAACCAAGACAATTTCAAAGATTTATCCATTGACGATGAGGTATTCCGGGAGAAATCGATAGAAACTGATCCTCGAATAGGCTAGCCTATTAACAGATCGAAATCTCACACCATCCCGAAGGGGATAGCTAATCTAGAAAATATTTTTGACCTGAAACAATGCTTTAGGGGGCCTAAGAATGCAAAGACCGACAACTCTTTTCCCCTGCATGAAACTATAAATCTCGGAACCCTAGAGAATCCAAAGAATGTGAATCTCAGAAAAAACATATCTAAAGAGGAAATAAAGGCTTATCTCAAACTGTTCAGACAATATCAAGATGTCTTAGCATGGTCCTACCGAGACCTGAAAACCTGTGACACCCGAATGATTCAACACACTATACCGTTAAAACCTGAGGTGAAACATTTCCAACAAAAGCTATGAAAGTATCACCCATCCCTGGAACCTCTCATGTATCAGGAATTAAAGAAAATTTTAGATGCCAAGATCATTTTCCAGGTCAGGCATTCCGCATGGCTAGAAAATCTGGTTCCTTTGAAGAAAAAGTCCGGAGAAATTCACTTATGTGTAGATTTTAGAAATCTCAACAGAGATTCAAAAAAGGAAAATTACCCAGTCCCACCAATGGAGCAATTCCTACATACGTTATCTAGCTCAAATATTTTCTCCCTACTAGATGGTTTCTTAGGTTACAACTGAGTTCTGGATTTGGAGGAAGATCGTTTAAAAACTACCTTCCAAACCAAGTGGGGAACCTTCGCTTATAAACGCATTCCTTTTGGGTTAATCAACGCAGGAGAGACCTTCCAAAGGGCCATGGATGTAGAATTTTGAGGACTAATCAACAAGTGTGTGGTAGTGTATCTAGACGATGTAACCATGTATCCAAAGAATAGAGAAGAACACACCCAATACTTAAGTCAAATTTTTGAAAGCTGTAGGAAATATGGTATATCCTTAAATCCAAATAAAACCATTTTTGGCGTCGAGGAAGGTAAGTTGTTAGGTCATATTATATCCCAAGAAGGTATTCGCATAGACCCAGAAAGGATTATATCCATAGCTCAACTCTTGTTGCCCCATAACAAGAAAGCTATGCAATCCTTTTCCGGGAAAATAAATTTTGTGAGGAAATTCACTCCCGATTTCACGGAAATCATCAAACCCTTACAAAAGATGATTCAAAAAGATTCTGAATTTAAGTGGGATGATGAACAAAAGGATTCTTTCAGCAATAATAAAACTTCCATATCACAAGCCCCTGTGCTACGAAGTCCCAATTTCAATAGGGATTTCTTCCTCTACACTTTCACCTTCGACCAGTCGTTAGCACAATATTGAATCAGGATGATGATGAAAACAATGAAGCTTCGTTATCATTCATGAGCACTAATCTCTAAGGAGTTGAGCTTAACTATCCTGCTATTGAAAAACGGGCCTATGCAGTTTACAAGGCAGTAAAACACTTCAGGTCTTACATCCTCAAGAACCACACCAAAGTGATTGTGCCTCACCATGTAGTCTGATCCTTGTTTACTCAACAAGAGATGGGGGAAAGAAGAGGGAACTATATGAGAGTAGTCCAAGAATTTGATCTATATATAAAACCTGCCAAACTTGTTAAGGGGCAAGGCTTGTACAAATTTACATCTGAAGCCCAGGACCAAGCAAATGAAGATTCTGGCTGGGAGAATCAAATGGAATTATGGAGTAGTGAAGCTTCATACATTTCCTCAGGGCCTGAGTCTTGGTATAAGAATCTGACCTACCTCCTACACCATGGGGCCTGCCCAGAAAATCTCAACCCTAGGGAAAGGAGAGCTCTCGGGTTAAAATATGCACAATATCACCTCATAAATTCGATACTCTTCCAGATTAATTATGATGGAGTACTCTTAAGATGTCTCGAATGTGAATATTAATACAAAGTCCTGAAGGAACTCCATGATGGCCCTGCCGGTGGGCATTTCACAAGAAACACCACCACTCATAAGATACTGAGAGCTGGTTATTATTAGCCCACCTTGTTCAAAGACGCCCATACCTATGCCAGAAACTGTAAAACTTGTTAAGTAAGCATTGGGAGGGAGAAGAGAGTGACAATCCCACACCAGCCAGTGATTGTCTCTAGGCCTTTTGAGCAATGGGGGTTGGCTATCATAGGAGAAATCACACCAATCTCTTCAAAACAACACAACTACATTCCAACTGCCACTGATTACTTCACAAAATGGGCAGAGGCTATCCCTTTGACTCATGTAAACGAAAAAGTGGTGATCCAATTCATAGAGAAACAACTAATCACGAGTTTTGGTGTCCCTTCTGTCCTGGTTTTTGATAATGCAACTTATTTCTCTTCAACCTGACTGACGGAGTTTTCTTTGGACAAAGGAATCATAATTAAGTACTTTGCAAATTATTACCCACAAGGAAACAGGGTGGTAGAATCGACCAATAAGAACCTATTCAGGATACTAAAGAAGACGGTTGCGAATAACCAAAGGAATTGGCATGATCTACTCCACAACGTTTTATGGGCCGATAGGGTCACACCCAAAGAAGCCATAGGAAATTCCTTGTACTTACTAGTTTATGATTAGGAAGCTATTCTCCCAAATGGGCTTTATCTTCCATCTCTTCAACTAGCCCAAGATTCCAGCAGGGATCCCTCCTCGATCATACAACAAAGAATTGATACTCTGCTCATGCTAGAAGAAGAGAGAGACAATGCCAAGTTGAAATTCATAGCTCACCAAAAGGTAGTGAAAAGGTGGTTTGACAAGCATAAGGCCAAAGAGAAGTATTTTGAAATAGGAGACTTAGTACTAAGATGGGATAGGGAAAATGAGTCGAAAGGGAAACATTCTAAGTTTCAGAATTTGTGGCTTGGACCTTTCCAGGTGGCTGAGAAGATTGGGGCAGGCACTTATCGGTTACAGAATCTAAGGGGGGAACCTGACGCCCTCCCAGTAAATGTCCAAGCCCTCAAACAATATTTCCAATAAATAAATAAATATAAAATAAAATAAAATAAAGGGGAGGCATCTTGTTTTAGTGTTTTCAAGATTTTGAAATAGTTTTCTTTTCAGTTTTCTTTTTCTTTTTGGATTTCTACGCTTTTAAAAGTTGTGTTTAGAGAGACAATGGTTGACCTTAAGTCATGTGACATAGAGAACTTTGTCCTAAAATCATCACTCACATACAACTCAAGAAGCATCAAGGAACTTGCGGTTTCTTTGAGGAGCCCTCCATCTAACCCACGCAAATGAACAACTTCGAACAAATGCTAGAAGTGTCTGCCTAGTGGTTTGGTAAGACCTTAAGGGTAAGAAGGAAATTTGGAAAGGACTACATGAACTTGAATTCAAAGCTAGCAAAGGGTCCACCTAACCATCTCACTTTGTGAAATTAACAGACGTCATCCCCTCTCACTCGCTCAGGGTATCATGTCGAAATAAAATGGACATTATCAAGAGAGTGATCGGTAGGGGAGGGTATGCAAGTATCTTTGTCGGGGCTATAGACTCTCACTGGCAATGGAGCAAGGTCTGTGATGTTTGGGTGACTCCACTGGGGCTATGGACACTCACTGGTAGCAGAGCGACACCCAAGAAAGTGAGTAGAGGTAACTAAAGGCTTCATGCTAGTGAATTCTTTGCTAAAAATTTGTAAAAACGGCATGAGTCAAGGTTATAGGAAACGAAGGAGGAATAAAGTTTAAAACCCCACGGGCAGACCTAGAAGCATCAACCGAAGAAGTTGAAAATGTAAGGGTAAAACAGGCTCGAATTCAAAACCAGTTAAGTTCTCCACCTGCTTTTGTATCAGTCGAGCCCTGAGGAAGGAACAAAGATTCTACTTTCACCCAGTGAATCGCCATTTGTTGAGCACTCAACACACCCTAAAAAGTCTACATCAAATCTCACTTTTTGGGTACCAATTGATCTTTTGGCATTGTCTAATATGGAAAATATGTCCTTTTCTTATCATTTGTGTTTCTCATTAAGTCTTTAAAATCTTTCTTGGACATGTGAAAAATCATTAACTTAAAAGACGAATATCTAAATTAGAGAAATAACAGTCAAATTTTTCCTGGACTTGCTTAAGGATTTCGGCATCGGGAAGGATTAAACGTGAAAGAAAACGCTAGAGAGAATCAAAGTTGTCGAGCCTCGATCTTCATCGGTGTCAGCAGATGCAAAATTTCTTTTTCAACAAGCACCACCAAAAATATCATCAATGACTGATCAATTCGACATTGACAAAATTTAAAAGAATAAGCATTGAACGAAAAATGAAATAATAATCCTCGATCTTCGGGATGTTTTCGACATCGGGAGTTTCGAAGGACGATAAACCCCGAAAAAACTACGCATTGATTTTTGAACGTCGATCCTCGATACTCACCAGCGTCATCATTCACAATATCTAGCTCAATTTAGTGCGATCGACGTAAACGAAGTCCCGAGTGCAACCCTTACCCACGAGATGAGTTCTAGGTTTTCTTTTAATAAGCCCTGAGTTAGTAATGCCACGTCGACATCATTCGGCATAGGAAAATTATAAAGGAAAATATCAATGAACTTACAAAATAACTCAGGACAACGGTAATTACAAAATCACATAATTACGAGAAGCTTGAATAAGAAAATGGTAGATTTACGATCAAAGAGGAAACACGATGCTTTCAATTTCTATGACTAGAATTTGTTCAGGAAAAACATTTTTGAAATTTCATATATTAAGGCTCCCTCGGGGCTTAGGTTACATACAATAAACACTAACAACACCTTGGCCAACTGACCTGGTTACATCGAGAACGTGAAAATTCTCACATCAAACAGGAAAAACTATCAAAACATACATCACTTTCGAGAATACAAAACAAGGGTCGGCCCATCACATATCTCTTACAAACGGACCTTCTCCCAGAGTGCTCCGTGTGCCTTGTAATGTTCTTATGTTCTCCTCATCCATCATCCTATGTGCTTTGAGTAGCTACACAATCATGTCTTGTGCTTCCTGAAGCTGCCTCTTGAGCCAATTTATGCTTCCTTCACGACCTAGCGGTGTTGATACCTCCTGGTTCTGCACCACTAGTTGTCTCCGCAATTCTCTATTTTCTTGATAAATTTCATCTATGGAACGTTGTGCCTACTCCAACTGCTAATTGGGGCTTTTAATGTTAGAACCTGATACCCCTTTCCTTCACATTCATCTCCCGCTTCCTCTACTAGCAGTCTCAATGGGCTCTACCCAGGTAGCATGCATCATGAACTCCTCAACGGTCGGGTATGCACTCAGCTCAGTCAATATGTGGCTTCCTTCTACTTCCTTTTTTGGGGGGGGCCTTCCCCACCTCCACTTCGACCTCTTCTTGAGGCGCTAACATCGTTTCAGAGGAAAGGTAAGGATCTCCTTTTGAAATCTTGGAGACACGTGATGACAATGAGAAAGACTCCCAGGCATGTTGGGGTTCAGACCTGGCACTCTGGCTGCCTCACGCACCTCGTCTCGTGTTTTGAGGGGATCCCATGGAGTGACAGTGTGTGCATGCTTAGACATCTGCAACTGGATGAAGGGCCATGACATAGGTTCTGATAGAACTGGACTCGCAAGACTAGTCCCTACTTGTATACAAACTCGGCCAATGCGTAGAACCTACACAGAACATCTAAGATTTATAGTAGAGCGGAGCAGTGAGACGGAACGTGCCAAGGAATACTCATACATTACGATGGGATGTTTTGAAGAATGAATGCATCATATCTACACGATGGATATGATCTAGGATGTGTGAAACGTAGCCGATAGGATTTGAACAGAATATACGGTACAATCATTTCCAATAAAATTAATCTTCCTAGCCTCCACTATTAGCGAATGATGGTTGAAACACTTGGTGATACGATCCCTGGGGTAACAAATTTCCTCGACCTGGGGAGTTTAATGACTTCCTTTATTGCAACATCTGACCTTTTGGGAGCTGACGCACACTTTCGGCACACATTCAACTCTGGCATCCTTTCCAGACCCCAAGGGGCAATCGACCTCTGGAATGTCTTCAATGCTCGTATCTTTTGTACCTGATATTCCACGCTATGGCGCGTGGATGTAACTCATCCAAACTGAAGATGAATGGAGGCATGGACAGATACGCTACAGGTCATTCAAAAATTTACTAGGATCACGTAAGTATTTAACAATCGGGACTAGCAAGCTCTATAGGTACGCATCAGTTTGCTTTTTTTGCTTACATCTTCCTATGTTTTGCATTATAAGTAATTTATAAATGATGTCAATCCCGATTGCAGGAAATATCTCTCTGACTACTGAACAAAGTTTGCTCTGTAACCTCACCAAGGAACCCGAAGGAAACATTGGGGCAAGATGAACGAAGCAGTGAAGGATATCGGACTCCCCGATTTTGACAACCCTGACAACTTCATCGAATTATGCGACATAGTCAAGTCACATGCCAAGAAAGATTCACTGTGGGCTGAATATCTCGTGAATATGACTGATGTGGTACCAGGGCAACTGCAATGATTTATGAACCATCCAATTAGAGCTCGAACTGTGCTACATCAGTTAAAATCTAGTCTGGCAAAGTACTGGACGCATGCGATGGAAATCAAAGGGATACATGCAGCTTCGATGGAACAACACAGATTTCCATGGGCCCAAACTTGCGAAGAGTTGTTTATCAGCTGGTCTGAGTATTAGAAAATTCATCCTTTCAAATAACTATCTTGAGTTGACTGTTAAAGAAACTGTTAGAAGATGACGCCACATGGCGTATTTTTCTTTTCTTAAATTGCACTTAGCTGTTGTTTTCAATTGAACTTTAGATTATAAATAAATACATCGACCAATTAGTTAGAGGTCGATGGTTTTTGCAAGAACTCTTTTCTTTCTAGTTGTTAAGAATTATTTTGAAGCTCCTTCGAATTAAGAAGTCCTTCTAGACCCGAGACCAGTTATTTTCATCAAATGCATGTATGATTGGACATGGAGAAGAACTATTTCCTATCTTGTTTCATGAATGATGTTGTAATGAGTAAAAGCAATTAATTATGTTGTCAAGTTATCTAGTGCAATGTTTTGTTGTTCTTTTTTTTAATGATGAAGATGAATCGTTGTGTTATTATGTGATGAATGGTGTTGGTAGATGAATTATTTTGCTTGCCATTATCTCATTGCATATGTGTTTTCTTTCTAGTAGTTAGTATCTCAGATAGTAATTGGATGCTCACATTGTTAATATATTAGTACTAGGCCTATGGTATAAAATTGTCATCTGCATGCTTGAGCGATGGGTTATCCCAAGTTCAACCTCTTCCCCTTAGTTAAGCTCAATTCCATTTTGTTGCCAAGTTGGCTTATACAGACTTACATCTCATATCGGTCCCACCCAAGAGAAAATATACAAAAGAGAATAGTCCAAATTGAAGGAAGATCCTTCATAATAAAACGTAAATCCCATCGATAATTTGGCCAGATCACAAGATATGGAGAACCATTTGACTATTAAATGCTGCAGAGTCTAATTGGGCCTCGGTGGCAGGTTTGGTTCCTACTGTTGAGTCAAGGTATTTAAGACCCATCAACAGGATCCTACTCACTTCTCTGATTTGGTGGGATCATCCTAATCTCTTTAACCATCTCTCTTTCTCTTATATAAGGATGGATTTCTCATGGAAAAGGTTAAGCAAGGAATTAAGGTTAATAAAGGAATAGGTTGATAATTGCGTGAGGAATTTTGTTTCAGTTGATGCTTAAGGTCTTCATTTCAGTCCATCGAGTTATTGTGGATCTTCTTCATGCAAGTTTGGAGCAAGTGTGTGTGTTGGAGCAAAGGGCCATTGAAAGGGAACATTGCAACATCAAGGTTGTTTGGTTGTATCTTCCACTTTTACTTAATATAATACAGTGGCATGTTTATTTCCCATAAAATCATTCTCATTTGATTGCATGACTCCTTGATCACATGCATAAGTTTTCAATGAATATACTATTATTTCTTTCACTTTGGTTGGTTTGTGTTTTATTGCAAATCAAATATCATAAGAGAAACGGAGTAGAGCAAGGACAACAAATATAAAAGGAAGCGATATTCAAAGGTATGTCACTCATCTCTTGTTTGATAGTAAATTCAATTATTAGAGCTTAGGGAAAGCATCATGTCCTATCTTGTTTTGTTCTAGATCTAGGTGGATCTAGGGAGATCAATTTATGTCTACATTTACCAATTAATCTAATAAAAAAATTGGCGACCATACTGGGGATACGAATTATTTTTGGTTTTTTCTGTACATTTTCCTTTAGCCTACCTCCTTTCATTTTAGTCCAGTCTCTAAGTTTGTGGGTGATCCATCTGGACTCTCTGGGTCTGAAATTTCATTCAGAATCTTTTTCCTTTTTCCAATTTTTCTTTGTTTACGGAGATAGTCGCATTGTATCCCATATACAGCCTACGACATTCCTAGATCACCGCATCTTGCATGTTTGATTCAATGCGGAATCGCCACATTCTGTCCCATAGCTAGCCTGTGGAGACCTATTTTCATCACATTGTACCTTACTGTTGAATTGCGACGTTTCCTGTAGAATTCTTGGATTAGGCCTTATTGTCTTCTGTCACCCAAATTTTTCTTTGATCACCTAGGAAGAACTTTTGGTGTCAGTATCTGACTGTTTTCTGAGTTTAAGACTTCTTGTTGATTGGTTTTCAAGGATTGAAATCCCTTCTTTGTCATTTTACAAGTTTTTACTTCTTGATTTTTGTCAACAAGGATATAATCTTTGGATCTAGTTCTGAGTGCTTGATTGATAAAAGTCTTTGATTTGATTTAAAGTTTTGGATTGTTCTACATTTTATGGATTGCTTATTGATTGGAAAATTATTTTCTTTTGCATTTAGAGAAACATTTTCTTGTCATATTCATTTTTATCTTCATTGAAAGTTTGATTTGGGTATTTGTTGACTGTATCTATTTTCTTTGATTACTTTTCCTTTCTTCATTATATCTATGACTCGGTTTTGGAAAGGAAAAATTAAAGTCATTTATTCTTTTTAAGTAATAGCTCATAAGAAATTTTTTTGCATTCAAATATTTTTTTAAAATAAGCATTCATAGCTTATGATTGTTTGGAATTGTGTTCATTCAAGAAAAAGAAATTACATTTCATAGTTTTCGTGCTTCCAAAGAAATGCCTTCTCCCTACTGTAATTAGATTTCATTGAAATGAAAGATTGCATCATTCATCTCTTCTTTCATATTATTGGGTGAAGATCTCATACAACATCAGTTTCATCTCCATCTCCAAATTGAGTAAACAACAACCTCTAAAACACTGCGTAATTTTAAAATTCATTAGTAACTTTTATTTTCTAGAAACTCTTCTCACCAACATTAGCTAGGCTAGCGCTTTGGAATAGGTTGTGAGACACACTCTCCAAAGAATAAAACACATTGTAGCATCTTGTGATAGGGAGTGTTCAAATCCACTTACAACATTTTGTCCTAGGAAGCCCTTCTCACACAAGGGTCAAACCTGAGGTCGCATTAAGACTGGGAGAGTTACTCACCCTGCTTTGTTGGTCTTGGTGTAGAGATTGCATGTATTATGGGGGTCACTTGAAGGTATACCCACAATTATGAGTGGAATCCTTTCGAGTTGATTTCGAGCTATATACCTTTCCCTTGAGCGTGGATCGGACTTTCAATTGTTTCCCCAGGCATCATTGTTGTACTTGGTAACCTTAATAGCCTATCTCTTTAGGGTCTTACATGAGGTGACTCTGGAGGAGCAAGTCTTCACGGTACCTAGAATTGACGTTGGTCAAACTCACTCAGGATCCTTGGAGGGTATACCCACGATTATGTGTGGGAGCTTGCACCAGGGTGTAAGTCCGTTAAGCAGGTCATCAATGTAACTTTTCCACCCACACTACCTTAGCCCCTTCTTGTCTTGACTTCGCGACATTGGATTTCATCACCAACTAGTGACTTCGGAATAAGAAGGTTTGTTTGCTTGGTTTTATTTCTAGATTTTATTAGGTAGTGTTGTTTGTTTCTGTAGTTAGCCATAGATTTTTTCCGTAAAATTTTTGGTTTGGCCAACATTGACCCTCCATGTCCTTTACATAGGATGCAAGGGTTACCCCCAGAAGATCCAGAAGGTTACCTCCCTTTTCCTTCGATTTCATCAGAGGGATCTCCTAAGAAGAGAGTGGTTCAGGACAACGTAACCTCACAAGTGGAAAGTTACAACTCTTTAGAAGATTTCTGAATTATTTTTGATTCTCTAGAGGCTTTCTGACTTCCTCCAATTCTGTTACCATATTCTGGATAAGAGAGATGTATTCTCCGAATGAATTCATCAGGAGAACTTGTTGTTGAAACTTATGGAACACCGACTGGACCCCATACATGCCCTGGAGTAGAAAATCCCCTTTTTCTAGTGACCCATTTAGATCCCCACCTCGCACTGTGCGGGAGCTTTACGAAAACTTGGGGGCAGGTCCTGATTCACCTGTCATATCAAAACTTCCCGAAATGTCTGTTACCTACATGGTGCCTTTAAACCATTTTGTTGGTACAACTAGCAATACCACCGTTGTTCTAGACACACATTCAGTTGGTCCTAGCTCGACTTTTTCTCTCCAGATGGCCCATTCCACTATGGCTCCACACACTACAACTATTCCTACCATGAATTGTGTGGTTAACTAAGCTCCCATTGGAACACCACTTTCGTCTAGACCTATCCCATCACTTCCCCCTAGGTATCATGCTTTGAATACTTCCATCGCCATCCCTACCCAGGTTCCATCCAAATTTTCTGGACTTTTTGTTCCTCCTAGGTATTTTTGACCACCTATCCAACATAGGGGGTCAACTCCAAGTTCCATGAAGAGATGCATCATCAGATCCTCATTTTTTGAATATTATTTGGTTCTATCGGGCATTTTTGTCACCAGCACTTCTTTTTGTAAACGAAATTTATGCACCCCTGCATGGTTCAATAATGTAATAGGTCTGCATGGGTCATATTTAGATCAACTACCTTGGGATGGGTTCATTAGGAGAGTTCCTTTCACCGAGCATTTTTTATCCTCAGGTTATTAATTGGGTTTTTCAGCCTTATTAATTTCCCTTGAGTTTTTCCCTCACACTTGCAATAATTCCTCCAAAGTGGTGAAAGACGCTCTAATGGGATTATCCTTTGGTAACATTTTTTTAGGAATGATGTAAATGACCATGTATGAAATCTTAGAAAGTTTCGCAGAATTTTGTCGAGTCTAAATAAGTTTTATTTAATTAATTAATTTTTAATTAAACTTTCCTAAGTTTGGGAGTTTAATTATTTAATTATTTAATTATTTTTGAGCAAATATTGTAAAAACTAGGTCCTTGGGTTTTTGATAGGGGTATTTGTGCTCAAAAGAAATGTAAAAACACCCCCTACACCCTTGGACCAAGTTTCATCTCAGTCATACAAATTGTTCTAGGTGTTTGTCCACCAGGAGTCTCAGTCAGTCAAAACAACAATTTTAATTGCTAAGTCATGACATAGGTAAAATGCCATTTTTGTAATTTATAATAAAATGGATGAAATTTATGATGGAAAAGGTGAGACATGTTTTTCCTAACCTTTCCTAAACTTTTCCAACCCTCACATCACCCCCTCACCTAGCCATTAAGCAAAAACGTCACTTTTCCTAGAGTGGTGTGCCTCCCTTCTAGAAAGTCTCCAAAAAGTGAAAAAATAACAAAAAAATTAATGGGAGACTTATTATATCCCTTGGTGTGCCTCCCTAGACCCTACGACTCATCATTTCAATTATCAAAGCCTTGCCAACTCACTCCAACTCATTTCCACTTCATCCATCCATGTCAAACCCTAACTTACCAGAACCCTAAAAGTGAATTTTCTTTGATGTGTGACACTTGTAACTCATCCAAGAGGGGTAGCTTTGCCTTCCCAAGTATAAATAGAACCCCTCCCTCACTCTTTTCCTCACCACATCTTGAGCTATTGTTATGCTACTTGATTTCCATCTCACATCTCTCTCTTTCTTGTCCATCTTGCATCCATTCTTCGGCTCTTGAGGGTTTTGGAACAAGTATTTCTCCAAGATCTATTGTTGAGTAATAAAGAGAAACTTTAGAGGATATTGGAATAGCAATGAGTATTCTTGTTCTTGTTTACACATGAGGTAATATTGTGAATTTGGCAGTATGGTTGCATAGAGTAGATTCTTGGGTAAAGTGTTTTACTTGGGTAGATCTAACAACGAGTATTCTTGTTAATCTATATATGTGGGTTTGATAATAGGGTGCAAGTATTTCATTTTGTTAGCATATTCAACCATATTATCTTCTTTTATGCATATTATCTTGTCAAGTTTTGCAGGTTTGGCTTCTAGGGTTTTGTTGGGATTGCCTCAAGGAAGAGTCCTCCCTCAAAGCACACTCAAACTCATTATTTCTCATTCTTTACTCATTATTTTCTTGTTGTTCACTCCATTTAATATTTCATCTAGCTTAACATCTTATATTGATCATTTTAATCCACTTTTATCATAAGTTTTTTATGAGAAAAATTTATGCCCTAAAAACATAATTTTTTCTTCATTTTACTGTTTGTGTGTATCTTTTCCAGCAAGCATAGCTTGCTGGTTTTTGCAGGTTCTTAACAAGTTGAGGGGGTTATGCTACCCAAAATCATCCACACAACACTCCAATACCCTTCTCTTCAAGTGGGTAACAAATCTCAACCTCCTTTCTTTCTTTTCTAGCTTCTTGTGCATAGATCTACTCTTTTTTGTTGATTTTTAGTGGCTCATAGCTTGGGAGGAGAATTGGTACAACCTACCTCCCACGTGTGAGCTTAGGGTTAGTTCAAATTTCAAGTTTTTCTTTTAAAAATCATCTTCAAAAGGCTAGGACGTGGGGTTAGTGAGCCTCTTGTTGACAGTTTTTGTTGTTTTTTTTCCTCTCGACCCCTTTGGCACAATAAAGGTAGGCTTGTCTCCACCTTGTGCCATTGAGTGGTTTGGTTGTTGTATTTCTCTCTCTTTCCAAGTTATCCCTAATTTTAATAATTGCCTACACCTTGGGAGAGAAACCCTCAAAATCATAAGGCTAGGATAAGTAATGTGTTAATGATCTTTTCATGATTTAATGGTTAAAATTATCTAGATCTAGATCTCTTTCACACATTAATATTTAATCTAAGCCCTTGGGGCATAACCTAATTGCATGTTTTAAGCCATCTTAAGATCTATCTTGTTTGCATGCTTTAATCCAACACACTAAATGGTTAATGATTTAATAGTATAGTAAGTGGTTTTCTCTTTAATGTTGTTTCATCCTTAAGGCCACTTGCCATCACTTGAGTTAATGTGTTGTTGGATATCTTGATAGTGTAGGCACACATCTAAATTTTCAATCTTCCTCTTTCACACTCAATGCTTTCTCTTTTAATGCTTTAACAAACATGAGATAAGTGGCAATAAGCCTGAGTCTCCTTTCTTTCTTTGGCAAGTTGTTCTTTCCCTTGTTCATTAGCATTCTTTCATAACAAGCTTTCATGTTAATGGTTTAATAAATGGTGATGAACTAAATTGTTATTCAGCTTGCTTTTGCATGCTTTACATGCGTTAATGTGCTTCATTTTCATGCTTTATAACACATCTTTATAAGCTGTAAAAAGTTTGGGTTTTGACATAAAATCACCAATTTAAGGAAACTAAAAGTCACTAAAACACTCTTTAATACACCTAAAATTCTAACCAATTGATATATCAACTTAATAGACTTAATAAGGTACCTTAAACCACCATCTAAAACGGATATTGAGGAAGGCAATGGAAGTTGTTAGGCCAGGGACATTCTCATGGTGCACGATGTCCTTCCCAGGAGTACTCGATTCTTTGGGTTGGCCTGTGAAGCTAGGGTAGGCCTCGTTGCCTCACTTCTTGAGCATCCAACAGTCATTTGGCAATCGGGGGAGGATGTTTTTGATTAAACACCTAGTTAGTGTAATTAAAATCTTTTCAAATCTTAAAACCCTTAACTCACTAAGAAACAAATAAACCTTGGTTCAATTTGATACATATTAAGGTTTAATACTTGCAATTTAATCTTTCAATCTCATAATACAAGTGACGCTTTGTGGGTAAAATAACTAAAGGTGTTAAGTATTGTGGAACATTTGAGTGTTAAGCTTCTAAATATTCTAAGTGTCCTTGAGAATTTATTGTGTTGATGTTTCCATTGAGGGGCAGTGTAATAGAGTAAGTGCTATTGGGGCATGTTTAGGCTTAATTTGTTGATGATGCTCATGCCTTGATCTTCTTTAATATCCTGCACATTTAAAAAACATGGTTAGCTTGTTGTATTGTATTATTGTGTATCTAGCATTCTTTATTGTAAGAACTTGTATCTAACATTTTGAAGAATAAATATTCTTTTGTAATATTTGTAATCATATTGTAACGAAACATCCTTTAAATCTTAGTTGAATCCTTTCCCAACCTTAGGCATTAGTCTTAGTTGACCTAGAGAAAGGCTTGCCTGACATATAAAAATTTTCTTCTTGCATTGCTACCTTAGCATCATAGGTTAGACTCCCCCTAAACCTTAACTAATTAAAAACAAATCCTAGAACTTAAACTCTAAATCTTATCTAGAAACTAGGGTCTACCCCTACCCCCTTGGATTCCCTAGGAGTAATCCTAAACAGAAGAGGTTCAATCCAAAGTGACAGCATGGGCTTTGAACCTAGGCATTGTGCCTCCAAGGACACACTAAGTGAGAAGGACTTGGCTCACATTTGCAAGTGTATATAAGGACGCCAACAGGTACAATGTTGTTGTTGATTTTGTTCCTACATCTTCCCAGGTCCTCTCCGGAGGATCTTATCCATCTTTTCTTGGGGGATCTAGCCCTAGTGGCTCCAATATGATTGGAGGCACCCATCATTCGTTCACTTCTAGTTACAATATTCTCATTGGAGAGAAATATCAAGCTGGGGGGAAACCTCAACTTGGGAGTCAACCTCTGAATAGGGCACAGCCTCAGGTTGGATCCTATGGACATAGCACACCGAGATCACTAGCCCAAATTTGGAACCTTCTTTCCCAAGAAAATGCACAAACATCTGGGGGGAAACATCCTCAAGTCAACTCTTTTGTACCCCCTAACTTTTGCCAGTCGTATCCAGGTTCTTTGAATCCCACTTGGGGTCTGAATGTTCACTCTAGTGTCCCTTTTCAAGGGAACATATCTAATCAAACCAACCCTATGGGATACATGCCTCCAAATCCTCCACGAAAGAATTTGTCAGGACTCTCCACTTACATGCAGACTGCTTACGGTCCTACTGGCATACCGACAAGAATTCCTCCCCAAAGTCACCAGTATCCTCAAGTGAACAAACAGTTTCCTTTTGTAGCCACCTTGGATTTACCCGACTTGTCTAGGATCTTGAATGATCATATCTTACATTCTCCCCATTGGCCCATCATACCAGCCAAATTATTGTCTGACATTCCCAAGTTTCATGGTCGACCGGGAGAAGACCCAAACAATCATGTTATGACTTTTCACCTTTGGTGTTCGCCCAACTCATTGATGGACGACTCCATTCAGTTATGAATCTTCGAGCGAACTCTCATGGGTTCGGCAGCAAAGTGGTACATAGAATTACCACGAGGTTTCGTTAACGACTTTAATACCCTAGCCATGGATTTCCTCACACATTACCAATTTCCAATTCTCTACCAGACAAGAACCAAGATTTTGAATTCCTTTAAGCAATCTTCTGCCACTCACATTTCTGATCACATTCATGAGTGGAATTAAGGAATATGCTTGATCAAAATCGACCTTCCTGATCAGTTATTGGTTGAGTGGTTCACCAAATCATTCATCAGTAAAATTGTCCGTGATATTTCCATGGGTGGAGTTGTCACTGAAGAGCAGGTGATTAGTTGTGCTTAGTACCTATATCTCATTTATTCACAAATGGGCACTCTTTACAACTTGATCCATGACGCTCCTCTCCCTTATACCACCGCTACCTCAACAACCCCAACAACTTCTCATGTTGTTTATGGTGTGATTGGAACCTTCCATGATGACACTAAATCTACGTAGGCCACTCACACCAATCCCAAATCTACTGCTTCTAATGTTCAAAGTGCTCCACCTCCTACTCCTTCCACCGAAAAAACTTCTAAGGTTAATTCAGTTCAATCCACCCTTTCCAAAAAAAAAAATCTAAAAAAGGAAAGGGTAAGAACAAGGCGGATAAAAATAATAACCCGCAATCCAAAAAAACCAAAATGTAACCTGTTGATGATAAGGATAAGTGCAAACCTTGATATCCTTTCCTTATTTTTGGTGACGATCACTACATGAAAGATTGTCCAAGATGTGTCGAGGTCACTAAGTTCCTTCAAGGGACCGGGAAGCCTCCCACACCTGTCGTTTTGTCCCAACCTTTCCCTTCTCAACAACAAGCCCATTTGGTCATTCATGACCAACCCTCTCCTTCCACCACTTCATATGTCCTTATGTGTACTGGTGAGTCTAAAAATAACAACGTTGCAATCACAACTCGGGCCAAAGATTATTCTCCCTCAAAGGAGAAAGTTGACAATTTCCCACCTTCATTGGTTCAACCGTCTCCCTCAACTTCACCTCTCAATGGTCCTCTTCATCTTGAACAATCAGGTCCCGACACAGTTCTTCACCCTCCTCCAAAGGGCGTTGTTCGAATGTCTTCCTTTAATCCTCATGTGTGTGCTACTCAAAACTATAGTATTGTAGAAGACCTCGCACAAGCACCCTCTGTGATGTCATCTCTCGAAGTCCTTCAAAGTTGTCCCTCTCCATGGAAGTAAATGTTAAAGGCCATTGGTGGAATTGATCCCACAGATACAAATATGATAATCTTTAACCTGGAAGATCACATTCCAAGTCTACCTCCTCAGATAGCGTTTCATATTCAAGTTGTTGTAGAAAACAAGAATATATGTCGAATCGTTATTGACGAGGGCACCTAGACGTGCCTTATGTTTGTTACATGTTGGAAATCCATTGGATATCCTCCCCTCACCGAATCACACAATACACTTAAGGCCTTCAATGGTTCTAGTTTTAAACCCTACAGTGTTCTTCCCTCATTGTCTATTACGTTGGAAGGCAAATCGGTCAATGTCGAAGTCGAGGTCTTTGATGCACCTCTTGATTATAACCTCTTACTTGGATGTAGTTGGATTGATTCCATGCGTGCAATTGTGTATACCCTTTTCTATGTGTTACGTTTCCCACACCAAGGAAAGGTCGTCACTATTGACCAACTAGCCTTTTTTAATTCATATTCCCATACTAGCAACGTACCCTTCATCTCGAAGATAGTTCTGGGGTACAAGAATGTCGGCGTGGGTCTTCTGAAAGATTCAACTTTGATGGGGACATTCCCAATCCACCTCCCTATATTCACCCTCCTTTTGTCGCCTCAATCAACATGATTTCCACCTCTGTTCATGAAATCCCCACGTCTCATGACCCATGGATAGTACCTGATCTTAGTGATTATCTTCAATATGGTGAACAAATTCCATTAAGTCTAGTTGAATCCTCTTATCAAGCCATTCAATCGGAAACCCCTTCTACTCCCTCTCTCTGTAATTCATCTCTCGATCCATTTTATGTGATTTTTCCTATCGACGAGATGATCATGTTAGTCATGTCTATGGAAGACACCCCCTGGGACAATGGACATCATCATTCCATTCTCTTCCTAGAGTAGCACACCATAGAGAGTTACCAACGGATTTCGACTTCGTCAACCGTTGTTGTCATTTCATATGTTCTGATTCACCACAAGACATGCTATATGAAGGGAACCTGAGTAACATTTCACCCACCATTCCTCTTAACATATCCATTAAACCTGGAGTCATTGAAAATATTCACATTGGAGCCTCATGTTTCGTTGATGAGATCATCACTTATAAAGCCATTTTTCAATAATTTTGTGACGTTTTCGCTTGGAGCTACGAAGAGATGTTGGGTATTGATCTTGATAACATTGTGCATGAATTAAGACCTACCTGGATGTTAAACCCATCCGAAAGAGACTTCACCCAGTCCATCCTCGTAAAGTTGTTGCTATCAAACTCGAAGTTGAAAAAATTCTTAAGGCTGGATTTATCTATCCTGTGGCTTTAATCGATTGGGTATCCAATCTGTTTTAGTAAATAAGAAACAAGGCATGATCTGTGTATGTGTACATTATATGGATATTAATAAATCTTGTCTAAAGGAAAATTATCCAACCCCCTTCATTGACCATATCGTCGAGGATTGCACCAGGAGAAAAATATTCTCCTTAATGGACGGTTTCTCTGGCTATAATCAGATTAATATTTTTCCCATGGATCAACACAAAACTGCCTTCATTTGTCCTTGGTGTACCTTTGCCTACCGGAAACTGTCTTTCGATTTGAAGAACATTGGTGCAAATTTTCAGCGTGCCATGTCTTATGCTTTTCATGATATCAAGCACATCGTACAACCGTATCTCTATGATCTATCGGCGCATTCCATGCGTTGCCAAGATCACCCGGCACACCTCCGAGCCATTTTCCCTCGCTATCATTTCTATCGTATACGTTTGAACCCACACAAATGTTTTTTTTGTGTGGAGTTCGATCAACTTTTGGGTTTTATTGTGTCACTACATGGAATTAGGGTAGACCCTTTGAAGGTTGAGGCTATCCTTAATCTACCTCCTCCTTCCACACTATGCCAATTTCAAAGTTTGCAAGGGAAGGAAAAATTTTTGCGTCGATTCATTCCCAATTACGTCGAATTAACACAGGGATTTACTCGACTGTTGAAAAAATGTTACGATTTTGTATGGGACAATATTGCCAACAAAGCCTTCGAAGCTTTAAAACTTGTCTTAACCCGTACACCACTGCTTTTTCCACCGGATTATAGTTGAGACTATTTCCTCTAGCTCATCGCTTCGGACTCTACCATTGCCCTGGTTTTAGTCCAAGAAGATGATTCGCACGACAAACATGTAATTTACTATTTGAGTCGGAGTCTCATGACCACCGAAGTCAAATACCTACATGTGGAGAAACTAGCCTTGGCAATTGTTCAAGTTGTCCAACGTTTTCGTCATTATATCTTATTACGTAAGACCATTTTGATTTCCTATTGAAACCCCATGCAACAGATCCTCACTCGACAATTGTTGGGGGGAAAGTACTCCAAATGGATAGTGATTCTCTAGAAGTTTGACTTAGAATTCGAACGTGCTAAGTCTAAGAAATCTTTGGTTTTTGCCGAATTGTTATGTGACCTTCCCTCAACTGAGACAACAAATGTGGCAGAGGATTATTTACTTGATGAATCCCTTTTTCTGATCAACTTTGATGATTTTTGGTACGTAGATATTATCATTTATCACCAGAATCAAACTTTCCAGCCCAAAATTTCTAGCACGGACCATCCTCGTATACGGTATCAAGCCCATCAATACATAATTCTTGGTGACACTCTTTATCATCGTGGTGTTGACTCTATTTTCTAACGATGTCTCACCTACGATGAGGCTGAGAAAGATTTGAATGATTTCCACTCTAGAGCATGTGGCGGCCATATGTATGGGTATTCCATTGCCCAAACGATCTTACGAGCAAGATACTTCTAGCCTTGTTTGTTTAAAGACTATATCACTGCCATCCATAAATGACATGTTTTCCAAATGTATAATAATAAGATAAGATCTCACCCTGCTCCTTTACACCCTGTAGTTTTCGCTGGTCCCTTCACAAAATGGGGCATTAACTTCATCATATGTAACCCTCACTCGGCCAGGGGGCATGGATACATCATTGTAGTAGTGGATAATTTCACTAAATGGGCTGAGGCGATGCCTACATTCGATAACACCAAGAAAACTGCAACTTTGTTCATATTCAATCATATCATTACTCGGTTCGGTGTACCCCAAGCTATTGTTACTAATCACAGTAGTCATTTTCAAAATTTCATGATGTCCGAGCTTGCTGAAAAGTTGGGTCTTCGACATGAAAACTCAACCCCCTATTATCGATAAGCCAATGGCCAGGTTGAAGCGATAAATAACGTTCTTATTACTATGCATCGACGGATGATAGTAATCCATAAAACAAGTTGGCACATGATGTTGTTTTCAGCATTATGGGCCTGTAGGGCATCTGTCAAGTCTGCCACTGGGTTCACACCTTTCCAATTAGTTTATGGTATCGAAGTTGTTTTGTTGATTGAATGTGAGATACCATATTTGAAACTAGTCGTTGAACTTCTCCCAAACACCTTTGTTGAAGAGGAATGTCTATTGTACCTGATGCAATTAGATGAAACCCGTCGTAATGTTACTCTAGTTATTGAAACTCAGAAAAAGCGTGTCAAATCCAAATATGACAAACATGTCAAGCCACATTTTTCCTCTAAAGGTGATCTAGTTGTCCTCTATGAACAAGATCGTGATTTACTAGGGGTTGAAAAATTCAAAGCTATGTGGTGAGGTCCTTGTTGATCACCTCTCCAACATAGGTGGTCAAATCATGTGCCATGAAGAGCTGCATCATCATATTCCATGTTGTCGAAGACTTTTGGTCCTATAGGGCATGTGTTTGGCCCAACACTTTATTTTGTACTTGGAATTTTCGCACCCCTGCGTGGGTTAATAATGTAATAGGTCTCCATGAGTCATGTCTAGGTCAGTTACCTTAGGATCAATTCACTAGGAGAGTTCCTTTCATCGAGGGTTTTTTATCCTCAGGATAACAATTGAGCTTTTAGCCTGGTTGATTTCCCCTAAGTTTTTCCCTCACACTTGCAATAATTCCTCCAAAGTGGTGAACGACATTCCAGTGGGTTTATGTTCTGGTAACTATATAGGAAAATAATTGTAAATGACCATGCAAGAAATTTTTTGAGAGTCTAGTGGAATTCCTTCAAGTCAGAGTCATTTTTTTAATTAATTAATTTTTTATTAAATTTCCCTAAGTTTGGAGGTTTAATTATTTAATTAATTAATTATTTTTTATCAGTAATTGTAAAAACTGGATCCTTGGACTTTTGATAGGGGTATTTGTGCTCAAAATAAATGGAATAGAACCCCCTACATCCATGGACCAAGTTTCATCTCATACGGAGAACTTTAGCCATGGGTTAGTCCACCCAGAGTGTCAATCAGTCTAAAACAACAATTTTAATTGCTAAAGTCCAAACATGGCAAAATGTAAAAATTTTAATAATGAGTTAGAAGATGTGAAATGTTGAAATGATGATTAGAGAGAGACCCCCTAAGCATAAATTTAGCCTCCCAACCTTTTCCAACCTTTTCTAACCCCTTTCCCACATTCCACACTCAAAACTCACACCCCCCTAGGGGGATTGACTTTTTTCCTTTTTTAATTAATTTTTGACTTGAGTGTGGCCCCCTCTCTTACGATTTCACTTCATTGGACATCTATATCACCCCTAGAGGTTACCCCACTAAATCCACCTCACTCATCCCTTCATTTTATTTTATTTTTGACCTTGTGGAGCACTCTCCAAGAGAGTTACGTCCCCCCTTTTTGTCTCTCCAATGAAAATTCATTTTTATTGGTTTGAGGTTGTTTCTTTACCCTATCACGGATCCCCCAACCTCTCCTATGGGTTTTGTGTGATCCCAAATCCCTTCACGCATCTCCCACCCTTCCTTACCTTTCACTCATCCCAAGAGGTGCACCCTCCTATAGAAGTGCCCCCTCCCTCTTCTTGGAACTCAACCAAATAATTTCTAAAAAATTATTTGTGACCTTTCACTTACCTTGGAACGAATATCATGCCTCCTACACACCCTTGGATCTATCCAAGATATTTTTCTATTTTTCTACACCCTAGATCTATTGTGCAAACCCTAAGGGGTGCACCCTAACCTTGAGATCTACTCATTTGCTTGGTGGTGGACACTTGAATTAGATCCAAGAGAGGTAGGTTTGCCTCTCCAAGTATAAATAGATCTCATTTCTCCTCCCCAACTTACCATATCTTGAGCTATTGTTATGCTACTTCATTTTAGACACACTCTCTCTCTCTCTTTCCATAATTTCATTCATTTCCATTCTATGCTCTAGGGTTTTGGAGTATTTTCTCTCAAAGACTATTTTTCTTGAGTAATATCAATAAAGGAGAAACTTTGGAGGACAACTAGAGGATCAAAGCATATGCTTGTTTTTCTTATGCTTGAGAGGTAACTTTGTGATAATGTTTTAGGTGATTGCAACACTAGATCTTAGGTAAATTGTTATCTAAGTAGATCTACTAATGCGTGTGCTTATGGATTTATCTATTTTAATGTGTTGAATAGAATAGAAGTGTCATTTTATTTACATACATCAACATATTGTCTATTGTATGCATATCACTTGAAAATATTTTGCAGGTATTACTTCTAGGGTTTCATTGGGAACTCCTTCAAGGAGAAGGGTCTCTTGAAGCACTCATACACTCCATTT
>ML789875.1:0-11090 GCA_009831015.1 Picea engelmannii | reverse complement strand
GTCAACTAAGACTAGTGCCTAGAAATTGGGCAAGGGGTCAACTATGTTAACAGGTGTTTCATTACAATTATATTACAAGTTACTTACAAGATTACAAAAGAATCAATTAAACCAAAGAATATCAGATATAGGTACTTACAAAAGAATTACAAAATATCTATTCACAAATGAGATATCCACAAAGTACTTGATGAAAGATTTACAAATAAATAATATCTAAGATACAACAAGCAAGCTAACCACGTTTTACTTATATGTGTGCAGGATATCAAAAGACTAAAGCATTACATCACAACACCAAATTTATGAGATCATCATAAACACATCATTATCATCATGAGCAATATCAACAACAACTTACGAAGATTTAGAAGACTTAGCACAAATGTTGTTAAGATTATCAAAGATGATCCACATTCTTAATTATTAAACCCCCAAGTATTCTATTAGGTTTGGTCTAGGGTTTAATTATTAGGCTTTCTTAAGATTTATCAAATTTTAATTAGCTTTCACCAAATCCTCCTCCTCCTATTTCCAAATAACTACTGGATGCTCAATAAGTGTTTCCACCTTAGCTTCATAGGTTAGCCCAAAACAAGAGTACTTCCCGGAGAGGACACACACCTGGTGCGCCACGGGGAAGTCCCCTGCTAGTACCCTCTGTTGTTTTCCTCAATCCCCATTTTAGATGGTGAAGATGGTTGTCTAAGGTACCCTAAATAGTCTATTAAGTATAGATATTGATTAGGTAGACTTTTAGGTGATTATTAGAGTGTTTTGAAGATTTTAAGACACTTTAAAATTGCAATTTAGTGATATGGCCGAAACTGTTATTAGCTTTTAAGTGTGTTGCTTCAAGATTTTGCGATTAAGAGTATAAACAAATGTAAAGAAAATAAGATGGCTGAAAAATAAATATATATCACATGCACTTAAAGAGCTTGCTATGAAAGAAAAGCACTAGGGCAAGAACAACTTGCCTTCAAGAGATTGAAAGAAAATTTAGTGTGTGTTTGCCTTATTAACCATTCAATAACATTCAAGCCTAAGCAAGTGGCTTCCAATAGATATAAGAAATAGAAAGCTAAACCATTCACTTATTCAAGACCTTAGATATTTAAGTATTTAAGATTTGAAACATGTGCATGAGAGAGAACAAAAATAGACTTGAAAATGAAATAAGCAATATGATAGATCTAGTTAGATTACTTAAGTTTGTTGCCCAATAGGCTTAAGGTTAAGATGTATATCTAAAACATAAGAAATATATCATTTAACCATAGATCACATCACATTATATCATCTAGCATTAACACTAGGCCTTGCCTATTGGGGTATTCCTCTCCCAACTAGGTAGGTGATTAGATTAGGGTTTTGCTTAGTTAGGTTAAGTTACTTTAGAGAATTTTAGGGTTAGGGAAAACCATTAAGGAGAAGAGAAATAAAGATAAAATAAGTTACAAACTAAGCTACCAATCAATCAACAAAACCCCACGGCCTAGGTTAGGAAGGTACCCTCACCTTCACAACCTCACGGCCTAGATAGAAAAGCAAAAACAAATTTAAAAGAATGAAACCCTAGCTAGATCTACACTACCCAAGGGGATTACACCAAGAGGAGGGACGTACCACTTCCTCCTCTAAGGGTGCAAGTCACCACGAGCAAGAAAAGGAGGCAAGACGTGCCAAAATTTGATGAAAAAGAAGATTTGGGTTGAGAGATAGCTACGAAACCCCTTGGAGGGTCTTCTAGTGTTGTGTGATTCTCCTTTGGGCAACCAATGTCCTCTCAATCAGATCTGAAAACCTGCAAAACCAACAAGCTTTGTTTGCTAGAATAGCTACACACACAACCAAAAAGAATTAAGGAAAACCCTTGCCTTTTAGGGAAATAGTTGTCCACAAGAACAAGAGAGATTATATGTGATATAATGACCTACTTAAACATTGTATGCTAGCTGAAAATGGAATGTGTGAGAAGTAATATAGATGAAGAGTAAAAGGGTTAGAGAAATGGAGTGTATGAGTGCTTCAAGAGACCCTTCTCCTTGAAGGAGTTCCCAATGAAACCCTAGAAGTAATACCTGCAAAATATTTTCAAGTGATATGCATACAATAGACAATATGTTGATGTATGTAAATAAAATGACACTTCTATTCTATTCAACACATTAAAATAGATAAATCCATAAGCACACGCATTAGTAGATCTACTTAGATAACAATTTACCTAAGATCTAGTGTTGCAATCACCTAAAACATTATCACAAAGTTACCTCTCAAGCATAAGAAAAACAAGCATATGCTTTGATCCTCTAGTTGTCCTCCAAAGTTTCTCCTTTATTGATATTACTCAAGAAAAATAGTCTTTGAGAGAAAATACTCCAAAACCCTAGAGCATAGAATGGAAATGAATGAAATTATGGAAAGAGAGAGAGAGAGTGTGTCTAAAATGAAGTAGCATAACAATAGCTCAAGATATGGTAAGTTGGGGAGGAGAAATGAGATCTATTTATACTTGGAGAGGCAAACCTACCTCTCTTGGATCTAATTCAAGTGTCCACCACCAAGCAAATGAGTAGATCTCAAGGTTAGGGTGCACCCCTTAGGGTTTGCACAATAGATCTAGGGTGTAGAAAAATAGAAAAATATCTTGGATAGATCCAAGGGTGTGTAGGAGGCATGATATTCGTTCCAAGGTAAGTGAAAGGTCACAAATAATTTTTTAGAAATTATTTGGTTGAGTTCCAAGAAGAGGGAGGGGGCACTTCTATAGGAGGGTGCACCTCTTGGGATGAGTGAAAGGTAAGGAAGGGTGGGAGATGCGTGAAGGGATTTGGGATCACACAAAACCCATAGGAGAGGTTGGGGGATCCGTGATAGGGTAAAGAAACAACCTCAAACCAATAAAAATGAATTTTCATTGGAGAGACAAAAAGGGGGGACGTAACTCTCTTGGAGAGTGCTCCACAAGGTCAAAAATAAAATAAAATGAAGGGATGAGTGAGGTGGATTTAGTGGGGTAACCTCTAGGGGTGATATAGATGTCCAATGAAGTGAAATCGTAAGAGAGGGGGCCACACTCAAGTCAAAAATTAATTAAAAAAGGAAAAAAGTCAATCCCCCTAGGGGGGTGTGAGTTTTGAGTGTGGAATGTGGGAAAGGGGTTAGAAAAGGTTGGAAAAGGTTGGGAGGCTAAATTTATGCTTAGGGGGTCTCTCTCTAATCATCATTTCAACATTTCACATCTTCTAACTCATTATTAAAATTTTTACATTTTGCCATGTTTGGACTTTAGCAATTAAAATTGTTGTTTTAGACTGATTGACACTCTGGGTGGACTAACCCATGGCTAAAGTTCTCCGTATGAGATGAAACTTGGTCCATGGATGTAGGGGGTTCTATTCCATTTATTTTGAGCACAAATACCCCTATCAAAAGTCCAAGGATCCAGTTTTTACAATTACTGATAAAAAATAATTAATTAATTAAATAATTAAACCTCCAAACTTAGGGAAATTTAATAAAAAATTAATTAATTAAAAAAATGACTCTGACTTGAAGGAATTCCACTAGACTCTCAAAAAATTTCTTGCATGGTCATTTACAATTATTTTCCTATATAGTTACCAGAACATAAACCCACTGGAATGTCGTTCACCACTTTGGAGGAATTATTGCAAGTGTGAGGGAAAAACTTAGGGGAAATCAACCAGGCTAAAAGCTCAATTGTTATCCTGAGGATAAAAAACCCTCGATGAAAGGAACTCTCCTAGTGAATTGATCCTAAGGTAACTGACCTAGACATGACTCATGGAGACCTATTACATTATTAACCCACGCAGGGGTGCGAAAATTCCAAGTACAAAATAAAGTGTTGGGCCAAACACATGCCCTATAGGACCAAAAGTCTTCGACAACATGGAATATGATGATGCAGCTCTTCATGGCACATGATTTGACCACCTATGTTGGAGAGGTGATCAACAAGGACCTCACCACATAGCTTTGAATTTTTCAACCCCTAGTAAATCACGATCTTGTTCATAGAGGACAACTAGATCACCTTTAGAGGAAAAATGTGGCTTGACATGTTTGTCATATTTGGATTTGACACGCTTTTTCTGAGTTTCAATAACTAGAGTAACATTACGACGGGTTTCATCTAATTGCATCAGGTACAATAGACATTCCTCTTCAACAAAGGTGTTTGGGAGAAGTTCAACGACTAGTTTCAAATATGGTATCTCACATTCAATCAACAAAACAACTTCGATACCATAAACTAATTGGAAAGGTGTGAACCCAGTGGCAGACTTGACAGATGCCCTACAGGCCCATAATGCTGAAAACAACATCATGTGCCAACTTGTTTTATGGATTACTATCATCCGTCGATGCATAGTAATAAGAACGTTATTTATCGCTTCAACCTGGCCATTGGCTTATCGATAATAGGGGGTTGAGTTTTCATGTCGAAGACCCAACTTTTCAGCAAGCTCGGACATCATGAAATTTTGAAAATGACTACTGTGATTAGTAACAATAGCTTGGGGTACACCGAACCGAGTAATGATATGATTGAATATGAACAAAGTTGCAGTTTTCTTGGTGTTATCGAATGTAGGCATCGCCTCAGCCCATTTAGTGAAATTATCCACTACTACAATGATGTATCCATGCCCCCTGGCCGAGTGAGGGTTACATATGATGAAGTTAATGCCCCATTTTGTGAAGGGACCAGCGAAAACTACAGGGTGTAAAGGAGCAGGGTGAGATCTTATCTTATTATTATACATTTGGAAAACATGTCATTTATGGATGGCAGTGATATAGTCTTTAAACAAACAAGGCTAGAAGTATCTTGCTCGTAAGATCGTTTGGGCAATGGAATACCCATACATATGGCCGCCACATGCTCTAGAGTGGAAATCATTCAAATCTTTCTCAGCCTCATCGTAGGTGAGACATCGTTAGAAAATAGAGTCAACACCACGATGATAAAGAGTGTCACCAAGAATTATGTATTGATGGGCTTGATACCGTATACGAGGATGGTCCGTGCTAGAAATTTTGGGCTGGAAAGTTTGATTCTGGTGATAAATGATAATATCTACGTACCAAAAATCATCAAAGTTGATCAGAAAAAGGGATTCATCAAGTAAATAATCCTCTGCCACATTTGTTGTCTCAGTTGAGGGAAGGTCACATAACAATTCGGCAAAAACCAAAGATTTCTTAGACTTAGCACGTTCGAATTCTAAGTCAAACTTCTAGAGAATCACTATCCATTTGGAGTACTTTCCCCCCAACAATTGTCGAGTGAGGATCTGTTGCATGGGGTTTCAATAGGAAATCAAAATGGTCTTACGTAATAAGATATAATGACGAAAACGTTGGACAACTTGAACAATTGCCAAGGCTAGTTTCTCCACATGTAGGTATTTGACTTCGGTGGTCATGAGACTCCGACTCAAATAGTAAATTACATGTTTGTCGTGCGAATCATCTTCTTGGACTAAAACCAGGGCAATGGTAGAGTCCGAAGCGATGAGCTAGAGGAAATAGTCTCAACTATAATCCGGTGGAAAAAGCAGTGGTGTACGGGTTAAGACAAGTTTTAAAGCTTCGAAGGCTTTGTTGGCAATATTGTCCCATACAAAATCGTAACATTTTTTCAACAGTCGAGTAAATCCCTGTGTTAATTCGACGTAATTGGGAATGAATCGACGCAAAAATTTTTCCTTCCCTTGCAAACTTTGAAATTGGCATAGTGTGGAAGGAGGAGGTAGATTAAGGATAGCCTCAACCTTCAAAGGGTCTACCCTAATTCCATGTAGTGACACAATAAAACCCAAAAGTTGATCGAACTCCACACAAAAAAAACATTTGTGTGGGTTCAAACGTATACGATAGAAATGATAGCGAGGGAAAATGGCTCGGAGGTGTGCCGGGTGATCTTGGCAACGCATGGAATGCGCCGATAGATCATAGAGATACGGTTGTACGATGTGCTTGATATCATGAAAAGCATAAGACATGGCACGCTGAAAATTTGCACCAATGTTCTTCAAATCGAAAGACAGTTTCCGGTAGGCAAAGGTACACCAAGGACAAATGAAGGCAGTTTTGTGTTGATCCATGGGAAAAATATTAATCTGATTATAGCCAGAGAAACCGTCCATTAAGGAGAATATTTTTCTCCTGGTGCAATCCTCGACGATATGGTCAATGAAGGGGGTTGGATAATTTTCCTTTAGACAAGATTTATTAATATCCATATAATGTACACATACACAGATCATGCCTTGTTTCTTATTTACTAAAACAGATTGGATACCCAATCGATTAAAGCCACAGGATAGATAAATCCAGCCTTAAGAATTTTTTCAACTTCGAGTTTGATAGCAACAACTTTACGAGGATGGACTGGGTGAAGTCTCTTTCGGATGGGTTTAACATCCAGGTAGGTCTTAATTCATGCACAATGTTATCAAGATCAATACCCAACATCTCTTCGTAGCTCCAAGCGAAAACGTCACAAAATTATTGAAAAATGGCTTTATAAGTGATGATCTCATCAACGAAACATGAGGCTCCAATGTGAATATTTTCAATGACTCCAGGTTTAATGGATATGTTAAGAGGAATGGTGGGTGAAATGTTACTCAGGTTCCCTTCATATAGCATGTCTTGTGGTGAATCAGAACATATGAAATGACAACAACGGTTGACGAAGTCGAAATCCGTTGGTAACTCTCTATGGTGTGCTACTCTAGGAAGAGAATGGAATGATGATGTCCATTGTCCCAGGGGGTGTCTTCCATAGACATGACTAACATGATCATCTCGTCGATAGGAAAAATCACATAAAATGGATCGAGAGATGAATTACAGAGAGAGGGAGTAGAAGGGGTTTCCGATTGAATGGCTTGATAAGAGGATTCAACTAGACTTAATGGAATTTGTTCACCATATTGAAGATAATCACTAAGATCAGGTACTATCCATGGGTCATGAGACGTGGGGATTTCATGAACAGAGGTGGAAATCATGTTGATTGAGGCGACAAAAGGAGGGTGAATATAGGGAGGTGGATTGGGAATGTCCCCATCAAAGTTGAATCTTTCAGAAGACCCACGCCGACATTCTTGTACCCCAGAACTATCTTCGAGATGAAGGGTACGTTGCTAGTATGGGAATATGAATTAAAAAAGGCTAGTTGGTCAATAGTGACGACCTTTCCTTGGTGTGGGAAACGTAACACATAGAAAAGGGTATACACAATTGCACGCATGGAATCAATCCAACTACATCCAAGTAAGAGGTTATAATCAAGAGGTGCATCAAAGACCTCGACTTCGACATTGACCGATTTGCCTTCCAACGTAATAGACAATGAGGGAAGAACACTGTAGGGTTTAAAACTAGAACCATTGAAGGCCTTAAGTGTATTGTGTGATTCGGTGAGGGGAGGATATCCAATGGATTTCCAACATGTAACAAACATAAGGCACGTCTAGGTGCCCTCGTCAATAACGATTCGACATATATTCTTGTTTTCTACAACAACTTGAATATGAAACGCTATCTGAGGAGGTAGACTTGGAATGTGATCTTCCAGGTTAAAGATTATCATATTTGTATCTGTGGGATCAATTCCACCAATGGCCTTTAACATTTACTTCCATGGAGAGGGACAACTTTGAAGGACTTCGAGAGATGACATCACAGAGGGTGCTTGTGCGAGGTCTTCTACAATACTATAGTTTTGAGTAGCACACACATGAGGATTAAAGGAAGACATTCGAACAACGCCCTTTGGAGGAGGGTGAAGAACTGTGTCGGGACCTGATTGTTCAAGATGAAGAGGACCATTGAGAGGTGAAGTTGAGGGAGACGGTTGAACCAATGAAGGTGGGAAATTGTCAACTTTCTCCTTTGAGGGAGAATAATCTTTGGCCCGAGTTGTGATTGCAACGTTGTTATTTTTAGACTCACCAGTACACATAAGGACATATGAAGTGGTGGAAGGAGAGGGTTGGTCATGAATGACCAAATGGGCTTGTTGTTGAGAAGGGAAAGGTTGGGACAAAACGACAGGTGTGGGAGGCTTCCCGGTCCCTTGAAGGAACTTAGTGACCTCGACACATCTTGGACAATCTTTCATGTAGTGATCGTCACCAAAAATAAGGAAAGGATATCAAGGTTTGCACTTATCCTTATCATCAACAGGTTACATTTTGGTTTTTTTGGATTGCGGGTTATTATTTTTATCCGCCTTGTTCTTACCCTTTCCTTTTTTAGATTTTTTTTTTTGGAAAGGGTGGATTGAACTGAATTAACCTTAGAAGTTTTTTCGGTGGAAGGAGTAGGAGGTGGAGCACTTTGAACATTAGAAGCAGTAGATTTGGGATTGGTGTGAGTGGCCTACGTAGATTTAGTGTCATCATGGAAGGTTCCAATCACACCATAAACAACATGAGAAGTTGTTGGGGTTGTTGAGGTAGCGGTGGTATAAGGGAGAGGAGCGTCATGGATCAAGTTGTAAAGAGTGCCCATTTGTGAATAAATGAGATATAGGTACTAAGCACAACTAATCACCTGCTCTTCAGTGACAACTCCACCCATGGAAATATCACGGACAATTTTACTGATGAATGATTTGGTGAACCACTCAACCAATAACTGATCAGGAAGGTCGATTTTGATCAAGCATATTCCTTAATTCCACTCATGAATGTGATCAGAAATGTGAGTGGCAGAAGATTGCTTAAAGGAATTCAAAATCTTGGTTCTTGTCTGGTAGAGAATTGGAAATTGGTAATGTGTGAGGAAATCCATGGCTAGGGTATTAAAGTCGTTAACGAAACCTCGTGGTAATTCTATGTACCACTTTGCTGCCGAACCCATGAGAGTTCGCTCGAAGATTCATAACTGAATGGAGTCGTCCATCAATGAGTTGGGCGAACACCAAAGGTGAAAAGTCATAACATGATTGTTTGGGTCTTCTCCCGGTCGACCATGAAACTTGGGAATGTCAGACAATAATTTGGCTGGTATGATGGGCCAATGGGGAGAATGTAAGATATGATCATTCAAGATCCTAGACAAGTCGGGTAAATCCAAGGTGGCTACAAAAGGAAACTGTTTGTTCACTTGAGGATACTGGTGACTTTGGGGAGGAATTCTTGTCGGTATGCCAGTAGGACCGTAAGCAGTCTGCATGTAAGTGGAGAGTCCTGACAAATTCTTTCGTGGAGGATTTGGAGGCATGTATCCCATAGGGTTGGTTTGATTAGATATGTTCCCTTGAAAAGGGACACTAGAGTGAACATTCAGACCCCAAGTGGGATTCAAAGAACCTGGATACGACTGGCAAAAGTTAGGGGGTACAAAAGAGTTGACTTGAGGATGTTTCCCCCCAGATGTTTGTGCATTTTCTTGGGAAAGAAGGTTCCAAATTTGGGCTAGTGATCTCGGTGTGCTATGTCCATAGGATCCAACCTGAGGCTGTGCCCTATTCAGAGGTTGACTCCCAAGTTGAGGTTTCCCCCCAGCTTGATATTTCTCTCCAATGAGAATATTGTAACTAGAAGTGAACGAATGATGGGTGCCTCCAATCATATTGGAGCCACTAGGGCTAGATCCCCCAAGAAAAGATGGATAAGATCCTCCGGAGAGGACCTGGGAAGATGTAGGAACAAAATCAACAACAACATTGTACCTGTTGGCGTCCTTATATACACTTGCAAATGTGAGCCAAGTCCTTCTCACTTAGTGTGTCCTTGGAGGCACAATGCCTAGGTTCAAAGCCCATGCTGTCACTTTGGATTGAACCTCTTCTGTTTAGGATTACTCCTAGGGAATCCAAGGGGGTAGGGGTAGACCCTAGTTTCTAGATAAGATTTAGAGTTTAAGTTCTAGGATTTGTTTTTAATTAGTTAAGGTTTAGGGGGAGTCTAACCTATGATGCTAAGGTAGCAATGCAAGAAGAAAATTTTTATATGTCAGGCAAGCCTTTCTCTAGGTCAACTAAGACTAATGCCTAAGGTTGGGAAAGGATTCAACTAAGATTTAAAGGATGTTTCGTTACAATATGATTACAAATATTACAAAAGAATATTTATTCTTCAAAATGTTAGATACAAGTTCTTACAATAAAGAATGCTAGATACACAATAATACAATACAACAAGCTAACCATGTTTTTTAAATGTGCAGGATATTAAAGAAGATCAAGGCATGAGCATCATCAACAAATTAAGCCTAAACATGCCCCAATAGCACTTACTCTATTACACTGCCCCTCAATGGAAACATCAACACAATAAATTCTCAAGGACACTTAGAATATTTAGAAGCTTAACACTCAAATGTTCCACAATACTTAACACCTTTAGTTATTTTACCCACAAAGCGTCACTTGTATTATGAGATTGAAAGATTAAATTGCAAGTATTAAACCTTAATATGTATCAAATTGAACCAAGGTTTATTTGTTTCTTAGTGAGTTAAGGGTTTTAAGATTTGAAAAGATTTTAATTACACTAACTAGGTGTTTAATCAAAAACATCCTCCCCCGATTGCCAAATGACTGTTGGATGCTCAAGAAGTGAGGCAACGAGGCCTACCCTAGCTTCACAGGCCAACCCAAAGAATCGAGTACTCCTGGGAAGGACATCGTGCACCATGAGAATGTCCCTGGCCTAACAACTTCCATTGCCTTCCTCAATATCCGTTTTAGATGGTGGTTTAAGGTACCTTATTAAGTCTATTAAGTTGATATATCAATTGGTTAGAATTTTAGGTGTATTAAAGAGTGTTTTAGTGACTTTTAGTTTCCTTAAATTGGTGATTTTATGTCAAAACCCAAACTTTTTACAGCTTATAAAGATGTGTTATAAAGCATGAAAATGAAGCACATTAACGCATGTAAAGCATGCAAAAGCAAGCTGAATAACAATTTAGTTCATCACCATTTATTAAACCATTAACATGAAAGCTTGTTATGAAAGAATGCTAATGAACAAGGGAAAGAACAACTTGCCAAAGAAAGAAAGGAGACTCAGGCTTATTGCCACTTATCT
>ML789874.1:217016-238464 GCA_009831015.1 Picea engelmannii | reverse complement strand
TCAACCCATTTCTTAAGAGTCAAATATTCGCACATGGAACTGGTGTATGGTTGGTCTTCATGGCAACGTTGGAGATTGAGAAATCAATGAAATAACCTATGTAACTACCTGGAGGTAAACAATTTTTTTCTGGGAGAAGCTCTGTTTGAATTAAAAAAAAGCTAACTGAATTGTTCATTGTCCAATTTTTTTTAGCTGTACGCTTAATTCTTCTTGTAATTAGTTGATCTCACTACTAAAAAGGAATAAGGCTTTGTATTGGATGAGTCAATCGATTAGTTTGAAGTAGACTAAGTGACGATTATTCCTAGGTATAGGGATCAACCAAATGAGAAATTGATTGGCAATTAAGTAAATCGACTAGATTATTGAAAAGGTTCTTGAGGCAATGGAATCACACTCTAGGTGCAAGGAATTCAACTGATAAGCAATTGAGTTTCCTAGGTGAAATGAAATCGACCTACCAAGTGGAATTCAATCTGGGGTGTATGGCCTACAAGAGATGGAATACACTCCACTAGTGATGGTTATCAACTTAGGGAGAGTGTTGGTAGTATATAAGAGAGATAAAATTGATCAACAACCATAAAATACCAAATTAGAAACACAATATACACTTGCAATAACTAATTTTTAATAAGCATAGATCTTAGACTTTAAGGGAGTTGGATGATGGTCATTCCAGATCTATTAATGTTATTAATGTTTTTCACTTTCACACAAAAAAAGATCTCTTACTCATTAAAATAACTAGGCATCATTTAACATGAAAAAATCAACATTAACACACATGAAAAATTCCTACAACAATAAATATAACAATCAATAATAATGAACACAAATTTTACCCTAGAAACCCAAATGAGAAAACTAGTCTCGATTGGAGGCTCAATGATTCATTTTAACAATCTTTGGTTACAATGATTTCATGGCTCTCTATGTCTCTTTCTCTCTTTGCCGAATGAACCTTCGAGAGTGAAATCCTTGAAAGAAATAGGGAGATTTGGGGGTAAGGGGAAGGAAACAACCATGACCCTTCATTTCCCATTTCTTATCCTTTCTCTCATCTCCTATTCTTTTTTATTCTTTTCATTTAATTATTTTTTTCCTCTCACATTTGTCTCATTAAACTTTTACATTTTCTTTGTTTTACAATGTTTGTTGACCTTTATAAATTTTCAAACTAATCTTGTAGGTATTAAGTCTTATAACCATTTGTGGGTTTGAATCCATTTTGGATGACACCTCTACATTGAGAGGCTTTTTGGTCTCCAAAACATTAAATAAAACCAATATGGATCAATGTGCCTTTTCTTTGCCTCTCTCGAGCATGGTTTTGACTCTAGCTCTTGGAAACAAATCTAACTTTGGCTATGGCTATGGGATCAAGTCCTAGATATGGCTCTCAATTAGGTTCTTGGATCACTTATTTCCGCAATGCATAAGTATATTCATTGACTCTAAACTCTGAGTAATCTCCATATTCAAACTCTATGCATAACATACATTCACATTTCCCCATCAATCGTGGAGATGGTCCATATTAGAAATAAATGAAGCAAATTCGAATGCAGGTTTATGTTCATTCAATGTGATGTCATCATCCTACTATCATGTAACAACTTCTAAAGAGGAAGCGTGACATGCATTCTTCTTCTAGGGTTAGTTTCGTCTCAACATGGAAAAAACTCTCTGGTGCCTACACATGTTTCCCATCAGATCGTGGAGCTCTACCAAACACCCCCAAGTTCATTGACCTCTATGCACCACTCTCTGACACATCTTCAAGAAGGGGTCTTTTAGATGGACTATCAAGAAAAAGAACTAGATTGTTGCTACCCTTGGAATCAACCTACTATCCATCTTGTTAGTGTCACTAACCTCCTCCTTTAATATAAATCCTTTTCCAACTATTGATTTTTGGACTAGAGATGTAGAGAACTCTTCATATTCTTCAAAATTAAGTATCCACACTCTTCTCCCGGTTGCACAGTTTCTAGGGAGAATCTTTGAATGAAGTTAGAAATACTTTTCTTCCTAATGACCACTCAAATCAAAGTGGTGGAAACATTTCTTGGCATTGATGTATGGTCTAGTTAACACACTTATGTTATACGCCTAGGCCGAACCCAAATTGTAAATGTACATATAGGTTGGTGAGCAAGGATATTTTGGACCAGAGTGCCATTGTATATATATTTTTAGGCCAGACTTCCTGTGTGATTCTTAGGTCAGAGATCCTAGATTCTAAAATGTCAGGGAGCCTAACATTGTAATATGTAATCATACCCAGATTATCAATAAAAAAATACGTTATTGTTGCAGACCAAATAGACAAAAAGAGCATGGGGGAATAGAACTCCAGTAGAATGGAAAGGGGGGCTAAGAGTCTAGAAAGAGAGGTTAAGCCAAGTGGGATTAATCCCAAGGGAATATTATATTAATATTTCCTAAATTCTAATTTATATGATATTTAATCCTAAGTCCTAAGGATGGGGAACGTATCATTCAAGTGGTGGCACGGTAGTTCCCAACATGACAAGTGTAAATTTGGGAACATGCATACTTAAAGTAATATCTTACTGTATTCTTAGCATCATTCTCTCATTGTTCACTCATCATTCTCACTATCCCTCTGGCCACGTGTACCTTCCTTCCATCACCATTCATACCTATTCTTCGAAGATTTTGGGAGTTGTTGGTATACAATCAACCTAGGTAGTTTGGCCTGAAGAAACATGTTGTTAGGCCTATGTGCATGTTGAAGAAGTGGGTTGTCAGGATCATGAGAATTCTCTTTGGGTGAGAGAATAGTTCATAATTGTTTTTCTTATGCAATGGGTAATAACTACAGAGCTATGAGACTTTTTGTCTGACCTATTGTTGAAGCCCTAGAAGGAAAGTGGGAGAGTCGAGGGATTTTTGAGAAAAGAAGGGGTACACTTCCTGGGGTGCGATAGGTTGTTGGAAATGAGAGGTTGTGGGCTAATTGTAGAAATTGACACCTCGACCTGATTTATTTTGTGCTAGTTATAGCTTATTCTATCTTAGGAAGACTTTCCTCATGGAGTTTCTAGCCTCAAATCGGGGATGACCAACTGTTGAGATTTCATGAACTACAGATTCTATGAATGGGAGGAAAGTCTAAGGAGTGCACACAGTTGGTAAATTATCACAAAAGATATGTGTCGAGTATGTGTTTCTATTAATTCTATGTGATTTATTATGCTATTCTTGTAATGGTTTTTATTGGTTTATATTGTTTTAATTATGCTTAAGTTTATATACTATCAATATTGCATAGGTCTTCATAATTCTAATCATATACAAGGCATATTTTAAATTTAATGGTATTAGAGAGGAAATTTTTATGTGGCATAGCCCAGCTTGGGGTTGGGGATGATACAATGTGGTATTAGAGCTCCAGTTTTGACATTGGACCTGCAAGGGCCAAATACAGAGCCTGGAATTGAAATTTGTAGAGTACGCATGCAAACTATTTGTTAAAATTTCCTAAGGAAAATTTTAGAGTACGTATACAAATTGTTCGTTAAAATTAATATTCTGAATTTGGGAGAAATTCACAGGAAAATTGGAAGAATTCAACGTAAGTTAAAAATATTCAATTTCAATCTCTGATTGGTCATTTTCGAGTCTGTAAATGGGAAAAATCCATAAATTACAGTTCAACCATGACCGTAATTGGAAGAAATTGGGAGAAATTTGGAAAAATCGCCAATTTATGCAGTTAAATTCATTAGCAATTTGGGAAATATGGCCAGGGATTAGAAATCCTCAATTTACAATCCTCGTCTAAGAAAATTTAGACTTGTAATTGGTCAAATTTGAAGTTACAGTAAAGTCATGGTAGATTGGGAGAAATTGGGTAAAAATTCTCCAATTCGTGAGTGGATTTGAATTAAATTTGTGCCTAGGAATGTAGACTAGTTGCGCACAATGATAGTGGATTGATGCTTACAGGGAGAAAATTGTCCATAGTAAAATCTAATTACAGAGCATCAATGGTGGTTGAGGAAAGAGTTATGGAATTTGGCGTTTTAGAAAAAATGGAAAAATTTGGGCATTTTTTTGTATGGTGATGTCAACATGAGATGGAGCCACATGTGAGATGACATGGCAGGGGTGCATGTAATGTGATAGTGGTAGTTGGTGGTAGGTGGTAGGTGACATGGAGCAACGATGACAGGGGTGCTTGACTATTTGTGGAACCATGTTTTCAAACTAGCGGAACCCTGATTTCAGGGGGGTCCCCTGGTGGTTTTGGAAACCACCAAGGGGGGGATGAAATGAATGAGGAACTGACATGTCATCGGGATAAAATTGATAGGTTCCCATTTTGGGCTCCCCTGCTAAAGGTTGGTCGGTTGGGAGGGGATGTGATAGTGCCCATTGATCACTATTGTCTGATCCTTTGTCATTGGATCAGAGTGTCGTACAAGTTGCATGCACCAAAATTATTGTGGGATGGGACTCACCCACCCCTATGACCAAATAATGGGTTCCACATGGAAGAAAATCTATGGGGCTTGAGGGATAATGGAATGTGTGCTAGGGAGAAAAAGGAGAAATGGTTAAGGTAGAAGGTGTAAGCGATGACAGGGAAAGGCAAGGGCGATGAATGGGATGACATGCTCTCATGACGAGCTGACAGGTGAACCAATATGCCAAATCAACACCCTATTCATCTTAATTTAATCAAATTTCTCATAAATTAGTGAAAGTTGCGAATAAAATTTGGTGTTTTCCAGAAAATTAACTTGTAGGTCAATATTGAAGGCCTAAAAAACATTTTTAGAAGTCCAATTTTTTCGAAATTGTATGTCCTTATTCTACGACGTAGATTTTTTACTTCTTAATAGATTTTATAAACTATTGTGATCTAAAAAATCCTATTGCATGCACATTTTTCATATTTAAAGGTAGATAAAATAAATTAAATCAAGATCAGTAAAGAGACCAGAGGCATGGAAGAGGCATAGAGGCTTACAAGAATGAGGAGGAAGTCAGGGGGTTATGTGTCAGCGTTCTTAATGCAGGGACAAAATCCAATGGGAATGGAGAATAAAAGGAGGAGAACATGAATTTGGTAGAAATGACAAAGATTCTCCAAAGATATGTGCAAATTTATAAGGCTGATAATGAAAGGATTATGAAAGCCAAATAACAAAAAGATGGCATCAACATCAGGTTGTGGAAAATTTTGGACAGAATAGAGAGGAAGGTTGATAAGGGGACATACTCAAGAAATTCAAAGAGTCATTGATTGCATTATAAAAGAAGAGAATCCAGAAGTGTTGATAGGCATCACCATCACTCACTAAGGCACTCGATCAAGAGAGCATAGAGTATTCCAAGATTATCTCATGTTAGGAAACATGAGAGGAGGTACGGAGTAGATGGAATAGAATGAGAAATGAATAAGATTAAACCTCCCACCTTTAATGGTGAGTAGAAGAAGGATGAGGATGTGGATACTTGTATATTGGGGATGAGGAAATACTTTCAGTTGCATGGTTATTCTTCACATGTAGAAGGAAGAATTCCCATTTATGAGCTAAAGGAAAAATCATCAATGTGGTGGGACCAACGCATGCAAGTACAACACATTTATGAGAAGAAACTTGCTCAGACAAAGTTCAAGAAGTAATTTCAAAAGAAATACTTGACCAAGCATTATTATGATAGGAAGATGAAAGCATTCTTCGAACTCAAGCTTGGAAGCATGACCATGAACGAGTATGAAAGGATCTTTTTAGAACTTTTTAAGTATGTTGACTCCATCAAGGATGAATAGGTCAATATTCGAAGGTTCCTAAGTGGGGTGCCATTAATATTTAGTGACAAGATACAATATGGTGATCCTAATACATTGGATGAATCGGTAAGGAGAGATAATATCTCTATGATAAACATAGGGGAAGACCAACTTTCAAAAATGCTTGGAAAGAAATGAATAAAGGTAACATGGAGCATAAGAAGAAGGGGAAAAAGCCACCATTCTTAAAAAATAATTCTCAGGGACAACCAACTCCAAATAAGTCTAGAATGAAAAACGTGTTGGGAAAGAGATCCAACCAACAACCTATGAAATCTTGTGGTTGTGAGGGAGATCACATGTATAAAAATTTCCCTCATAGAGGTGAAAAAGTGAGGATTGTTCACAATGTACAGTAGGAGGATATAGTGGAGGACATGGGAAGAATCATGTGAAGGATCTATGCATCCCTGGAGAACAATCAAGATGAATTTCAATCTCATATTATTCAAGTGGAAGGTAAAATAAATGATCAACCTATTTCTATTTTAAATTATTCGGGAGCTTGTCATAGTTACATAGATCCTAAGTTGGTGTAAAGATTTCATTTTTCAAGAAGTAATCTTGGGAAATCTTGGTTAGTTTAGTTATCTATAGGAGCTAAAAGAAGAATTAATGAGTTTCTTAAGGAATTTCCAATGGACATGAATGGATTAAGAACAAATGCATATTTGAATATCATACCTTTGGTATCTTATGATTTCCAAATTGGTATGGATTTATTGGACATTAATCTTGTTGTCCTAGATTGTTATAAAAATAAATTTACTTGCTTGGACAGGAAAGGGAACTTGAGGACAGTTCAAGTTATTCCGAGGGAAGTAAATATTAGAGAAATTTCAGCCTTGTAGTTGATGAAAAGATTTAAGAGAGGATGCCAAATATTTACATCACACATGGAAGAGATTCCTAAGGACAAAGTGACAAGAATTGTATAATATGCACTATTGAAAGAGTTTGAGGATGTATTTAGAGAAATATCGAGGCTTCCACCAAAAAGAGATATTGATTTCTCTATAAATTAGATGCCTTGAGCAGCCCCAGTATCCAAGACTCCTTATAGGATGAGTACACCATAGTTGAAGGAATTATAAATGAATATTGACGAGCTTTTGATGAAGGGGTATATACACCCAACTATGTCACCTTGGGGTTCCCCAATGCTATTTGTGAAAAGTAAGGATGGTAAATTTAGGATTTCCATTGATTTCGGGTAGCTAAATAAGGTGACTAGGGAGAACAAGTATTATTTGACAAGAACAAATAATCTTTTCGATCAACTGAAAGATGCAAAGATATTATCCAAGATTGACCTTAGATCAGGCTATCTTTAGCTGAGAATTCAAGAAGAAGATATCAGCAAGACAACATTCAGAATAAGGTATGGTCATTATCATGAGTTTACAATGGTTCTATTTGGGTAGTCATATGCACCAATTGTATTTATGTGTTTGATGAATGATATATTCAAAGATTACTTGGATAAGTTTTTCATTATATTCTTGGATGGCATAATTATATACTCTAAGTTTGAAGAAGAGAACAAACAACACTTGAGGATGGTGCTACAAGTATTCAGGGAGCATCGGTTCTATGAAAATTTGAGCAAGTGCTCATTCTATCACAGGAAGATACATTATTTGTTCCATATAATTTCAAAGGAAGGGATATAAGTGGATCCAAACAATATAAGAGCCATTGAGAGATGGCCAATACCAAACAATTTATCAGAGGTGAGATCTTTCATGGGACATGAAGGTTATTATAGAATATTTATTAAGGGATTTTCAAAGATTGCACACCCAATCACTTATTTGCAAAAGAAGAGTGTGAGATTTGAATGGACCCATAATTGTGAAAAATGTTTTCAACACTTGAAATATTTATTGACAACTACACCTATATTGAGGATTTCTAATCCAAATGAATATTTTGTTTTATGTACTGATGCATGCAAGGAAGGGATTGGTGGAGTCCTTAGTCAAAATGGGCATGTGATATACTATGATTCAAGGAAGTTAAAAGAGCATGAGAGACATTGTGACACTCATGATTTATAATTGACCACCATAGTGCATGCCTTAAATATGTGGAGGAAATGTCTCATGGGAAGAATATTTGAGTTCAAAATAGACCATAGTGGTCTGAAATATTTGTTCAAATAACCGACCTTGAATTCCAAACAAAGTAGATGGTTGTAGTTCCTTAGTGAGTATGACTTTGAGATAAATCATATCAAAGGAAAGGAAAACAAGGTGGCTGATGAAATCAACAGGAGGGTTCATGCTACATCCATTATCATGTACACATATGATTTGAAAGAAATAATTTTGGAAGCTATAAAATTAGATCAACATTATATGGAAACAAAGGAAAAATTACAACAAGTTAATTTTTAGTAGAAAATGCAATATTATGAGCTAAAAGAGGATGGAATCCTCTTGTATTGAGGAAACATTTATGTGCCTAATTCTTAGGAGATAAAAAATATAGTGTTAATAAAAATGCATAATGTGCCTTATGTTGGTCACCCAGGTTACCATAAAACTATTGCAACTATCAAGAGACAATATTTTTTTCCAAAAATGAAAAAAGAGGTGGTTGATTATATTTCTAGATGTCTGGAATGTTAGAAGGTCAAGGTTTAACATAGAAATATAACTAATTTTCTACAACCATTTCCCATTCCAAAGTGGAATTGGGAAGTAGTAACAATTGATTTTATCAGTAAGTTTCCCAGGACAACAACGAAACATGATTCAATAATGGTAGTTGTTGATAAATTGACAAAATAATATCATTTAGTTCCTATGTAAACGACCCATACAATAGCTAATATTGCATAAATTTACATGAGAGAGATTTCTAGGTTGCATGGGATACCTAAGGAAATTGTCTCTGATAGAGATAAAAAGCTTACTTTAAACTTTTGGAGGGGATTATTTAAAGGATTTGGTACAAATATAGAATTTATCACAACATATCATCCACAATCATCTGACAAAACAAAGAGGATCAATGAGGTGATTGAAGATATGATAAGGATGTATGTGATGGATAAACCATCAAAATTGGAAGATTACCTACACTTAGTTGAGTTTTCTTATAACAATGGGTATCATGCACCTTTGAAAATGAACCCATTTGAAGTATTATATGGAAGAACGTGCAATGCACCAGTGATATGAGAAAAAAAAGCAAACATAGCACCATCTAGGCTAGAATTTCTCAAGGAAATGGAAGAACAAATAGTGAATACTAAGAAAAATTTAAAGGTCACTCAACATAGGAAAAAAATCTATGCAGATAAGGGAATAACTCACAAATAGTTTAAAGCGGGTGACCACATGTTATTAAAAGTGAAGGTAAATATAAGTTCCATGAAGTTAGGGAACTATTCAAAGATGGTTGCATGTTATTCTGGACCATTCGAAATCCTGGCGAGGATCTTGCATAAATTCTTGCACTACTTGTATCCATGTGCATTGATATTGTATTCCATGTGTCTTTTCTTAAAATGCATGTACCTGACACTAATCATGTAATTGATTGGAATGTGATTCAGGTGGAGTAATAAGGAGACTTTCGAGTTTAGTCAGTGTGCATATTGGATCGAAAATTCAAGATCCTATTAAATTTACCAATAGGGATGGTAAAGGTCCAATGGACATGTTATGGTCCTGAAGATGCAACTTGGGGGCATGAGGATACCATGCGAGAGGAGTGCACACATATTTTTGAATATTTTTTATTATTTTGGATTGTACATGTGTATGTAATGGACTAAGGAAAGTGCATAAATAAGTGGGATGGGAATGTAATACCCCTAGGTCGAACCAGAATTGTAAATGTACATATAAGCTGGTGAGCTAGGATATTTTGGGATAGAGTGTTATTCTATATATATATATTGAGGCCAGAGTGCTTATGTGATTCTTAGGACTAAGAAACTAGATTTTAAAATGCTAGTGAGCCTAACATTGTAATATGTAATCACACCAAGATTATTAATTAAAAAAGACATCATTGTTGTAGACCAACTAGACAAAAATAGTATGGGGGGCTAAAACTCCACTAGAAGGGAAAGCGAGGATAAGAGTCTAGGAAGAAAGGCTAAGCCAAGGGGGCTTAAGCACAAGGGAATATCATATTAATATCTCCTAAATTCTAAGTTATATGATATTGTATCCTAAGTCCTAAGGATGGGGAATCATCCAAGTGGGGACAAGGTAGTTCTGAACATGAAAAGTATCAAGTTTGGAACATCCATAATTCATTTGTACCTTCTTGGCATCATCATTCGTACCTCTTCTTGGGAGATTTTGGTAATTGTCGGTATGTAGTCAACCTGGGTAGTTTGAGTTGAAGAAGAAGGATGTTAGGCCAATGTGCATACTAAAGAATCATGTTTTCAGTCCCATGACCATTCTCTCTGGGTGAGAGAACTACTAGGAATTGTATTCCCTATTTCTTAGGAAATAAATATAGAGCTCTGTGACTTTTTTTCTGTCCTGTTGTTGAAGCCCCAGAAGGGAAGTTGGAAGGTCAAAGTACATTTGAGCAGAGAAGGAGTACACTTCTTGGGGTGGGACAGGTTGGGGGAAATGAAAGGTTGTAGGCTAGTTGCAACAATTCACACCTTGACCTAAGTTGTGATGGTTAGACCTTATTCTGTCTTAGTAAGCCTTCCCTGATGGAGTTTCTAGCCTCATCGTAGGGGTTACTTGTTGTTTATATTTCATGAGAAATAAAGTCTATGGTTGGGAGGAAAGTATGAGGCCTGCACAGGGTTGGTGTATTATTACAAAAGATAAGTGGACCTATTATGTGTTTGTCTGAATTCTATGTGATTAATTATGTTATTCTTGTTATGATTTTTATAGGTTGATATTTTTTTAATTATGCTTTTAATTTTATATACTGTTAGGATTGCATAAGACTGCATAATTGTAATGATATGCAAGGAAAATTGTAAATTTAATGGTATCATACAAGAAATTTTTTTGTGGCATATCCCAACTTGGGGTTTGGCTCATCTCCATCTTCCTCTAAGTTCATTGTTGGATTGGAGAGGTTTTCTTACCATTCCTTTGAAAACATTTATAATTATCACATGTGGGTTTCTTATCCAAAAAAGAGGCACCAATATGGAAGTTCTCCCCATATAATATGCATGCCTCTGAGTACAAATAGATGGAAACACCTATGTAGAAACACACTTTGGCTTCACATGTTTTGGCTCCAAAAGAATTTTAAGAGCTCACGATACATCAACACATCAAGTGTGGCTTGTATTGCAATGAAGCCACATCAATCACCTCATGTTCCCTTTGTTTCCACTCAATCAAGGTTATTATCTCTCCACAACTAAAGGAAAAATCATGCAATAGTAACCATTTAGCATTTTTGAGAAGTTTTACCTTTTTTCCCTTCTTTAGGTCTCTAATGTGACTGTTACTAGGAATATTGGTGTCCAAGTATGACTTTTGTATGTAAAATTCATGGCTAGGGCCTTCCAACCATGATTGTTGGGTGTTGAATCCACGACTATGCAATTATAGTGTAGATGGGGTTCAATACCCCAAAATTTCTTAGCTATATTAAAAAGTAAGTGGATGGAAATTAAAAGAATGAGTTGAGGGCCTACTTGGTCCAAATCAAACTTTATTTCGATGATTGAAACTCTCATAATCTGTATAAGATTTTTTGGGTAAAAAGATTTTTTTACTATTGATTAAAATTTAATAAGGTGAAATGGTGAAAATGAGTTCATTTGTTGATATATAAACATGTTTTTAACCCTTTGTTGATATGTGGGTTAGACAATTCCTATATCTAATAATTGTGAGCTATATAAATTAAAAAATAATAAAAATTGAGATAGAAACCCTTTTACCTTCACTCTTTGCATCATTCATAAGGAAAATAAACAAATGAAGAAAATAAATTAAAACTAGAAAGAAAATTTTATGAAGAATAAAAGAATATTTAATTACACAATGGGAGGAAAAATTACATACACCTATGAAGAAGAATATTTCTAAATAACTTTTCCTTCAATAACCTCCTCCATGTGTGCATGATCCCCTTTCTTGTGGATATAACTAGCTTGGTTGATATGAAAATGCTAGTAAGAGAGAAAGGGTCCCTTGATATCTAGAGAAAATTCAACATGTACTTAATGAAATGGATGATGGATGAGAAATGGAGTGACCTCTTGGTTTTTATAAGAAAAATAGAAGTTAAAACCATTGAAACGGTCATAATAAAAAATGATTTATTGACCATTTCAAATTTAACAATTACTTTAGGATTTATGCATGAACTCTTCAATTTATTTTACTTTTCAAATAATTCCAAGTGGAAATGGTCAACAAAGGAGTTTTATGACTTTATGATATGTATTTCCTTAGGTCATGGTGGTGTAAAATGATGTGGAGTGAGTGTAATGAATGGTACCCATACGATGTAGTGTATTTTGGTAAACCTATGAATTTGATATAGGTGAACCAACAACTTTTAACCTAAAAAATGGACAAAACCTTTTGAATCTATAAGCAAAATAATGTTATCATCAATAGGGTCAAAATTATAAAATATGATTATTTGACCAAATCAAATTTAACCATTATTTGATTATTTTTCTTTTTAAATAAATTTAAGGGGAAAACTTTTTGAATTTATAAGAAAAATAATGTTATCATTTATAGGGTCAAAATTATAAAATATGATTATTTGAACAAATCAAGTTTAACCATTATTTAATTATTTTTCCCTTTAAATAAATTTAAGCGGAAAAAGTCACAAAAGTGTTTTAATTTTTTTATTAAATTAAAGTAACTTTAGGAAAAGTGGTTTTCTAATTTATTTTATGGAAATGATGGAAAAGTGGGTGTAAACATTGGATACCCATACTATACATTGTGTATTTCAGTAAGTCTAGCAATTTAGAATAGGTGAGCAGCTTTTAAGTGATAACACACGAGGATCAACTCTAGGATGTAAACTAATTGGACTCCCAATCCTAAGGAGAACTAAGGCTAATTGACATGAGTGCCAAAATGCAACAGGGGTTAGGAATCTAGGGCACCGATCGAGGGAAGGTTCTATGTTTCGGTAGATGGTAAATGAAACACATGGATTGACTAATCCATCTACCTAAATGAGGAATTCTTGTAGGAAATTCCATGGAAAATGCAATGAAAATTCCATGAATTAAAGGTAGTTAAGATATCGTAATTTCCAATTAAGAATATTATACCTAAACATAACCACATTCCATAAAAAAAAAAAAAAACAACATTCATAAATAATTCTAATAACACACAAGTAAAAAAAAATACCAAAGCATAAATATAAAGTAAACTAATACATAAAAATTCAAATTAAAAAAAAGCACTACTTTAATGCTACCAAGTAAAAAGGCTTTTGGATAAATTATCAAAGAAATAAAATCTAAGAATTCCCTTAAAAGGGATAAAAATACAATTATTATGATATAAATGACCGGTCAGTGAGTGCACATATGGCCACAATATGCAAAGGAAAAATGAGGGATTTTCCATTAAAAGGGACAAATCCCCACATGCAAATTCATTTGTTCTTTTTTGAAGGATGAATTTAGAGTGGAGGAGGAGGCGCTAAATCTTTGTGTACTCATTGTAGACAAACTCACCATGGGAATTACAATTAATTTTTTTTTAAGTATGTAGCGTACCCCTTCGTGTAATGGATAAAGACAAATTCGAACGCAAAATATTGGAACACTGGTCCACCAACATCTATAAAAATAAAAATAAAAATAAAAATAAATAAATAAATGGTAACCCACGAAAAATATAGTAAAGGAGGTATCCACGACCATTTAGAACTCACCTCTTAACGAAGAAACAAAAGAAAAGCTACTGCCAAAGAATCCCATTGTCCTAGGAATTTATGGAGCACCAATAGTTAACATTTTTGTCTCTCCCACGTATACATTGGAAAAATACCTTGCGTAGAAGAAATCCTTCATCGTTCATTAGAGACTCCACAAAAATGGTTGAAGAAATTAGGGATATGAAAACAGAAGAGGAGGACTTGTTGGTAAGTTTTGACGTAGTCTTGTTATTCATGAAAATGCTCGTGGATGATCCAATCAAAGTCATTAGTGAAATAATTGATGAGTATATGATTAATTTCTTAAAATTATGTTTAAAATCCACATTTTATCTTTTGTGGTTATTTTTATGAACAAATGGAAGGAGCGTCTATGGGATCCCCATTATCCCTAGTGGTAACGAACTTATATATGAAAAAATCTGGGAAACAAACAATTCATTCGTATCTTTTGAATTGAAAATGTGGAAGAGATATGTTGATGATACATATGTGGTTTGGTCACACAAAAGAGAGATCCTAACCACATTTTTTGATAATTTAAATAGCGAGTAAAAAAACATAAAATTCACCATGAAATTAGAAGAAAATAAAATCTTACCGTTTCTAGATGTTCTCATATCTAAGAATAATAATGGATCATTATCTCATCAGGATAAACCAATATCTGCATGCAAACTCTCATAACCACCCTTCTAAACAACAAAGGGTTTTCAACATACTAGTCACTAAGGTAGTCAAAAACACTTGGAAAATGTGTCCAGAACAAACGGTTATTAGGAAAAATATTTTAACGTGTTAGACTTAAAGGAAAGAAGAGGACCTCATATGAGAAGTAATGATAATGAGGAGGAGGGAAGAAATATAAACCTTCCATACATAAAAGGTATCATTGAGAAATTGCGAAAAATATAAGAAAATGTTGGATCAAGTAAAGGATGCCATAAAACCAAGACTATATAAAGAAGTATATTCCATCCCTTACTAGTGTGAAAAACAATATATAGGTGAAAATGAAAGATCCTTTCAATTAAGAATAAATGAACACTACACTGACATTAGACATAACAAAATAAAAAAATCATCAAGACACAATGCACCACATATACATTAAAAATACCAAAAACTTCGCTAAAGTGAAACATTATGGAAAAAAAAAAATAAGAAATAAATGAACACTAAACTGACATTAGACATAACAAAATAAAAATATCATCTTTACCTGAACACTCTCAAGACAGAAAAATATATATTAAATATTAAAACTTTTGCAAAATTTACTTATGAAAAACTTTCCATACTTCAACATACCATTATTGCCACCAATATTAAAACTTTTACCATATTTATTTATAACAAACTTCCATACTTCAATATACCATTATTGCGTTGACAATAGTATAGCTTCTTTTACCGCATCACTATCCTTAAACAATTATTACGTAGATAATTTATAATGAAAATAAAATAGAGTACTCTTTCCATTTTTATCCTCTCATCTTGAAATGCGACCAAAAGACTTTATTGTGTAGAAAAGAAAAAAGTATTATTTCAAGGGATCAAATTAACATGTAATAAAAATATTTATAGGAAAAAAGTTTTTGTTGGTTGGATTTTTATATATAGATTGATTCGTAAATAATGATATGGTGGATTTTATGAATAAATTTGTTATCGTTATTTAAATTTAAATTTTTAAAAAAGTGTTTTTTAATTTAAAATGATAAAAAATTAATTGTAATTAAAGATAATATATGGTTTTATGTATAAAATTAAGATTAAATATTATTAAAAAGTATAATTTTATTGAATTTTATTGTAATAATGATTATATAAAGATATTGACTTTCTTGCAAATATTATTTGTATTGAAAATTTGTGTTTTCTAATAACAACCAATAATAATTGTTGCCAATTAAATTTAGATTAAGTAGTTGGGAAAAATGTTGTTATTCTTAGAGAGATTCAACTCTTGTTGATTGCTATTGTTTCCTAAAAATTCTAGGGTTTAGGGTGATACCATCATGTTGAGAGATTTGAAATATTATTTCTACCACAAACATTATTTTAAAAAAGGTAAATATATAAACATAAGAAGAAAGTGATTTTTTTATAGCTTAATCTAAACCTTCTATTTTTTTGGTGTGAATTGTACCCTCATGCTCAATGAATTTGATGTTGATGGGTGATTGTTCAAAATTTGTTTCGTGGCACCATGGAATGATTGTTGATGTAATAAGGAACTAAGTTGTTAGATTGTTGCGCCATGGAATATAAATGATGTATTGATTCATTTGAAGTTAGTAAGACGCCTTAAAATGATGAATTTTACCTTGCGCATTCTCTTATGTCATCGTATAATGGATTTAGTTATTAGGTTTTCTTGCGCTTTTGGATTTGTAATAATGATAGATATAGCTTTTAGGCTTCACGTGCAAATGGATCCTTGTAATAAAATATGGTTTTGCGCTATGGATTTACGTAATAAGTGATGTTCTTAGAATTTAGTCTTCTAGCGCGTAATGAAAATTTATTATTGACAGATGACCGTATTCAGAGACTGGGCCTTGCGCCTCGAAAATAATTGACAATGCTTTGTGCCTTGATTTATTATGTTATCTTATGTGTTCTAAGTGATATATGATGATGGTCCTTATGAGATGCGTTGAACATTTAAGATTTGGATTGCTATGTGTCGTTATGAAGTGTAAAAGGAAATTATGTTGGGTTGCTGATAATTAATGTGTTAATACACCAATATGCGGGTTGTGGTTCATGATGACGATGAGTCGACAATATGCCATAAATGATTATCAATTCATTGATTTGTTCCATTAATATATGTGAACGATGTGTTGATGATGTTGCCTTTAAGTGTGATATGTATTTTTTAACACAAAAAGAAAAAAATATATATGTTATATGACATTGGTATTTGTAACGGAAGGGTCGTTACAGACCTCATATCAGGAGTAATGATAATGAGGAGGAGGGAAGAAATATAAACCTTCCATACATAAAAGGTACCATTGAGAAAATTGCAAAAAATATAAGAAAATATAATATCAAGCTTTCATTGCTAGGACCTAGCACACTAAAGAAAATGTCGGATTACATAAAAGATGCCATAAAACCAAGACTACATAAAGAAATATATTCCATCCCCTACTCTTGTGGAGAATAATATATCAATGAAAGTGAAAAATCCTTTCAATTAAGAATAAATGAACACTACACTGACATTAGACATAAATAAAAAAATCATCTTTAACTGAACACTCTCAAGACACAATGCACCACATATATTGAAAATACCAAAATCATAGCTACAGTGAAACATTATGGTAAAAAAAATATATAGAAGACCATATAAATTAAGCTAAATAAAAACACAATATCAATATTAGTAATAATAATAATAATAATCCAAGCAATTAACATATGGTAGGACGTAAAAATTATGACATGCATTATTATTATTTATTATCCAAAATAGATTTGTTGAGGATGATCCAACTTTGAGACTGAAACATTAAATTTAATAAAATCTAATAAATTTTTCAAATTGTTTTATCAAATTTTATTTTATTAAATATTAAATAAAACTCATAAAACCCGAAACCTTTTTATATAATTAGAAATTGGTAAGTAACTTTTTTTTTTCCAATTATTTATTAATTATAAATAATGTTTTAAAACTTTTATAGAATTTATTTATAAAAAACCTTTTTGATTTCAACATAACATTATCACTTTCTTTTACCCCTATATAAAAATCAAAGTTTCTTAACCATTACATAACATAAGAGAACATTTCAAAAATATATATTAAATATTTGCAAAATTTATTTATGAAAAACTTTCCATACTTCAACATACCATTATCACTTTCTTTTACCCCTATATAAAAATCAAAGTTTCTTAACCATTACATAAGAGAACATTTCAAAAAAAAATATTAAATATTTGCAAAATTTATTTATGAAAAACTTTCCATACTTCAACATACCATTATTGCCACCAATATTAAAACTTTTAATATATTTATTTATAACAAACTTTCCACACTTCAACATACCATTATTGAGTTGACAATAGTATGGCTTATTTTACCCCATCACTATCCTTAAACAATTATTACGTATAATGAAAAGAAAAAAGAGTACTCTTTCTATTTTTATCAACTGATGTTGAAATGCGACCAAAAGACTTTATTGTGTAGAAAAGATAAAAGTCTTATTTAAAGGGATCAAATTAACATGTCATAAAAAAATTATTGGAAAAAAGTTGTGTTGGTGGTATTTTATATATATTGATTTGTAAATAATTATACGGTGGATATTATGAATAAATTTATTATCATTATTTAAATTTTAAAAAATACTTTGTTGGCTAGATCTTTTATATATATTGATTTGTAAATAATGATACGGTGGATTTTATGAACAAATTTATTATCATTATTTAAATTTTTAAAAAATTGAGTATTTTTTAAGTTTAAAATGATAAGAAATTAGTTGTAATTAAAGATAATATATGATTTTATGTATAGAATTAAGATCAAATAATATTAAAAATTATATAATTTTATTGACTTTTATTTTAACAATGATTATATAAAGATATTGGCTTTTTTGTAAATACTATTTATATTAAAAATTTCTCTTTTCTAATAACAACCAATAATAATTGTTGCCAATTAAATTTAGATTAAGTGGTTGGGAGGAATGTTGTTATTCTAAGAAAGATTTAACTATCTTGAGTTACTTTTCTCGTAGACAGTACGTTTTAAATTTCGGATCAATTCATTTGTGAGCATCTGGGTTGGTTTGGGTTGGTTTTAAATGGGACAAAACCCCTAGGGTAGGCTTGTGAAATGCATGAAACTTTGATCTATGTGAAACTCAAACTATTCCTGAAAATCTAGCAGGATTCAGACCCCCTTTTTTGCCTGAAAAACACAACTCGGAGGGAAGATTGCTCCTGAGTTAGCCTACTCCTTCAATTCTTGTTGATTGCTATTGTGTCCTAAAAATTCTAAGGTTTACGTTGATACCATCATGTTGAGAGATTTGAAATATCATTTCCAACACACAAATATTATTTAAAAAAAAGAAGAGTGAATTTTTTGGCTCATTTTCAAGTGTTTTTTCTGGTTTGATTTTGCTCAAATCAGGTGAGAAATGGTTGGATCTGTAGATTTAAGTTTTGAGTGGCTAAGTTTGTATAATTTGAGTGCCTCATGGGTTTTCAGCGTGCTGAATCTACTTATGGATTCATAAATTCAGAAATGCAATTTAAACAACAAAAAATAGAGATTTTGTCTAGATTTACATGGCCTGATTCCAGCCAAAAAAATCCAAAAGATAAAACGTTTATCAGATACCAAGTTTTTATAAGAATTCAGAAATACAATTTAAACAACAAAAAAATAGAGTTTTTTTCCAAATTTACATAGCTAATTCCGGCCAAAAAAATCCAAAAATAAAATGTTTAACAAATGCAATTTTTTTATACGAATTGACGTACCATCATACGAATAAGATTTACGACGTTTACATACAGGGAATTATCCATACAAGATCATACAGTCGCAGTGGCATTTAAGTAGATTATCTGAGCACCAATCATGATCCTTGCCAGAACTGTTGTATAGACAAGTTATAGTGGAGATGACGCCGTTTTTATTGTGGCTCCAATCACATATGCCACGGCAGTACAAATAAAATCGGACTTGTCCTGAGTAGATCCAATCTGAGAATATGTGCTCAACTTTACTTGATGTATTTTATTCCCTGTTCTCTTATTTTGTTTCTCATTGCTCATAGAAAAGTCTTATTAACGTCAGTGCTCATAGAAAAGTCGTATTAATGAGTCATGTCTTCCATTTTAAGCTTCGGCCGCCATGGATGCCAGTGAAACGAACCCGACAATAATAATGCGGAGCAGCCAACCCTGTGATATGTATCTGGCCGCTATATTGGTCTTGTGCGCGAAGAGTGTCCAAATAAAGTAATTGTAATCATTTAACGAGGGACCACGTGCACCCTCGTCTGGTTACACAGAAAATTCTTCAGTTCTGCTCTCACATCAATCCCAATTCTCGATCACGCGGCCGACAATATTTGCTTTAGGGCCAACCCGCGAGGGCACTTTGAAATTTACTCTTTCCACTGCTCTCGCCATTTTTTTTTGTCAAACTACCAAGACCTTTAAACAGCGGGTGGCCAGTGACCACTACAGCGAAAAGCTTCAAATTCAAAGGCAGGCCCAGACAATTCTGAAGAGACTAAGAAAATGGGAGCTGCAGGGCTGTTGGAAACAGCCATGGCTGCGGAATTTATATAAAATCTGTTGTGATAGTCTCGATTCTCTAATGATGAGGATGCTCCGGTTCTCGCGCGACATAATAAATCCAAAGGGGAGACAAAGAAAATCCTGGGGGGAATATATATGCTGTTGGGAAATATCATTTGCATCTGCACGCGCACTTGTACTTGGGATCATGCCGCTATCGGCTTTTATTTCAGTGCTTTCTCAGCTTTGCTGGATCCTGTAACAGATGAGACAGGCAGGCTCGTTGAATAAAGTTCACGTTATTGAGATTTCTTTAAAGGACTTTTATTTCAGTGCTTTCGTAGCTTTTCTGGATCCCGGAACAGACGGGACAGGAAGGTTCGTTTAATAAAAAGTTGACCTTATTGAGATTTCTTTAATCGATTGTTTTTTTTCTCGTTTTATCATATACATACGCATTTGTCATGGCGCGGGCGAAGCCTTAAGCATCTGAGAGTTGCATATGACAAAATTTATTTACGTGGCATCCACTTGATACCAACATCATATTTGATGGGATAGTAGTACAGAATGGAGGATGGAAAGTGGACATGTTGGTCCAGTATGAAGGATGGAGAGTGCACATGTTGGTCCTCTGTGATAACGTTAGAAATGTAAACAATCATTTGTTGGTCCTCTGTGATAACGTTAGAAATGTAAACAATCATTTAGTTGACACATTTAATTTTTAAATGGAGTATCATTTTTTTATATGTTAGATGTAGATTTGTTCATTTTATAAGAAATTTATAATTTCAATCATAGAGATAGGCCATCGAAAATTGTAGATGAACAAATTTTATCAAACATTATTGATTAATGGACAATAATGTATTTGTTTTCATTGTTTTTTAATATCTTATTTGATTAATTTTTTTTTATTTGATTATTTTCAATACTTATATTTGGTTATATTTGGTTTTAATTGTTGAACATATTGATTAAAAAATCTTTTAATAAAAATGGAAAATCCAACCACAATGATTTGGGAGACTTTGCTGATAATCACAATGAAATTCGAATGCTCAAGTCAAGTCAAGAGTGACGAAGGAAGAGAAAAGGGTAATATTTTATGTTTGAATGGATGTTCTTCCAAAGTTAAAGATTGGAAATGTTTTTTAATGTCTGTAAATAGAAATGCATGGCTAGAGTGTTCTGTATAACATGGAAATACAAGTGATAAACTTTTAGAAATTGATAAAGATTAAAACAAAAAAACAGATAGTTCAATTCAAGAACATGTAAATGAATAAATAGTATAATAATTCTTGGAATTTAGAGCAGGCCCATTTTTAGCATACCTAATCACCAATTCAGCATTAACAAATCATTTCTTTAACATACTTAATCACCAATCCATCATTAACAAATTATTAACAAATTATTGATAAGTAAGAA
>ML789874.1:181155-215006 GCA_009831015.1 Picea engelmannii | reverse complement strand
GTCTGCACTGGCCAAAACTGAGTTCGTACCTTAACCGTTTTTCGGTTGCTTCCTTTTTCCTGAGCCATATTGAATTGTTGTTGTTGTCCTGATTTTGTTGCAACTGAGTGGAAGTTGTTGAAGAAGCGGGTTGTCAGGCCCATGGTTGAAGAGGCAGGTTGTCAAGCTTGTGAGCAACTCTCTCCTGGTGAGAGAGTGTGCTGAGAGAGTTTGTTGAGGAGGTGAGTTCTCCTTGAAGGAGTCCCATAGCTTCTACAAAGCTATGAGAATTCTGGCTCGGCCTGTTGTTGAAGCCCAAGGGAAGGGAGGTGGAGCATCGATGGAGTGTGTAACAATGAAGGTGTATACTCCTGGGGCGGGACAGGCATGTGGTGAATGAGATTCTGTGAACAGTGGGCTCCTGGGAGAGAATCCTTCCTCATAAAATGTGTGACTTCCTATTGACCTTGCCTAGCCTAGGATTCCCCTGCCCGGTGGATCTTAGTCCTAGCTTGGGGGTGACCTATTGCTAAGAGTGATGACTAGTGTGGTCTAAGGCTGGGAGGTTCGTGGAAGGTCTGCACACAGTTGATGGTTTGAATCCAGTTAAAATATAAGTATCATTTATGTGCTTAATTATGTATGTTATACATGTCTGTGATTCTTGAAATGTATCATGTGTTCCATTGCATGTAAGACTTACTATTAATTTATATTTGAGTCTGTGTGATAGCAGTAACTCTGTGTTGTTCGATTAAAACTCATTAAATATGTATTATATATATGTATGTATGTTTCATGGTGGCGTTGCCCGCCCAACTGAAGGTTGAGGCATCACAAATTGGTATCAGAGCTAGTCTGTTGAAGACAAGGTGTCTTTGGTAGAGTTATTTGGCCTGATGGTGGCCGGGGTACATTACAAACTGGTATCAAAGCCAAGGTTTCAACACTGAGCCTGGATGGGCCATGTCAGTAGAAGTTGAAGCAAAAGTTTTGGAAAAGAATTGTTGTTGAAATGGAAAAAATTCAAGTACAGAACGATGGTTCGAGTGTTGAGCCTAGATGGGCCGCTTAAGTGGTCATGAGGACCAAGGTTTCAGATGGAAATTGTGTCAAGAGGAACCAATTTTGAACCTCAAAAGATTCTTGAGTTCCAAGAGGTTACCTTGGAAACGTTATGAAGCTCAGGAGGTGTAGCCGTATTGTAAAACCACGATAGATATGGTATTGGGCCGCAGAGTAATGTTGGTCGTAGGATCTGTTCAGGAGGAGGACGATGACTCCTGATCGTTAGATCTGGTAATGTTGTGAGGTGGTTAGCCATGAGTTCCTTTAGAAATCCATGGAGAAAAGGAGTTTGTTTGTGCCATGAATCTAAGGAGAAGATATTGACCATTAGATCAAGCCAAGAGAAAATCATAATTTCGAAACTCGGGAGAAGTGGGATGTGCTGATTCACAAACTTTCGAAGTTCGAAGCTTTGAAGCGAAAGAGTGGACGTGGTGGGGTAGGATGACGTTGCTAGGGGTGACGTCGACCTTCCTAGACATGCTGTGTGTTGTTACCTGAGTTGGTGACAACTATAGTATGTGGACCCGGAGGGTAAAGAAGTCCAAAAGTTCATAATTCGGGGGCATGGAAGGGAGCAAGTGTGAAAACTCCTGAAACCCGACGTTCCAAAGATTCGAAGTTTTGAAGATCCTAAGTTTAGAATATCTGAGGTCCGGAGTCCCAAAGATCCAAAATTCTGAAGTCTTGGAACTTCAATGCCTGAAGTTCCACAGTGGGTATCAACCGTGGATGTTGGGTAGTCATGGAATATTTATCCTCCTTACTTCACGAGTTCGTTAATTCATAACACCGAGAGACTATTGAGATGTACTTTGAAGATCTCTAAAACCTGAAGCCTCGAGTAAGTGCCTATTGAGCTAAGGCTATGCCACAGCCCATGGTCGCATGGGTTGGGGACTAAGAGAAAGGGGCTAGTGCCTGAAAAATTGTTGTATAACAGAGTAGAACTAAACAAGGAAAGATCTATGAGAATTATTGATTAATCGAGAATCGTGAAGAATGAAATCTAAACGTTTTCTAGAATCAAAGTGGTTTATGAATGCTAGGGAATTTGTTTAGAATTGATGACCTGACAAATTTCGGTTGACTGCACATTGTGTTTGCAGAGTCAACGATTGTCATAACCAAACTAAATTGTTGCAGAGTGCAGAGAAATGGAGGAGGCACATAATGCTTCCAGCTCAGAGAATGAAGTTAGAGGGATGGATGTTCGTTTGGGAATTGAAGGATCAAACTCCAATGGACATGGAGAAGAGATAGATAAGGAGGGAAACATGATGAAAATCATTGAAATATTGCAGAAGGATGTCCAGACTCATCGAGAAGATAACATAAAGCTCATGAAATCCAAGGATCAACAGGGCGAATTCAACCTAAAGTTGATACGGATCCTGGAAAAGATAGAAAGGAAATTGGATAAGGAGAGTGACTCATGTAAATCAAGAAGTCACAGGTCCCTTGATGTGAAGAGGAAATCCAGGAGTGTTGGAATACACCATCATCACTCCGAAGGATAATCCAAGAGGAGGTCACATAGTAGCTCAAGCCCATCTCCTACCAGAAAGCATAGGAGATCTGGAGTGGATGAGATGAAGGGAGAAATGAACAAAATTAATCCTCCTACATTTTATGGGGAGCACCAAAAGGAGGAATATGCTGAGACATGGCTTCTTGGCATGAGGAAATATTTCCAATTGCAGAATTATTCCCCTCGTGCAGAAGGGAGAATAACAATGTATCAACTGAAAGGAAAGGCATCCATGTGGTGGGATCAACTTGTGCAAGTGCAACACATTAAAGAGAAAAAATTTACTTGGGAGGAATTTAAGAAGTATTTCGAAAAGAAATACTTGACTAAGAGATACTATGAAAGAAAGATGAAAGAGTTCTTTGAACTCAAGATGGGTAACATGTCCATTGATGAATATGAACGAAGGTTTTTGGAATTGCTAAAGTACTTTCCTTTTATCAAAGATGATACTGTCAAAATTCAAAGTTATCTAAGTGGACTACCACCTTCCATCAGTGATAAGATCCAGTATGATGATCCTAAAACTATGGAAGAAACTATAAGGAGAGAAAAATGCCTATATGAGCAGCAAAGAGAAAATCATGTTTTCCAGAAGGCTTGGGAAGACAAGAAGAAATTCAAGATGGATCAGAGGAAGAAGGGAACTAAGCCATCCTTTTTCAGAAACAGTTCTCAAGGACAACCATCTTTTAGAGAGCCCAGGAAGGCTAAAGTAGGTGGACAAATGCCAAGAAAGTAACCTATGGAATGTTGGGGTTGTAAACGAAATCATAGGCACAAATATTGCCCCCACAGAAATGACAAAATGAGAGTTGTCCATAATGTTTAACAAGCAAAAACAGTGCAAGACATGGGCCGTATAATACAAAGGATCTATGCAGCCCTGGACAACAATCAAGTTGAGTTTCAATCACATATGATTGAAGTGGAAGGTATGCTCAACAACCATTCCAATTATTACTGTTTTAATTGATTCAGGGGATAGTCATAGTTATATAGATCCTAGATTGGTGTAAAGTTTACATTTTCCAAGATGAAAGCATGGAAAATCTTGGCTGGTGTAGCTGGCTACAGGAACCAAAAGAAAATTTACTGAGTTGGTTAAGTCATGTCCAATGGACATGAATGGATTGAGCACAAGGGTTGAATTGAATGTATTACCTTTGGGTTCCTATGACTGTCTAATTGGGATGGATTGGTTGGACCAACACCATGCCATATTAGATTGTCATATCAAGGCATTCACGTGCCTGGATGAGGAAGGAAATTGGAAGACAGTCCAAGGAATTCCTAGAGCAGTGGCTATCAGAGAAATATCAACAATGAAGCTGAAGAAGTGCTACAGGAAAGGCTTCCAGATAATTGTAGCTCATATGGATGAAACACCTAAGGATCAGGTGTTGTATAATGAAGACCATGCAATATTAAAATATTTTGAAGATGTATTCAAGGAGGTGCCATGAATACCCCCGAAGAGAGATATTGACTTCTCTATAAACTTGATGCCTGGAGCAGCTCCAGTGTCGAAAAATCCCTACAGAATGAGTAAACCAGAGCTCAAAGAACTGTAATTGCAACTTGAAGAACTTCTGAAGAAGGGGTATATATGCTCGAGTGTGTCGCCTTGGGGTGTCCCAGTCCTGTTCTTGAAGAATAACGATGGAACATTGAGATTGTGCATCGATTTTAGACATTTCAACAAAGTGAATATTAAGAACAAGTATCCTTTGCCAAGGATCGATGATCTCTTTGATAAATTGAAGGATGCCAAGATATTTTCAAAAATATATCTCAGGTCAGGTTACCACCAAGTAAGGATAAAGGATGAAGACATCAACAAGACCTCCATTAGAACAAGGTATGGTCATTATGAATCCACAGTGGTACCATTTGGATTATCAAATGCACCCGTTGTTTTCATGTGGCTAATGAATGGCGTATTCAAGGAATATCTAGACAAGTTTGTCATAGTCTTTTTGGATGACATCGTGGTGTTACACATGATTTTGGTCACTCTAGTGATGTCTTAACAATGGTGTATTCAGGCTCGCAACAAGGACTTTTTGCCTGAGAAATGTGGCCCTTGACTCCTTTCAAAAACATATTTTTAAAGTGAGTTTGCAGGCTGCCTATGGCCTAGGGTGCAAGAATCCATCATTCTCGCAGTCCACCTACACTTAGGGTGTGAACTTCTCACAGTTTGCTCCATACACAGGGTGCAAACCTATTTTTAATCTTGGAAAGGAGAAGAGGTCTCGAGGGTTCTAGAAGGGAATCTTCTAGAAAATGAGTTGGCATTCATATGTTTTTCATTTTACTAACTTCTCAGATTTGATGGGATCATCCTCATCCATGTAACCATCTCTCCTTATCCTATATATTGAAAGGTTTTTCATGGAAAAGGTGAAACAAGATTGAATGAAGAACTGTGTGAAGAACCCTGCTTGGATAGAGGCTTGAAGTCTCTAGTTGGTCTATCAAGAGGAATTGGATCTTCTTCATGCAAGTACAGAGCAAGTGTGTGTGTTGGAACCAAGGGTCACTGAAAGAAAGCTTGTGAGATCAAGGTGATCAGGTTGTATCTTCTACTTTCAATTAATATGATACAACGACATGTCCCTTTCCCATAAAGTCACTCTTACTTTATTGTGTAATTGCTTGATCATATGCATAAGTTGACATTGAATACATTTTTCTATCTTCACTTTGGTTGGTTTGTGTTGTCTCGGACTTGACTTCATGAGAGCATCGGAGAGAACTGGGAGCAACAGATACCTACGGAAGCAATATAAAGGTATGTCACTTATTCCTCCCTATTAGCAGATTCAACGATTAGAACTTAGGGAAAGAGTCATGTCCTATCCTAATTTGTTCTAGATCTAGGTGGATCTAGGGAGATCTGTTAGTGTCTGCACCTACCGATTAGTCTGATAACAAAATTGACGACTCCATTGGGGAGGAAACCCATTTTTTACTGGTTTTTGGTGGTTTTTCCTTGGCCATTTTCTCTTACCTTACCATTTTTCATTTCTATCAATATTTGAGTCTTGAGGAGACCCTGACAGACTCTCTGGGCCAGAGGTTCCTTCAAAAATTTTGTCTTTTTTCCGAATTTTTCTTAGTTTCAGGCATTCTCGCACTGAACCCTTCTGTTGCCTATGAGAATCCCGAGAGTTCGCACCCTAATTTTCAGTCCAGTGTGAACTTCTCGCACTCTGCTTGTGACCAGCCTACGAGAATGCTCCCTTCTCGCACTATACACCACTGCTTGCCTGCGAACCCATTTGCAAATTTTTGGGATTAAGGTTTTTGTATGTTCAGATGCCCAGATTTTTATGTGTGTCTGAAGAGAACTTCTTGGGCCACTGATTGATTGTTTCTTGACTTCGGATTGTGTGAATGATTAGTCTTCGGAAATCGAAATCTCTTTTTGTTCATTTTTTCTCAACTATTATCTCTTGACCTTTTCTTAACAAGGATATAATCTCTGGTCCTGAAATCTGAGTGCTTGTTTGGTTGGGAGCCGGTGATTAGTTTAAAAGTTGGGATTAATTGTCTTTCTCAATTTCTCATTACTTGGAAAATTGTTGCCCTCATGCATTTGAAAAGACTACTCTTGTCTGCTTGTTATTTTTGTCTTCATTGAAAGATTGGTTTGGGTTTTTTGTATATTTATTTTTCGTTAGTTGTTGGTTTTTCTTAGTTCCACCACTGTTGTGTGGTTTCTATTGAAAATTAAAAAACATTTTTCTTTTTAAAGCAATTTTTTATTTGGAAAATATAGGCATTCAATTGTTGAAATAGAACGAATAGAGAATTGGCATTGGTCATGATTCGTTGATATTGCATTTCAAATAAGATCATATATCATAGTTCAAGTTTTTCTAGAAAACTCTTCTTTCCCTCCTATAAATAGGATTCATCGAACAAAAATTTATATCTTTCATTCCTACCTATGCATTGTTGCGTCAGAGTCTCACGCAACATCGGTTTCATTTATGTCTCCTTTGAGTAACAACAACCTTTAATAACATCGCACAAATTTTAAAATTTAACTAGTAACTCTTTTCTAGGGCTCTATTACACCAACATTAGCTAGGCTAGAGCTTTGGAATAGGTAGAGAGATACACTCTCCAAAGAACAAAACACACAATAGCATCTTGTGGTAAGGAGTGTCAAATTCCATTTGCAACATTTTGTCCTGGGAAGCCCTTCTCACAGAAGGGTCAAACCCGAGGTCGTATTGATATTGGCAGATTTACTCACCATGCTTTGTTGATATTGGTGTAGAGATTGCATGTATTATGGGGGTAAATTGAAGGTATACCCACAATGATGAGTGGAAGCCTCTCAAGATGATTTCAGGCTAGATACCTTGCCCTTGCGTGTGGATCGGACTGTCGACTGTCCCCCCAAACTTTATTGTTGTTGTTGGTAACCTTAGTGGCATATCTTCCTAGGGTCTCACACAAGGTAACTGTGAAGGGGCAAGTCTTCACGGTACCTAGAATCGACGTTGGCCAAACTCACTCGGGCTCCTTGGAGGGTATACCCACGATTATGTGTGGGAGCTTGCACCAGGGTGTAAGTCCGTTAAGTAGGTCGTCAACGTAACTTTTCCACCCTAGCCCAACCCCTTCTTGTCTCGTGGTCAGGATGTTGGATTGCATCACCAACTAGTGACTTCGGAATTAGAAGGTCTTGTTTGATTGGTTTTGCTTCCTAGATTTTTACTAGCGCATGTTGTTTGTTTACCCAAGTTGACCATAGAATTTTCTTCGTAAGTTTTCAACTCGATCACAATTGAACCTCCACGTCGTTCATGTAGAATGCAAGGCTTAACCCCAAAAAATCTTGAAGGTTCTCAACCCTTGCCTACCAACTCACCAGAGGGCTCTCCTCAACAGAGTGAAGTCCAAGACATTACCACTCCACAAGTGGAAAGAACTGACTCTCTAGAATGGTTCTGAATTACCAATTCTCGAGAAGACTTTTGACTTCATTCCGACTCAGAGAGACATATTATGCGAGTGAATTCTTCCAGAGACTTCATTGTTCTGTCTTCTGGATCACCGACTGGAGCTTTCCCAGGACCTGAGGGTCAATACCCTTTTTGGGCTACTGGCATTTTTAGATGGCATCTTTTTGGCTCATGAGAAGGCGTTGATATTACCATCTCACCTGCACTACCTGAAACATCTAATTCAGACGCAATACCTTTTACTACTGCTTATTATTTTCCTGGTACAGAAGCTCCGCGAGCTGACCACATCTTGACTATCCCTTTACAAATGGTCCATTACATAGATACTATGAGTCTTCACACCGGGATTACCGTGGCTAGACAAGACCCTATTGGCACACCGCTTTCACCCAGAGTCACCCTGACACTTCCACCCAGATACTGTGCGTTGAATGCCTCTATTCTCGTTCCTACGTAAATCACATCCGGAACTCCTAGTGGTCCCACATCTTCTAGACACTCTCCTCCCGGTTTCATTCCATCATTTCCTCTGCCCCCTTTCAGAGGACCTTTTCCATCCTCTATCGGAAGCACTGATCCTAGTGGCACCATTCTATCGTTCACACCAAATTACCAGATTCCTATTGGTGGACATTTTCAGCAAGGAGGCCCAACTCAACCCCCCCTTGCAGGGAAAATCCCAATTGGAACACAACCCCCGATTGGAGGAAAACCCCCACTGACCCCACCCTATGGACAAAACATACCTCCATCCTTGGCCTAGTATTGGAACGATATGATCCAACACAATCCTCAATCGACTGGGGGGCAACAACTTTCGGCTAGCTCCGTCATACCCCCTGGTATAGGCCAACCCTATCCAGGTACATCTAATCCTATTTGGGGCTTGACTTCTCAACCCCACGCCCCCATTCAAGGGTACAACCCTATGAGTTACTTGTCTCCACAAAAACCACCGAATCTACCCAGATCCTCGTATTATATGCAGACTTCTTATGGTCCCATTGGTTTGGCGACAGGACTCCCTCCCCAAAGTCACTAGTACCCGCATGTGAATAGACAGTTAGCTTTCTTAGCCACCCTGGACCTCCCATATCTATTGAGGATTTTAAATGATCCGATCCATCACTCTCCCCAATGGCCCGCTATACCAACCAAACTACCATCTCACATCCCTAAATTCGATGGCAAAGCGGGAGAGGACCCGAACAATCATGTAATGACTTTTCACCTTTGGTGGTCATCCAACTCCTTGATGGATGACTCTATTCATTTACGCCTTTTTCAACGAACTCTCATGGGTTCTGCCGCGAAGTGATATATAGAATTACCATAAGGTTTCTTCGCCGAATTCAACACCCTCGCTATGGCTTTCCTCACCCACTACCAGTTACCAATATGCTATGAAACAAGGACCGATATTTGGAGTTCTTTCAAACAAACCAAATCCACTCATATCTCCGATCACATTCATGAATGGCGATGGAGATGATGTCTCATCAAACTCGAAATTCCCGATTAGTTACTGGCAGAGTGGTTCACGAAATCATTTGTGAACGACATTGGTCATGACATCGCCATGGGTGGAGTTGTCATAGACGAATAGACCATTAGTCATACTCGATACCTTGACCTCGTTTACTCACAAATAGGTACTATTTATGACTTACTCCCTGATGCGCCTCATCCTTATACTTCCATCACTTCAACTACTCTTGCTTCTTCTCATGTGGCTGACGGTGTGATTACCACTTTCCATGCCCAACCGCATTCCATCCAAACCTCTAGCAACAACCCCAAACCCATTTCTTCTAATGTTCAAAATGCTCCGTCTCCTACCCCTCCCACTGACAAAACTTCTGAGGTAAATGCTGATCAATCTACCCCCGCCGGTAAAAACAAATCCAGAAAGGGAAAGGGTAAGAATAAGGAGGACAAAAATAATTCGCAAGTAGAGAGAACCAAAACACCACCTGTTGACGATAGGGATCGGCACAAACCCTGATACCCTTGTCTTATCTATGGTGATGATAACTACACTAAGGATTGTCCATGACGAGCCGAGGTTACTAAGTTCCTTCAAGGGACCACAAAACCACCCACTCCGGTCGTATTGTCACAACCCTTCCCTTCTCAACAACAGGCCCAATTGGTCATTCACAACCAACCCACCCCCTCCAATACATCCTATGTGTTAATGTGTACACGAGATTCAAAGAAAAACGACATCACACTTACCACTCAATCCAAAGATTATTCCTCCTCTAAAGAGAAGGTTGATGCTATACCTCCTTCATTGGTCCAACCATCTCCCACGACTCCACCTACCAATGGTCCTCTTCATCTCGAATGACCGAGCCTCAACATAGTCCTCCACCCTCCTCCAAAGGGCGTCATTCAGAAATTGGCTTTCAATCCTCATGCCCGTGTTGCCCATAACTATACTATTGTTGAAGATCTGGCCCAAGCACCATCCATGATGTCATCCCTTGAAGTCCTTCAAAGTTGTCCTACACAACGGAAGGCATTGTTGAAATCTATCGGTGGAATCGACCCTACGAATACGAATTTAATAATTTTTGACTTGGAAGATCACATTCCAAGGTTACCCCCTCAACTCACATTCCAAATACAAGTTATTGTCTCCAACAAAAACATTTGTAGAACTGTTATTGATGAGGGTGCCTTGACGTGTGTCATGTCCACTACATGCTGGAAAGCCATCGACTCTCCTCCTTTGAATGAATCCCACAACACACTCAAACCCTTTAATGGCTCCGGTTTTAAGCCTTACAGTGTCCTCCCTTCATTGCCAATTATGTTAAAAGGCAAAATGGTCCAAGTTGAAGTGGAAGTATTTGATGCTCCTCTCAATTACAACCTTCTACTTGGTCGTAGCTGGATTGATTCCATGCACGCAATTGTGTCGACTCTTTTTCGTGTTGTACATTTCCCACATCAAGGAAAGGTAATTACCATCAACCAATTAGCCTTCTTTAACTCATATCTGTGTACTGGAAACATACCGTTCATTGCCAAAACCCCCCCTGGATACGAGAATGTTGGTGTGGGTCTTCTTAAAGACTCCTCGTTAATGGGTACCTTCCCCATCCCACCACCCGATGTTCCACATCCGTATGTCGCTTCAATCAACATGATCTCCACCTCTATTCACGGAACCCCTATGTCTCACGACCCATGGATGGTACCCAACCCCAATGATCATCTTCGTTACGGCGATGAAATTTTGTTGAGCTCGGTCGAATCCGCCTATCAGGCCATTCAATTGGCAACTCCTTCTACCCCCTCTCTTGGTGATCTATCTCCAGATCCGTTCCGCGTCATTTTCCCCATGGATGAAATGATTATGCCTGTTATGGAAGACACTCCTTGGGACGATGGAAATCATCGTTCCATCCTCTTCCTAGAACAACACAGCATTGAGAGCTACCAATGAATCTCAACCCCATTGACCGTTGTAATCATTTCTACCATTCCCGAGTCTACACACGATGTGTTTTACGAAGGGAACTTAAGAAATATCTCACCCACCATTCCCCTCGACATATCCATAAAAACTGGAATTGTCGAAAATGTGCATATCGGAGCTTCGTGTTCCCTTGACAAAATCGTCACCTACAAGTCACTTTTCAAAGAATTTCATGACGTCTTCACCTGGAGATATGAAGAAATGCCGGGTATTGACCCCGACATTGTGATACATGAGATCAAGACATACCCAGATGCTAAACCCGTCTGGAAACGCCTTCGTCCAGTCCACCCACGTAAAGTGACCACTATCAAGCTTGAAGTCAAGAAACTTCTCAAAGCCGGATTTATTTACCTAGTGGCTCTCACTGACTGGGTTTCCAATCTTGTTCCAATCGACAATAAACAAGGCACAATCCGCGTGTGTGTTGATTATAGGGATATTAACAAAGCATGTCCTAAAGATAAATTTCCTACCCCCTTCGTCGACCAGATTATCGACAATTTTGCCAGAAGTGAAATCTTCTCTCTGATGGATGGTTTCTCTGGATATAATCAAATCAATATTGTTCCCGAGGACCAACACAAAACTGCTTTTATTTGTCCTCGGGGAACTTTTGCCTATCGGAAACTTCCTTTCGGTCTAAAAAACGTTTGCGCAACTTTCCAACACACTATGTCTTATGAATTCCATGATATCAAGCATATTGTGCATCCCTATCTCGATGACTTACCCGCTCATTCCATGCACCATGTCGATCATCCAATACACCTCCGAGCCATTTTCCTCCGATGTCAGTTTTAACATATACGCTTGAATCCTCACAAATACATTTTCTACGTAGAATCCAATCGACTTCTAGGCTTTATTGTTTCATGTCAAGGGATCAGGGTAGATCCTTTGAAGGTCAAGGCAATTCTCAATCTCCCTCCTCCTTCTTCGCTTCACCACTTACAAAGTTTGCAAGGGAAAGAAAACTTTCTTCGTTGTTTCATCACGAACTATGCCGAGCTAACTCTTGGATTTACATGACTACTCAAAAAGGGGTCTGAGTTGGTATGGGATACCATCGCCAACAAAGCCTTCGAAGCTTTGAAACTGTCCCTAACACGTACTCTGCTTCTCTTCCCACCGGATTATAGCCGTGATTATTTCCTCTACCTCACAGCCTCAGATTACACCATTTCTATGGCTCTCGTCTAGGAGGATGATTCTCATGATGAAAATGTCATATATTACTTGATTCGAAGTCTAACACCTACCAAAACCAAGTATTTACATGTTGAAAAACTGGCCTTGGCAACCGTCGAAGAAGTTCAACGTTTTCGACACTATATCCTCTCTCGCAAGACTACGGTAATTTCTAACTGCAACCCTATGCAACACATCCTCACCCGTCAACTGCTAGGGGGAAAATACTCCAAATGGATTGTGATACTCCAGGAGTTCGACTTAGAATTCGAATGCACTAAGTCCAAGAAATCCTTAGTGTTTGTCGAGTTGATATGCGACTTTCCCTACTCTGAGATGAAAAATGTAGCAGTCGATTCATTACCTGATGAATCCCTTTTCCTGATTAGTTCCTATGATCTTTGGTATGGAGATATCATCATATATCTCCAAACCCATACTTTCTGACCCAATTTGTCTAGTACTGACCGCCATCGAATACGCTACCAAGCCCGTCAGTATATTATCCTCGGTGATACTCTTTATCGTCGTGGGATTGACTTAGTTTTTCGACGCTGCCTCACGTTTGACGAAGCTGAGAAAGTCCTAAATGACTGTCATTCTAGAGCTGGTGGTGGTCACATGTCTGGGTATGCTACTTCCTAGAAGATCTTGTGAGCTAGGTATTTTTGGCCCTCTTTATTTAACGATTGTATAATTGTCGTCCAAAAATGCCACGCTTTCCAGACCTACAACCATAAAATACGATCACATATCACTCCTCTTCACCCTGTGGTCTCCATTGGTCCTTTTGCAAAATTGGGTATCGATTTCATGACATGTCACCCTCACTCGGTCGGGGGGCATGGCTACATTATTGTAGCCATAGACTATTTTACGAAATGGGCCGAGTCGATGTCGACATTTGACAACACCGGAAAGACTGCAACATTATTCATATTCAATCACATCATAGCTCATTTTTGTGTTCCTTAGGCTATCCTCACCGATCACGGTAGCCACTTTAGAAACTTCATGATTTCCAAACTCATTGAAAATGTGGGTCTTCGCCATGAAAACTCAACACCCTATTACCCACAAACCAATGGCCAAGTCAAAGCAATTAATAAAGTCCTGATAACCATGCTTCGACGAATGATAGGGATTCACAAAATGAGTTGGCACACGATGTTGTTTTCAGCATTGTGGGCTTACCGGACATTCGTTAAGTTTGCTACCGGATTTACACCATTCTGGTTAGTCTATGGTCTAGAAGTTGTCCTACCGATTGAATGTGAGATACCCTCCCTAAAACTAGCCATCGAACTCCTACCAAACACTTCTGCCAAAGAAGAACGTCTGCTGTATCTCATGCAGTTAGAAGAAACTTGTCACGACGCCACCCTAGTCATAGAAGCCTAGAAGAAACGCATCAAAGCCCAATACGAAAAACATGTCAAGCCTCATGTTTTCTCTGAAGGTGATCTAGTTCTCCTTTATGAACAAGATCGGGATATGCTAGGACTTGGAAAATTTGAAGCTATGTGGCGAGGACCGTGTATCGTTAACCGAGTTTTGAAGAAAGGAGCTTACGAGTTAGTAGATTATGACGGTATCCCTTTGAGTGAACCCAGAAATGGGTTGTACTTAAAGAAGTACTATGCCTAAGATCACCTGTGCATGAGTACTTGTATTTTATTGTATCATACTTCTTGTGTGTTATTGTAGTATGCTTTTTCGTTATCTGGTCTCTACCCTCGACCACTTATGTTACGTTGTGTTTGGTTTCCATATGTCGGAGTCTTCGCTACCCAACATTGGCTTTGCTGATGGCACTAGCTGTAGTACTCAGAACCTTGCTTCTGCTGCTTGAGCAATTTACGCCCCTACAAATGAACTTATCACTCTACAAGGTGTGTGTCTCGGCCATGCAACCAACAATATTGCAGAGTATAGTGTCGTTATCGAATTGTTGATTGATGCTATTTCGCTCGATATCCGTCACTTGGTTGGTATCCGTCACTTGGTTGTATCCGTCACTTGGTTGTATCGATTCACAGCTAGTAGTACTACAGTTAAGTAATGTCTATGTTATTCGAAGTCCTACTTTATTACGGGTATATTTACGAATTCACCTCTTGGAACGTTATTTTGATTATATTGAGTATCATCACATTCCTAGATGTCTAAATATTTTAACTAATGCATTAGCTAACTATGTATTAGACAGACATTTGGGCCATTTATAAACCAATCACATCACATGTATCACACAACATAAAAGAAGCCGGTAGAAGCTGTACATATGTATATAACGATCAAAAGTTTTTACAAAAAGTTTCTGTCCAAGGACCAAAATTTCAAAATCTGAAGCTCATAGCTTCTACTAAGTAGTGTCATGGGTGATTCTCGCAATAACACACAACTGCCCGGGCAACCCTATGAAGCAGTTAGCCAATAGACTCTAACACGCCCACAGTATGGCGTTGATAAAGCCGAGGGATCTCTCCGATAGTCATGTCCAGAATGTCAGCAGTCAACCCCTCTAAGTTTTGCTCCATTGTCTCATAGTCTTCAGCATCCCATCATGCCACTGGAGCCGCCTCTCCTCGTTGCCGAATAGGAGACGTGCTTGGCGGTCGGTATGGCCCCACATATGTGTCATCAAAAAAGAGATTTTTGATCAGTTCTTGGACAAACATAAAAACAGTTTATATGATAAAAATCACAAAAACATTTAAAAGAACAAAATGTGTACTTCTTACCTAGGTCACCCCACTGAGCATCCTCAGGTAGGGCTAAATATGGATCCTCTCGGAAGTCCAATCCAGCATAGGCGTAGTCATCAACCATCAAAATCTATGGCCATAACCAGTCAAAGAATGAATCATTGTATTTGATGATAGGCCCAGCTACGTGTCGAGCTATGAGGTTGCACCACCTCAACATCCTTGGATCCTGTGGGGATGGTAAACCCCACTCAACCTGTAATCTCAGTAATGGAACCCTCTCAAGAAATAAGGACACCAAAAGTGATCCGTACCCAAACTGCTTCAGGTCACCCTTCCTGCATTTTGTCAACTGCCTCTTCATACTGAGAAGAACTGCATCCGACCAGTTGAAGACTCGTGGCTCTGTGCACTCTATGGAATATTGGAAGTAGCTCTGGAGAGACATGTGTGGAGCTACACACCCGGCCATGCATGCTATGGTGAACAAGATGGTTCGCAGGGTCAAGTCTTGGACTCCCCAAATAGCCACCTTGCCTTTGCTTCTTTGAGAAAAATGATTACAATGAGGCTCCAGAGGCATTTTTAACATTACTCATGAATTCCAAAACTCTAGACATCCAAAAATCTAACCCTAGGAGATGAAACACGAAAATTTATGTGTGCCCCAATGGGTAAGTTGGTACCTCAACTTATCGGGGTCATAACTTTTGCATACGACCTTTGTTTTAGGTGCATGATAAACCATTGGAAAGGTATTTTCAAGAACTACACAGTATGTCATCAAACCTTGACTATGTCTATAGTTTGACTGTGGAAAGCCAAAAATACATTGTTTAGGGCCCCAAAATGGCCCTAGAAGTACAAAAATATGTACAGATATGAAAAATTCCAAAACAAGCTAGTTGGATTAGGTGGGAGGCCACCAATATCCACCTCAAAGTTGTGTATGGATTCATACAGCCTCAAAAGTGTAGAACCCACAATTAAAAATAATTACAGAAGAACATGTTGAACTAAACATTGTCAAGATGAACCAGTTGGAATAGGTGGGTGGCCACCAATATCCACCAGGATCAGTCCTCCCCCTTAGGAAGAAATGGTATCCATTGTGTTGAGTGCCCCCATTAGGTGAGGAAATGTATGTTGAATTTGGCCCCGGGTGAGCCACTTTCCTTGGTGTAGAAGCTTCCCTTCCTTGACAACTCGATAAAGATGGATCCTCTATTGGTGAGTGCCCTTGACCTATGTGTCCACTATTTGATATGTGGATTCGTATTCTATGCAGTCAAATTTGATATCTATTTGTCTCAATTGTTCTACAATATTAGAGGTGTTCAATAATGGTGGAAAATATTGCCGAAGGAGGTACACATTTAACATTGGGTGCAAGCCAAGGAAGGAGGGAGTATTGAGCTCAAAAGAATTGTCACCCACAACCTTGGTGATAGTGTAAGTCCCATAGTGAATTGAATTGATATTTTGATGGGGAACTATAAGGCGTTCTTTCTGTATATGTAACCATACCTTATCTCCCACTTGAAACTTGTGTGGTACCCGGTGTTGATTATGGCACTACTTGTACTTGACATTAGCTTTCTAAAAAATCTCATGGAGCTGTTGGAAGATGTGTTGAATCTTCTCAATCAATCTAGTGGATTTTTGGCCTTAGACTGAACATGGAAAGATTATGTCTCTGTGGTTGAAAGAGGTAGTGTAACATCAATGGCACCCAAGGGTTGGAATCCTAGCCCCACCTGAAATGGGTTATGGATAGTGATGCTATGGAGAGCCCTATTATGGTTGTGTTGAACATAGGGAAGACTCTCATCTCATGTATAAATATGTTTATAGTTATACATGTAGAGGATGTGCATAATCATCCGATTGATGACCTCTATTTGGCCATCAGTTTGAGGGTGGAAGGAAATAGATTTAGTGAGCTTGGTGTCAAATAGTGACCAGAGACTTGATCAAAATGTGTTGAGGAACCTGTTGTCTCGATCAGAGATGATGGTTTGTGGTATCCAAAAATGGACCCACACTCGTTTGAAGAAGAGTTTGCAAGTATATGTCATTTTGATTCTCATCTTCTAGGTTGTGAGAATGGCCATCTTCGAAAACCAATCAAGCATCACAAATACACAATCATTTCCTTGCTTAGTAGACTAAAGGCCAGACATGTAATCCATCGAGATGGATTCCCAAGGCCTCTCAGGTGTAGGAAGAAGGGTTTATAAGCCTTTCTTCTTGATGGTTGGTTTTGAAATGGCATAGGAAGTGCAAGATCTGATTTACTTGTTGACGTCTTGTCAAAGTTTTGGACAATAAAAATGTTTATGTACAACAACCGCAATTTTCTCCATGCCAAAATGTCCTTCCATCTGAATGAAGTGAGACTCCTAAATGATATTTTCATTCTAAATTGTAGGAACACAAAGGTGGCATAGATGGCATAACATTCCATTCTGAATGTGAAAATTGGTGACATTCACGCCTGTACCCAAGAGTTGATAGGTGGTGGAAAAATTGAGTTCTTACTGATAAAGTTGGGGCCAATAAGATGCCTCATACACATAGGAATGGAGAACAGTGGTGAGTGAAACCACATGAGGTTGATTGAGGCAGTCAACAACATAATTTTTTATCCCTGTCTTATACTTGATGTTGAGATGGAACTACTGCAGGTGTTGGCTCTAGACCAAGTTTTGGGGAAACTTTGGTAAGTTTTGGCCCACTTTCGGACTTTGACACGTTGGTCGAAGAAGGAGCTCCCAAGAAAAGATGAGATCGCGGATCTCACCTACTTTTGAGGGTTATGTGGGCTCAGTAATGGGTCCTCTAGGGTTTTGTAATGGTTTTTGGGATGTCGGCCCATGGGTTTTCCCCATGTTTAGGCCTTATTGTAAAGGTTTGTAAAGTATAAATAAAGAAGAATGTATTGCATAAGTGGTTCATCTAGTTCTATGTGGAACATAAGTGGTTTTTTTGAAGGAATCTATGTGGTTGAATATTTGTGCTCGATTGTGATTTTGTAGCAGGTGCTAAGTGTTGTGATAAAGATTGTGTCTCTGTGCATTTGACCTAGTTTTGGAAGGCGAAGAAGGAGGATCTAGTTCTTAGTGCGGAGATCTCATGTCTTGTGCGAAGTTCGGCTCTGTGGCTTGGTGCACAGGGGTGACTAGATGTAATATTTTGGTGAATAATAAAGAGGCAAAGCGATTTGTGAATGTAGCCCCACCCTAGGTGAACCATGTATATCTGGTGTCTCTTGCTTTTCTTTGTACATTATATCTCTGTTGTGCTTTTGCTTACTTCTTAGATTATGATGTGTAATGAATATATATGTTGTTTCTTAAATACCTTACTTATGTTAATGGGTAAATGAATGTTAGATATGACTCGTAGTCCTAAGTGATAAGTGCTCAAGGTATATAATCATTTGTTATTACTGCATAGATCTATCTTTGATTATTCTCTGTGATGTTAATAGGGTTAATAAACTAATATATGTTCAATTCCTAAGCGTTAACATAATATTCTGCGAAGTGTTATTATTAAAGATCTGTGTCCCAGCCTGGTTACAGACACCTGCGTCCAGTAACACCCCTTGATTCTACCTCAGGTGAGACTTCGCCTACTTCCCATATGTTGTCGAAATGGCTGGTAGTCAGGGTTTTGTTGGTGTGTTGTTAAGAGTTGAACCATGCGTCTTCCCCTGTGCCAACAAATGGTTCCATTGCGAGGGCCTGAAACTGTGATTGCTAGCAACTGAATTAAAGAAAAGATAATCTTTGTGCATAGATATGTTGTTGAAGTACGTAGTACTCTACTTGACTTGTGAAGCTTTGTGCTAAGAAAGTAAGATGTTATGAAGAAAAGAGGTGAGATTCTAACAGTGGTAATCTTTGTTCTTTGGTAAGAGAAAGATATGTGAAAATTTTTGTTTTGAAAGCATGAATTTAAGTACGTTTAATAGATTTTGTCCTAGAAGAAACTTGGGAAGTTTTGGGAAAGCCTACTATGCTACCTTATTTAGGAAGAATAGGATTGTTTAAAAGAAATATGATAAATTTATATGGAAGAGTAACTACTGTACCTATTATTGTTCATGGAACATCGAATGAAGAAAAAAATGATGTTATTAGGTTTGTTGAGGACAATGTGCCTTTCCCACTTTTGTTAGGTAAGACTTGGATTGAGAAGGATCAGATTAGAAGGAAAGAAAAGAAAGAAGCTAGAGAAAAGAGAAATAAAGAATTAAAGGATTTTATAGCTAGGAAAATAGACTGACTAATAGAAGAACGAGAGGATAAGTCGAAGCAATAGAGAAAAGTAACAATGTAAGAGGGACAGAAATAAAAAAAATTAGCTATCGAGGTTGAAAGAATGAAAGAAGCCTTGAAGGACCTATCTATCCAAGAGAGAAGTGTGCCCACTCAGGAAGTATAAAGAAAAGGGATATTAACTTCAGAACTTTTGAGCGTACCTCGACATTGCGAAGCCACTATGCTAGGGGAAGATAAGAATAAAAATGGAAAGAGGATACCTTTACATTGCAAAGCCACTATGCTATGAACCTCGCTGGAACAACAGGTCAATGAAGATTTGGACTTCACCCTGATGAAGTTATATGACCGTTGGAGGTGCTTCGACCATTAGAATGATGCTCCAGCACGGTTAGGAAACACATTTATGGGTTCATGAACTACTTTTGGACACTGAGACTGCACCATAACGGATAGATTTACATTAATGGAATCATTTTCCCGCCTGTTGGAAGATCTGTCACAACTTCCCAGCTTATTTAACTCATCGATGGTGGCACCGGGACCACTTTTTTATACCTGTGATTGACTAAGCTAAGATAAGAACTGTCTAAGTGTCAAACTATGCTACCTGTCGTTATATGAAACTATACCCCGCCTATATGTTAAAAGATAGAATATCGGACGAGCCTAGCGATCTTGAGAAGTGTGTCGAGGAAGTTGTTAGTAAACTCATGGCCGATAGACATGTATATAAAGGTATTCAGGAATCATTGACTAGGGGATTGCAGGATTCCCCTTAGATCGGAGGTCTTTCCACCCGCATCAACCCCGTGACTGAACAAAGAAGTAAGCACCATAGTGATCTGGCTAACACGAAGAAGATCTCGTCGATCCTACCTGAATATATTCCACCTCTAGCTGACGTTGTTACCCTTGACAGTATCCCTCGTGATTTTGAGTACTTTGTGTTAACTACGTACATTCCAAAAGGAATTCACATAGTAGGGAGTCAGTTAGGGATGATCCCGCTGTTGAAGAACAACGACTTCAACCTAGGATACCAGAAGAACTATGCCATGTTAGATTCTCACCGCTATTTAACGAAGACAACCAGAAAGAAACCTCACCTCATCCTGCAACCATGGATTAAGGGGTTGGCGTAGTCAACCGTATTGAATGTAATGAATATTCCCCATTTTGGCCACCACCAGGAGGTTAGCGAATGCGTTAAACTCCTTCTATCATGCTATCATGGAAGATATCTATGGCTTGATAGAAGAATTACTGTGGATCTGGCGTTGATCCACTAGATCACAAGTTTAAGTTTGAAAGGTCCTGAACCACAATAGTTCTATCTAGGGAAGACCTCAGATCATTCTTTAGCACAACGCATCAAAGAATCCTATGGAGAGGTAAAAAAGGGGAAGCAAGGTTACAAGGTAGACTCCATACAAGATAGCGCAGTGTGCCTTGCTTTTCAACTCTTAGCTGGCATGCTAATGAGTAAGAACCACCCCACATAGGTCACCGGGTTCGTGGTGGACCTCACAGGAAAGTGTGTGGAGGGAATGTAGATGAAGTGGGCGAACTACCTCATCAACGAGCTAGAAAAGGATTTCTGTGAAGCCCAAGACTTGGGATATGAGTTTCAATATAGCTCGTTGATCATATTGATCGCATTTTTGGCTTTCTAGATGCCTAAAGGAGCCACTTTCCTATATATTGAACCTACGAAGCCCCTGGCCGCTCAATTTTCCACCATGTGGTATACCAATGACATGACAATGCAATGGTAGTCTAATGCCGTGTTTCACGAATATTATAAATAGTTAAAGTTCACCATTGAATCATTCCCACATATGCCACCACATACCCTGCATCAGTAAAAATGCATAGAAAAGTTTCGCGCTGATCCCCACTTCATTTACATCACCGCGCGAAGAGATGAGCACGACCAAGAATTGCAGTCATCCTACAAGCTCACAGATGGATATATGGAACAGATTACAAAGGAATGACAAGAAGAATTTCTTGAACCTATCACCGATTCAAAGTTATATGAAACTAACACTATAGGAATCTTGATAGTTACATGAGTTGAACATGTCGTACAGTCCAGTGGGATGAAGAATCAAAAAAAGAAGGTTGAAGTCTAGGACATAGAGAGTGACGAAGAGGACAAAACTTCTGGACATAATGGGTCTGGCTCGCCAGGAGTAGGAGAAGACGGTGCAAAGGGACAGGGAGGAGGATATGAAGAAGAAGAAGAGAAAGGAGGAGGCAAAGCTACACCACCTGAAGATCCCCCTATTGGGATAGTGACACCACAAAAGAGGAAAGTTACTCCGCAGAAACCTTCAGCAAGGAAGAAAACGCGCGTCGATAAGAAACAGTTGGAAGCCACTATCACTGATGATGAGATTAGTCTAGTCCATGGATCTATGGAGGACACCTCTAAAGACATGTTTCAACGATACAAAGAGAAACAGGAGGAGTTATATGGAAGGATTGAGAGAGAATTGAAGGAAGTGCAATAGATTGTTCACTTGGTCCGCGCAGTGCCTACTGTGTCGTTTGCGCCTTCCTCATCACAGACCGTAGAATTGGGGGACGAACAAGCCCAGTTAATAAGGTTGGTTGATGCAATAGAAGCTCAGTTCCAGAGAGCTAAGGAAGAGAAGGAGAAGGCTACATAAGCCTTGAAAAAGGAGAAAGACAAAGTCCTAGTACAGTTACAATAAGCGCAGGACATTTTAGCTGCCTATTAAAGTGAGAAAGTAGAGTTCCAAGTGAAGCATCAAGAGGAGAAGAGAGCTGGTGAAGCCAAACCACAAAAGTAAAAAGAGAATTTGCTCATAGAGAAAGCCATGGTCAAGGAAGAGGTAAATAAAGCATGTCTCTCTATACCAAGATTGGTACATGAGGAGCATGAGCCTATTGAAACTCAAGTAGTGAATCTTGCAGAGGTCGTCTAGCAGATTCAAGCTAGGATAACTGACCTAGAGGCCCAAACAATGTTGAGCACCCCACACGAGGTGCGTAACGAGAGGGAGGAGTCCGCCAAAAACATAGTAGAAAGTATAAAATCCCTCGCCTTGGTATGTAAACAACTAAGTGACAGAAGCACCCAGACATATGAACGCCTCGCCAAGGATATAGATTTAAAGAAACTAGAAGCTAAGTTAAACGAGGTGCAACAACAAGCATTTTCATTGTAGGCATGAAGGAAGATGCTCACAACAGTGGAAAGGATGAAGAGATCCCAGGAGCAGCGCAAAGTATAACAACAGATCACTGCCCTCCAGGGTAAGGTGATGGAAGTAACACATAAGTTACAACTTGTGCAGGATGAAGCTTGCAAAGTGTTCAAGGAGATCGATATCTAGGGATCACAATTATATCAAGTAGTTTCAGTAGTAGAACAACGCCTAGAAGGGCCTGTTACAGAGTAGACAGTCTAGGAGATTGCTGAGAAGGAGGCTTAGGCGAGGCGACAATTTGAAAAATCTCGAGTTAATATTGAGGCATTTGAAGTAGCATTCTTTGGACATGAGTGACTCAGGATGAGTCATAGGTGAGTGTTGGGGGCCTGTTGGCCCTCGACCAAGTTTTGGGGAAACTTTGGTCAGTTTTGGCCCACTTTCGGACTTCGACATGCTGGTCGAGGAAGGGGCTCCCAAGAGGAGCTGAGATCACGGATCTCACCTACTTTTGAGGGTTATGTGGACCCAGTAAGGGGTCCTCTAGGGTTTTGGGATGTCGTCCCATGGGTTTTCCCCATGTTTAGGCCTTATTGTAAAGGTTTGTAAAGTATAAATAAAGAAGAATGTAATGTAGAAGTAGTTGATGTAGTTTTGTGTGGAACAAAATTGATTTGTGCGAAGGAATCTATGTGGTCAAGGCTTTGTGCTCGATTGTGATTTTTTAGAAGGTTCTAAGTGTTGTGATAAATATTGTCGCTCTATGGATTTCACCTAGTTTTGGAAGGCGAGGAAGGAGGATCTAGTGCTTAGTGCTTAGATCTCTTGTCTTGTGAGAAGTTCAACTACGTGGCTTGGTGCACAGGGATGACTTGATGTAAGATTTTGGTGAATAATAAAGAGGAAAATAGGTTTGTGAACGTATTCCCACTCTGGGGTGAACGACGTATATATGATGTCTCTTGGTTTGCTTTGTGTAATGTTATCTATGTTATGCTTTTGCTTAGTGCTTAGATTATTATTTGTAATGAATATATATGTTTTTGCTTAAATAATTTACTTATGTTAATGGGTAAATGAATGTTAGATCTGACTCGTAGTGCTAAGTGATAAGTGCTCAGGGTATATAATAATTTTTTTTTACTGCGCCAATCTGTCTTTGATTATGCTCTGCGGTATTAATAGGGTTAATAAAATAATGCATGTTCACTTCCTAAGCGTTAACATAATATTCTGCGAAGTGATATTATCACATATCTTTATCCCAACCTGGTTACATACACCTACATCTTGTAGCCCCCCCTACTTCTACCTTGGGTGAGACTTTTCCTCCTTCACAGATGTTGTTGAAAGGGCCAGTAGTCGGGGTTTTGTTGGTGCGCTATTAAGAGTTGAACCCTGGGCTTGCCCCTATGCCAACAAAAACTATGTGGACCACTTTTGATGGTGGTCATTTTCAAACTTCCCCTGTGTTTGTATGAATTGCAAAGGATTGTGATCAGTGTGGATGATTGTCTCCTTTCCCAGAATGTAATGTTTCCATTGACAACATGATTGTATAATGGAGTACATTTCCTTGTCATATGTGGGGTATTTTCAAATGGTATCTGGGAGCGTCTCACTATGGTATGCTAGTGGATGACCATGTTGAGTGATAATTGTGCCTACAACATAGTCAGATGCATCAGTCTCAATCTAGAACAATTGTTTCAAATCAGGTAAGGAGAGTAATGGAGTTGAGCACAAGCGATGCTTCAGATCATCAAATTCTCATTGTTGTGTTTTCCCACATGCAACTGTTTCCCTGCCACCTCACTTGGTATCTTGGATGAGGGCCCATGCAATATGGGAGAATCCCAACATGAACTATCAATAGAAGTTGGCAAATCCCAAGAAGCTCTGAAACTCAGTTAGTGTGGTTGGGGTTGGTCAGTCACAAATGAATTGGATCTTAGCTGGATCCACATGTACCTAATGCTCATCAACAATGTATCCAAAGTATTGGACCCTATTCATGCCAAAGTATTAGGTTTCCAAGTTGGACTATAGCTTTTGCTGCCACAAAGTGCTCAAAACCTGTTGAATATGCTACATGTGCTCCTCCCAAGTTCTATTGAAGATGAGGATGTCATCCATATATACCACCGGAAAAGAGTTGGTGAAGGGTCTCAATACATCATCCATCAACCTCATGAAATTTGTTGGTGCATTTGTTAAGCCAAAGGGCATGATCAACCATTCGAAGAGACCTTCTTTAGATTTGAAATTTGTCTTCCATACATCGGTTGGTTTGATGGGAAACCAATGGTAGCTAGACTTTTGGTCAATCTTGCTGAATAAATATTCCCCCTTGAGTTGGTCAAGAAGGTCATCAATTCAGGGAATTGGGTACTAGTTCCTAACTTTGAATTTGTTTAATGCTCTATAATCAATGAAGAGCCTCCAGGTCCCGTCTTTCTTCTGCACTAGTACAATCAGGCTATTGCAAGGGGATGAGTTGGGTCTAATGTTCCCCTTTTTAAGTAGCTCTTGGATCAGACCTTTGATTTCATCATTTTCCATCAGTGAGCGACGACAGACTGTTCCATTAGGTAGAGGTGAAACAAGGGTTATATCAATTGAATGGTTGACCTGGCAGTGTGTCGGTACCCCGGTGGGTGATGAGAAGATGTCTCTATACTCTTGCATGATCCCATCCACTTGGTTTTGTTGAAAAGAGATGCTCTGTGTAGAGGTCATGGATGTGACAGAGACCTTCTTCTTACTATGAACAGGGATCAAAAAGAAGAGGAAATTTCTGGTCTGTGAAATGACCTTACTGCATTTCTTAGCAAAGATTAAAGAAATAGCGGTAGGCGAAGCCACCTCTGGTATCCTGTACAATTGTCTACCCAAAGTAATAATAACATTGTGGGGTTTAGACTCATACACATCATGTTTCTTCCATAAATGTGGTTGTCCTAAAAGAACATCACAAAATTCAAGGGGAGAAATATCACACAATACATTGTATTTAAAGGGCTTGATGTCGTAGGGAAGATGACACTTTTGGTTGACACAAAGGTCTCTTCCTTGGAAAATCTATCCGATGGTGTAGGGTTGCAGGTGCAGTTTCAATGGTAGTTCCAACCGCTTGATGACCTCTACTAATATCAAGTTCTTCTAATTTCCTCTATTGAAAATGAAATGAAGCGGAGCCCCATTTACCCACATCAGTGAGTAAAAGAGGTGTTCCTCTTCCTATGGTTATTTTGGTTCGCTTGGCTGGACTTTGGTGGTAGCAACAGTGGTGTCAGGTTCAACATTGATAATTTTCTTTCCTCCTTCTGTATTTGATTCAGATTCCAAATCTTCCTTTGAATCAAAATATTTCAACTTGTAAATGAGTGACTCTCGAGTGACATTCTTTGGTGTTGTGCCAAGGGATTTTATGCTATTCAAACCACTTTTCTATGTCCTTATTCAACTTATCATTACCCTTCTTGGGATTAGGTTTGGACTGGTTGTCCTAAGAGTGGCCATATTTTCTCTGTCCCTTTTTTTGTGGGTTGGGGTCTCCTTTTCCCTGCTTTGGCTCTAAGGAGTTTGCAAATCCAAACTCTCACCTCTTTTTCTTAAATTTCTACTCGATCTTGACAACATATGTATAAACCACACCTAATGATGTGATTTACAGAAACTCCATTTCTGTTTGAATGTATCTATGTAAACAACCATGGTATTTGAGCAACATATGTCATTAAAATTATTTGATACCCACTTTGGTGCACAGGGTATGAAAAATATTGGTGAAATTTGGTATTTTCTAGTCCCTTTCATGACACAACGTGGTCCATCTTGTGTATTGGTCCTCGTAGCTTCCAACAGGGTAGTACTATTATTGAATGATATCCCTAAAGGAATCCCATGTAGGGGTGACCACAAATATTTCATATTCCTCTATGGCCCTTTTCTCAGAGTAAGTATCCCACCAATCCTTAAAATGGGGGATGGCCTTGAGGAGTGAAAAACTAATATTTTACCTGTCAGAAAAATTGTGGACCGAAAAATACCCTTCAAGCGGGTTCAACCATTTATCTACAACATCTGCATCTATCAATCCTTCAAATAATGGAATATCAAAATTTACTTTACCTTGAAGGGGGTTGCATGGCAGTGTGATGAAGATGTGTCTCCTATGGGCAGTTGTCGAACGATCTGTGCAATTTTTTCCATCATTTCATTCCTTTGTTGTGGAAGGGATTCCTTGAGAAATAGTTTAAAATGGTCTCCTACTCCATCATCTTTCTTCTCGTCCCTCGTGAGTTTTTTTTAGGCTCTGCATGACTGATATTGCAAAGGCTTGACTGGTTTGAGTCCCAAATTCTTGTACCTAGATCTTGTTGGGGACATGCACAAATAAAAATAAATGAAGAGTCGACCTCACTGATACCAATGATCTAGATTTATGAGAGGAATTAAATGAATAACAGACTGAATACAATAACATAGATATACAGAGAAAAAAAATAGATATCCAGTGAGTAATAACTTCTATTGAATAAATAAAATAGGTTGAAACTTTAAAAGAACAAAATTGAAAACCACTTGCTTGAATGGTGGTAGCTATCTCTAAGAAGAGATGTTGTTGCTACACGTATCTTTCTGAGTATAATGATTACAATGAGGCTCTAGAGGCCTTTTTAACATTACTCATAAATTCTAAAATCCTATATATGCAAAAATATAACCCTAGGTGTTATAGCAAGATTTGCCTCACCATTGTTATCTTGCACATAGGGCCTTTTTCAATTTCCCTATGCAGACTTATCATCCATTTTTTATGAATCCAGAGCTAAAAATATACATTTTTTCCACATATACGCTCCCTATCAGTTATACAAGATGTGTATACGCTTTTTTCTCCACTGCAACTTGTGTATATTGGGATTTGTGCTAGAAAATACAAAATGAGGTCAGGTTTCCATGTCATGATAGAAGATCTCTGATCCTTGGCCTTTCATATACCGGAAACGTTTTGAATCGGCCCTTCAGTTTCATTCTGAAGGCTATAAGACCACAATTTCGAGCTATGGAAAAGAGGAGAAAGCATTCAACTTTGAGAGAAAAGTTAATCTAGAGAAATTATTCATATCGAGTCTACATCCCTTTGTCCCTCAAGTCTGAACACAGTGTTCAACCCCCAAGCTCTTTCCCTATTGCTAAGAGGACGTCATTGCCTCTTCCCTATGAGCTTGCCTTTGGTGGAGTATTGAAGTGGTGGAGACCCAGTTGGAAGGAAATTGGTTTCTTGGTTTCAAACTGTGTCGACACAGAAGTCTGTAATGTTGTCACTTATGCTGATCAATTATTAATAGAAATACTCCTTTCCCATCCTATTGGTATCTTGCAAATATATGATTATTATCCATGGGCATGTTTGTAACATTTATTAATGGATTATGCTACTTGATGTGCTAACCACTTTTATATCATCACTATGTATTTGCTATGCTTGTTTGTTCAGAACTTCTTGCAGGTATAAAGATTTGGGTCAAAGTGCTCAAGGGTGGAACATCATCAAACATTGGATCGAGGTAGGCCTCTTTCTTATGTTTCACATTAGTTTATATAGCATATGTTGGAATTGATTTGATTTCTGCAGTCATACTTGTATGTTGTTGTTTACCCTTGGCCATAGAGAGTTCTTTCCTTGTAACAGAAATGGCAACTCCACTGGCGAGAGATCTTCCTTCTAAAGGTTGAAGTACTTTTTCTTCTTCCATTGCTCTTTTTCCTTTGTATTTCTTGTCGTATCACTGCTTGACAGATTCTATTCACTTTGAGTCTGAGTTTTCAGCCTTTTTCCCTTTCTTGGCCTTGTTTTAAGGAATATATGCCCTTTTTTCCTTGATAGTCGTGTAGACACGGTTGTTGTCTCACTGCAAGAGGCGCATATACGCTCTATTCTCCTGAACAATTGCGTATACCACTTCCCCTTGCTTGTTTGCTTGGTTTAGTGAATGTTGGGTGGGATTTGAAGATTGTTGAGCCTTCTTAGGTCTTTGTAGTGTTTGTTGAGATCATCTGGGATGACAGGAAACCTATTTGGAGTTGAATTTTTGGGCAAAGTCTTTCTCTTTGATTTCCATTTTTTATTTTTCCTTGTTATTTGGGTTGTTTTCTTGGCTACTTGGTATTCTACTCGAGTTATTGTTTTTATACACAGTAGAATTTATATATCAGGTTGCTCATTAGTCCATGCATTTTATTTTTAGTATATTGAAAATACAAAAAAATAGGCATTTTGCATTGGTTGGCATTTCCATCTTGGAATCTTTATCATTAGCTTAGCACATTTAGTGAAAGATTACATTTTACTTCTAAATTGCAGAGTTGAAAATGAAGACTGCATTTTTCTTATTAGAATATCATTCATTGAAAAGTTAAAGATAGACTTTGCATTATATCCATATTTATTTTCTTGCAGCTCGTCATAACATCATGAGTTTCACTTCCATACCTTTTTGAGTAACCACGACCAATAAAATTTACGCTTTAAACTAAAATTAATTAGTCACGATTTTATTTTTAGGGTGCACAAAATAGCCTAGGATTTAGTGCCCTGGAATAGGATTTTGTGAGTAAACTTCTCCAAGGAAATTAAATCAACATATGTGTCTGAGACAGGGATTTGAGAAGTCCATTGTATAATTGGTAATATCAGGAGGCTCCGCTCACACTGGAGTCAATCACGAGGTCGCGCGAAGTTAGTTGAAGGGATAATCCCTGGATAGTCACCTAGCGTCATGGGTATTTCTGTGGATTTAGTTGTATTTGGGGATCTTTCTAGTACCCATACCTCTGTGAGAGGTAGTGATTTAAATGTTTTAGGCTTTTCTACCCCACCCATACAATGATCCAGACTTACAACTGCTCGCCTGTGGATCGGTTTTACAATGGTTTATTAGTCACTTGACTTAGGTATCTCATAGGTTACTTGCAGGGGTTATTTTTCTTGTACCCTCAGTCAGATAGGGGTTGGACAACACACAACCTTTATGGAGGATTACCTCTCTTGAGGGATCTGACTGACTAGTTTTTAAGCTTATGAGGGCCCTTATAACTAATTATGTTACCTCCAAACTTTAGCAGGGAGTTTCGGGTCCCTCTTGGATGAGGCATACCTTCTTTAGCAAGGGAGGCCACTCAACCACTTTAGCTCGTTTGCATGCATATTGGTTGTTTGACTTTTTGGTATGCTCTTTTATTACTAGTTAGCCTTAAGAGTTTATACTGAGTTCTTTTTATCATGGATAGGGGAGTTCCTTTTTCTCCCCCATTTATTGCTACCCCCCCATGATGTTCACTCATTTCATGGGGATGGATCCATCCACTTTTTATAATGGTATGCATAATTATGGCACTCAGTCAATGCCTTGGGTCTCTAATCATTTTTCTCATGGTATGTCTAATATGTCTTCACACTTTCCATCCTCTGTCTTGCCTCCTTATGCGAATACAAGTTTTAGGTCTAGGGGCATGATGCCTCCTTCTTATCCCTCTCCATATGGTGGGAGTCATATCCTTCAAACACCTCTTACAGTAGGAGGTTGGAATCTTCCTTACTACGAATCCACTATGTGAGAAGTAAGTGCCCAATTAAGTAATCATTCTACTTATTACACTCTGTACACTTATCCTTCTTCCACTATGTCAGTTCGTACGAACACTTTTCCCATGGTGGACCTCCGTTTGTCCTCCAGTGTTTCATCCAGGGGGAGTTATTTTTATAGTATGGTCAACCCCCCTCACAAAGTTCCTTTGCCCGGGGGCAACTTATATCCTCACATGAGTAACCCTTTTCATGTCGCTTTCTCTTCGCAAGAGGCTTCCTCAGTGTCGATGCCCTTACAACCCTTTACGAAACAATATGGAGGAGGATACTATCCTGCTAGACAGGGACAGGGTGTAAACCAGGATCCTTCCTGGCCTGCAATTTCTCATAACAAATCTTTCCCTGGACCTTGGTCTCAAATGCCATAATTCACCACCACAACAAGTCCAGTCACTGCGTGTCATACTGGAATTGTATCACCAACCTCTCTTATTCATGTTGGTGATTAGTCGACAACCTCTATGAGTCATGTTGATGACCTGCAACCAACCACTGCAAGTCATGCTGGGGGCACAAGTCCAGTCACTGCGTGTCATACTAGCATTATATCACCAACCTCTGCTAGTCATGTTGGAGATTGGTCGACAACCTCTGCAAGTCATGTTGATGACCTGCAACCAGCCGCTTCAAGTCATGTTGATGACCTGCAACCATCCGCTGCAAGTCATGTTGGGGGAACAAGTCCAGTCACTGCGTGTCATACTGGCATCATATCACGAACCTCTTCTAGTCATGTTGGAGATTGGTCGACAACCTCTGCGAGTCATGTTGAATACCTACAACCAGCCATTGCAAGTCATGCTGGGGGCACACGTCTAGTCACACTACACATTCATCACCAACCTCTACTATTCATGTTGGGGATTCATCACCAACCTCTGCTATTCATGTTGGGGATTCATCATCAACCTCTGCTAGTCATGTTGGGGATTCATCACAAACCTCTGCTAGTCATGTTGGGGATTCATCGCCAACCTCTACTAATCATGTTGGGGATTCATCAACAACCTCTTCTAGTCATGTTGGAGATTTTCTACTAGCCTCTGCAAGTCATGCTAGGAGCATGTCACTAACTACAAATCGGTATTTTCCAGAACTACAAATAATGCCATCAAACTTTGACTCCATCTATAGCTTAACCATGGAAAGTAAAAAAACAACATTGTTTAGGGCCCCAAAACGACCCTGGAATTACAGAAAGAAGTACTGATATGAATACTTCCAATATAAGCTAGTTGCATTAGGTGGTAGGCCACCAATATCCACCTGGAAGATGTGTAGGGCTTTAGACAACCCTGTAAGTGTAGAACCCACAATTGCAAAGAATTACACAAGAACGTGTTGAACTAAAAATTGTCAAGATGAGATAGTTGGAATAGGTGGGTGGCCACCAATATCCACCTGGATCACAATACTCCAACTACAATGTCTTGAGAAGAAAATAAGAAAATTATGAAGTCATGAGAGTAGACATGATTGACCTGGACAAGTGCCTTATTGATGGAATCCGTAATGTCTTCAAAGGATCTCATGTTATTTTTATCCCATCTGATGGTGACATCTTTCTTAATAAATTCATTCATGGTTTTGATCTCTTCAACGAAATTTGGGATAAATGATCTGATAAAAATTATTTTTCTAAAGAACAATTGTAAATATTTCTTGTGAGTGGGAGGTCATATATTCTTTATTGATTCAAGCCTTTTAGGATCCATAGAAATTCCTTCTTCTGAGACTATGTATCCCACCAATTTTCCTTTATCTACACCAAAGATAGAATTTTTGGGATTATTGGAAATACTATGCTCTCTAAACTGATCAAATATTGTTCTTAGGTGAGAAACATGAACATTCCTTTATTTGGAGACAACTGTCAAATCATCTTGGCATATTTCTATAATTGTTTTAATGAGATATCTGAAAGTGAATTCCATTTCTCTTTGGAAAGTAGAGCCAACATTCATGAGGCCAAAAGGTATACTTAGGTACATGAAAGTTCCCCATGGGGTAATGAATGTGGAATTAAGTTCATCATCCCTTTTAACTAAGACTTGGTTGTAACCAAAGAAATCGTCAAACATGGAAATCATCCCAGAACTGGTAACTCACTATAACAAATGTTCCATGTTTGGGAAAGGGTAGTTATCTTTTAATGAGAGTTGGTAAAGGTTCATAAACTCAACACATAGTCTAATGTCCATGTTCTTATTTTGAACCACTACTAGGTTGGACATCCACAAAGAATATATGATAGGGACTATGATACTAGTGTCTAACATCTTTTGAAGTTATTTCAGAGTCTAACATGCAAATTTCAGTTTGATAGGCCTTAGATTTTATCTGGATGATTTTTCTCCATCTAGTAGAGGAATAATGCAATGAATAACATCACTCTTGTATGCCTTCAAATCATCAAAATTCCATGTGAAAAATGTCCTTAACTTGGAAGATAAGGTCTATTATTTAGCTTCTTCTGGCCTTGGTAGTCCCTTTTCTTATTTTTACCATTATTGGCTCAATTTTTGTTCCTATGTTGAACTCCAACACTTTATCAGATTGATCCATAGTAGGTTTTCCCCTATAAACTTCATGTTTGTCAAAAGTTTGTTCTAGAGGCATGCATCCTTTTGGGAGAGTGTTTTTTGGGAATTCTATAACTTTCAAGTTCATGGAATTCTCAAGGGAATTTATTTGGGAGTTAAAGAACTCTTTACTTCCTTTCATGAATATGAGGATTTGGGCATCATCATCAGACACTTGCCAATGTTCTAGGTTTTCCTATACAAATGATCTAAAGAATAATGCCATGTTACAAAAGTGTTGGAGAGGACCCCCATAAGGTTGTAGAGTGGAATCCAAGACAACCAAGCTATCGACAACATCGTTTTATTCTCTATGGATTGCCTCAATTGAGAAATCATCAAACATTTTCATCGCATCTCTCATTGAATACCTATACTTCTTCAACCTTTAATTTTTTGTGGTGAACTTCAAATCTAGGAAACCACTAGATCAGAGTCTCCTACAACCCACAAGCACATTATTTCCCTATCAAGGGATAGAATGAGTCCTATAAGAAAGGCTTCGTATTCAACAACATTATTTGTGCAATCAGATTCAAGTCTATATGAGAAGTAAAAAGTCTCCTTGGAAGGAGTTGTGAGAACGATTCATTCCCCTGAATGTAAAATTGAGTGAGAAATGCCAATCTATAAGGTCCATATCGCATTGGGATATCAAAAAGGTTGTATTTGGAATTCTCGTTCGACTACAAAAAGGTTTATTATTCTCTCATCTATGAAAAATATGTCATTGATGGGTGTTACACATTATTTTCGTCATCCCTATGACCGTTAATGATGTAAACCTATATGTTGCCTTCAGAGGGGTCAGTGGCCTGAGTTCCTGAAGAGAGAAGGGAGAAGAACTTTTCTTGAGAAAAGAAGTTGCATTTTCCTGTGTAAAAACCTTATAAAAAAATAAGTTTGCAGGCTGCCTATGTATTAGGGTGTGAGAATGTCTGATTCTCGCAAGTTGCATCATAGCTAGGGTGGGAACAGTTCAAAGGTTGCACTATAAGCAGGGTGCGAGAATTCTTACATGTGGGAAAAACGAGCGTTTTCTTGAATCTTCTAGAAGGAGAAACTTCCATGGTGAGGTGGCATCTGAATGGTTTGGATCTTACTCGCTTTCATGATTTAGTGGGATCATCCTAACCTCCTCACCTTATCCTATTCAACTTATAAAAGGAGAGGAGCTCTCATGGAG
>ML789874.1:146483-173469 GCA_009831015.1 Picea engelmannii | reverse complement strand
AGGCCATGGTTGTAATCTCTCTTTCACATTTAATATGATACAGTAATATGATTCTTTCCTATAAATCTTGTTGTGTTTTATTGTATGATTCCTTGATCACATAAATAGGTTTATATTGAGTTTATGCTATTGCTATCACTTTGGTTTGTTGCGTTCTTTTGTAGGCTCATCATTGTATGAGTATTGGAACGGAGCTAGGATGGAGATAGCGAGAGGAAGCGACGTTTAAATGGTATGTCACCTATCCCTCTTTAGTTAGTAAATTCAGTATTTAAAACTTAAGGAAAGCGTCATGTTCTGTCTTGTTTTGTTCTAGATCTAGGTGGATCTAGGGAGATCAGTTAGTGTCTGCACCTACCGATTAGTCCGATAAAAATGGGACGCTTTGGTTCTTTGACTTGGTATCTAACAATGGGCTCTCTATAGACAGTGAGGAATCCACCTTCAAGGTGAGGGATGGTAGTATATTATAATTCAATTTGGAGGCTACCACTCAAGGTCACAACCCATTCACTAGATAACAACATCCCCCAGGTATTGGGGATATTAATCATAACAAAATCCATCAAGAGGGAGATACAAGGAAAAAGAACAATGGTAACCCTAAGGTCCTTTATTAGGCCACAAACCATGATAGGTTAAGAATCCAATCCATACATGTTTCGGTAAGGTCATGATATTTTGAGTTCAAGTCGTTGCATGACCTTTAAAGGCATACGTTTTGTGGAGGTACCTGAGTCCAACATGCAATTGTGGAAGGTGATCTCTCTTACTAAGAGGGAAGTAAAGAAAGTTGCATGTGTTCCATTTTTCAGTCTATTTTCTCATAATGAAGGATTATGGGAGAATCTTCCTCATCTCGATATTCTCCCATATCGAAGCCTAGTGGAGGAGTAGGGTCATCAACCCTGTTTTTCTCCTTAGGATAAAATGATGATGGAAAATCATCATGCTGAGGAGTTTATAAAATGTCATCATCCTCCTCATGGATACAGTGTTGGACATTGGGTTCAATGCTTCCCGTGAGTTTAGCGACATAGGTTAAGACCCTGTCATGTATCCTAACTATGAATATTGTGGTGAAGACTAATTTCTGAAGTTTTTGGTCTAATTACAATCGTAGTCCAAAACATTGATATCAAAGAAGGTCCTTCAAGAATCATTCTAACCGCTAGAAGGTAGATCATGGATAATAGATACACATATAATGGAATACCAATATTTGATGGTAAGTATGGTCAACATTATGAGATGTGGAATATAAGTATGAAAATATTTATAGGCACAATGATATCATGTTTGGAATTTTTTTTTAGATGATACACTGCTTCAAAGAAACCAAACACTGCAACCAAGAAAAAATTTAAGAGAAACAACAAAATAGCAATGGATTTCATCCTCAAAGGATTAACTGATTTATTAAAAGACAAAGTGGGACAATGTTCATTAGCCAAAGAACTTTGGGATAATATACATAATATCTATTCCAAGGGATCCCATCATATCATAGAGCCAAATCATGTTAAAGAAGATATAGGGACAAAACAAGAATAAATATGTTGATCATGTTATATAGATTCAAAAGAAGAAGATTTTGAGGTAGGCGTAGTGTATTTTGAGGATGAACTAATCAATACTTTAAGTGAGATAGGAAAGGAAAGGAGTGAAAACAAGTCTCTGAAAGATGAATTGATCAAGCTAAAAGAAGGTTTTGAAGAAGTCAAGCATGTTATAAAAAATCTAAATGATTAGCTTGAAGAATCCAATGTAATTGAAGAAACTCTTGAGGATCAGTTGAAAGAGAAACAATGTTTGGAAGCCGAAATTGCATCACAAAGAAAGAAAGAAGACAAGAGCTAATGGATTTTGAAAAATAATCACCTTGAAGGCCCAACTTGAAGAAGCAAAGAGAATGAAATAATTTATAAAAATATAGATAATGGAGAAGGAAGAAGATTGCGATAAGCTTGAAGAAGAAGTTGTTACATTAATAGTTGAAGTTGACAAGATCAACATGAACTTGAAGAGCTATCAAGTACTAGAAGATAATATTTGTTGTCAAAGGTCACCCTTCAATAAAATAGGTCCTAGATACACTGGTGAGGCCACATGTAAATAAGATGAAAATACCAATCCCATAAAAAATGTCTAAGAGAGAAGAATCTCCACACAATCAGTAAAGAAAATTGAACAGAAGTGTTTCTGGTTGCCGGAAAAAAAAAGGAATGAAGAGAAGGCTAAGAATTATGTAGAAATTAATAAAGGAATCATGGTCAACAAGAGTCAAAGAGGAATGAATGCATACGAGATACATCCCAAAGAATACCTTCTATCCCCGAGTATCAAAGAAGATTCAATCATTGTCAAGGAAACCACAAAAGAGAATATCAACTAAGGAATGAACTCAAAAGGACTACATCACATAGAAGATCATTTAATTCAAGGTATCAAAGTTTCTTTTATGGTTGTTGTTCTACTTGTAATGAATTTGGACATACAGCTCTAGATTGCAGATATTATGGAAGAAATGTTCAAGCAATAAATGTTTATGTGGCTCCATACAATATTGAATGTTACAAATACCACAACTTTGGACACATAGATAATCATTGTAGAAGCATGATGGATGCTTCCATGAAAGAAAAAAATAATATTAGGTACAATAAGTTTTAGAGAATAAAGCAAGAACAAAAAGAGCAAGTAAATAAAGAGAAGGTGAATGAAGAGAAGGTGAATGAGGTACTCCGATAAATCATACTCTCAGGATTTGCAGTAGTGAAAAGTCATGATGAATCTATAGGTAAATAGGGAGATGTCAATGATGAATCCAAATCAATGCGACTTCTTCCATTGTTCTAATCCATCAGGCTTCAAGACTCTAAAAAATGTGAATATTGAAGAGGGGGAGTCTAAGAAGAAACTATTATAGACTAGATAATTATCTTTCGAGCAGTTTGAAGTGTTTGCATATTTTGGGAAGGAATATTTAGAATGGATTGATGAAAAAAGTGCAGAATGTCTCATGACAGATTGGTTTATAAAGAAGTAGTTTTTTCCCCATTCATACTTGCAAAGTTTGATTTGAAGACAAATCAAACTAGTAGACATATTTGATCCAGCTTTAAAAGAAGGAATATGTAGTGATCAGTTGTAGTAGTTTCAAAGAAGCTCTAAGAAAAATGAAGTATTAATTACTCAACAATATGGATAATTTTTATGACATATGGATAGACATGATTTCATGAGATATTTTGTAGGTCTAGAAGACAATACTTGACATGAACCATAAAGGATACATGATAGTGAATGAAAGCATGAGCTCAAAAATTGTAGGAAGGGAGTTGGACTCATTGTAAAACATATGACTCAGAAGTAAATCATATTGATAGGTAAAACCATCTAGGAAGTCAAGAAGTGAAAGGAACAACGAGATAGAAAGAAGTCATCAGGATGAGCTATAATATCAAGAGAATATTGTTGGTTGATTGTGTCATTGATTTTAGTTTAGTGAAGCTGACAAGTCTTAAACAATTGAAGTTAAGTAATGAAGGAATATTAACATGAATTATTTTCATATACATCACTAGACTATAGTAACATGAAACACCAATGGAAAAAAATCACATGAATAGAGGAAAGAAATAATATACAAGAAGAACCACATTGATCTACATGACATCTACAAAAATAAGAAACGAGAAATTGTTAGAGGTGGTCACCCTTAATGTCAAATGGAAGAGAAAGAAAAAAATAAGAAGTGAAAGATCAGAAGCATGAAGATAGGGGGAGTGCATTAATACATAGATATATTATTTAGAAAAGGTATACTGTCAGGGACAGTCAGTCTTTTCCATTAGTGTCGAAAGGGAAGAGAAAAATCACGAGATAAAGATCAAAAGCATGAAAACAAGGGGAGCATCCTAAAGAGAGTTACCCTTTTCCATTGATGTCAAAGGGGGAGAGAAAAATAAGAAAAGAAAGATCAGGATAAATATCACATGGGGAGTATGAGTGTTTCCATCAATGCCAAAGGGGGATATTGTTGGAAATTTAGTTGTCATTGATGTCAACACTAGATGTCAACTCTATAATAATTGATGTCATCCATAGAAGAAACATGCCAACCCCAGAAGAAGCCTCTATAAGTGATGGGTGTATTTGAAGGAATAAGTGATGGGTGTATTTGGAGAAGTATACAAAGTTATACCCTTATCATCTATATTTAATAATGGACCTCACATGAAGACGCTTTGAAGAATTATACAAGAAGCCCAGAAGGATGGCTAAGTGGGTGAGAAGACCCGACGGTCTGTTCATGTAGCTTGAAGTTGATTGAACAAGAAGACAATGAATGAATTTGCAAATGCATGTAACACATCCATATATTGACAGTCCTCGTTATGTCATTTCCAATGGTAGATGGTACATTATGTAGTTCCTCATGGTTGAAGAGATATGACGTCTTGAAGATGGAATCCACGAAGTATGGTTAAGAATACCATAAATGGTTCCAACAAGAAGTGACAAGTTGGACCCAAAATTAAGGAAAACAAGATAAATCGTTACAATAATATATTAAAGGCGGCCCTAAATCAAGTAAATGTGTTACCTATAAAAGTATAAATACACCTCAAGGAGTCTCTCGTTCACTAATTTTGAGAGGGGGGGGGTGAATAAATATTGATCACTTTTTACCACTTTTAATCAGAACATGTAATTATCAATGATTCCATTCACTTATTATTGCATTTAACATATCATTTAAACATGTAACCATAAAAAATGAATCACATCATAACCATAGATACACAGTAGACCCTAATTTTATGTGGAAACCCAAATGGGAGAAAACCAAATAATGTTTTTTTATATATCAAAATATCACATTCATAGGAAGAACCAACTTCCAAATTCTCTAGCACCAACTCGAGGTAGGGTCCAACCCCTTGTTTATAGGCTCCAACATGAAGAAAGTTGCAACTCCATAGATTCTCTATCTCCAACTAGAAGGAGGTTCCAACCACCTAGTTTACATGCTCCAACCTAAAGGAAGCTCCAACTCCTTGAATTCTGCAGCTCCAACCAGAATGAGGCTACAACCCCCTTTCCTTACCCTTTCCTTATACCCTAAAATATAAGTGTAGACTCAATCGATCATTGACACTTTCACTGATAATAAACCTATCAATATCATCATCCAATCTATCATTGTCATTGTCACTGATATCGATACCTCATCATCATCCAACCAGATCCAAACTGTCACTGTCCTTGTCACTGATACTAATAGATCATCATCAACATCATCATCAAACCCTGTCACTGCTACTACCACTGCTATTGATACCTCATCATTAACAATATCCACTCACATATATAATATACCAATGTCAAAACATATGCCCAACATCAAGCATCCAAACCATGTTCCAAGATATAGATCAAGCATGTGCCATATATTCCATAAACCATGTACAAAATGTGTTCCTCAAACGTATTCCATATCATTCATGATATGTCTCAACCATGTACCAAAATATATGGCTCAAGCATATGCCATAACATCAAACCATGTGCACAATATGTGTATTAGGTATGTGAAATCATCACAAATATATGTCTCTAGCAATGTACCATAACATCCATGAACCATGTAGCAAGGATATGCCTCAAGCATGTGCCAAAATCAAAAATAAATCCCTCAAACTATATACCAAATATATTCCATAACATCACCAGGACATGTCTCAATGCATATACCAAGGATATACCTCAACCATATCCTTGGAGGAGTTATGGTGAATAAAGGTGTGTACTGACGTCCATTATGGGTTTTCATTAATGGAGTCACAAGATGATCTTCCTTTCATCATCAAAGGAAGGTGAGGGAATCACACTCATTGGAGTCTCCGAGTAAGATTGTAAGATAAGGGATTTAGGAGAAGCTTACCAAATGATGTGTCGTTGATGAGACTGACTCAATACTCCCCAAAAATGATGCCAAAATGATATCATAGGCTTTGTAGTTGTGTAAATCCCAACACAATATCACCAAATCTTGCATAACTATAGGATATCCTACCAATGTAACCTTAGTAAGAAATCCCCTTTTTTTAGTGATGGAGGATGTCCACCACATGGGAGGATTCTCTGGTTACCTCAAGGGACTAAAGTAGATAAAGTTTTAGCCAAGCCTACCACCCCATCTCTTGATCACCTAATGAACAATCTAGGTTTATGATATGGATGAGGTGTCGAGTTTTTTGAGTACCTTCTCAGAACAAGAACACTTATAACATATATATGATTGATTTCCAAGGATAAACATGCAATCAAAATCTCATAATACACTAGAAAATAAAAATTTGTTATAGCTTGTACAAAAATGAAACAATACAATAGTTTATAACATCAATTAAAAAATTCTAACAACGATAATAAATATACCTCAGAAATGCAACAATTGACAATGGAAATTCAACATAAACTTAGTAGATTAATACCCAATTGTTATATGCAATTTTTGGTAAGTTTAGGGCACAACATTTAGGTCAATGTATGCAACAAATAAGAGAGTATTTAGGTGGTTGTAAAAAACTTTTGAAACAACAGAAAAATTTGCAATCAAAGTAGGTTAATTTAGTGTTAGTTACTTTGTATATAGCTTGAGAGATTGTGAATAAAGAGTTTTTCTTATCACTTTCACCTCAAGAGAGATTTAATGATTAGTGCCTTACAGCTATGGATTCTTTATAAAAACAATGCAATATATTTTGGATATGAATCTAACAAAGGATAAAACGTAGGGCTTGAACTCTAAGGTGCTATCACATTAGGGCCTTAGCGTTCAAACCTCGAGAAGAAGGATTTCTATAGTGCAAGAAATTTTGGGCTCTAGCAACCTTTTCTCCCTTCTTAGGTACTTCAACTAGGTCACAATCAAGAGTCTAGAATCAAACTCCTAAAGTGATAGCACTTGAGGGATTTAGGAGTATAACCCTAGTTAGGATTTTCTTCACAAATTTATGGATGAAATTAACCTTGTGAGAGGTGGAAGAACTTATGATCCTCTCTTAGGGTCTTACCAAGTAAGATATTCAATATGAACTATTAAAATTCTCCATGAAAGGTTAAATAACATGAAGTGAAATTGTATAATTTTACTTACTTCACAAAGATATGGAAATAATAAACGTTGATTGCAAAAATACCATCCAAAAATCAGAAAACAAGCATCCACACTTGACCTCCAAGATATAGTGCATAAGGTGAAAGAGACAATAACCCTAAAAGGGAGAAAATTTCATATGTGTTCTCCCATAAAAGGTAAAAAGTTGTGAAACTTGGGCAGCCATATTTATATGGATACCCTATCCATACAAAAGAATCCAATGAAACTCCACGTCCCTATATAAGAGGGTCACCCCTTTAAATTTTCCCTTGCAATATACAATATTTTTTTTCATGAAATAAAATAGTAGAAGGGTGACATCATGCCCTAAGAGGGTGATGTAGTCTCTCCACTTGTAATGTCAAGCATGGTAAGGGAGACGTTGGGCCTCCAAAGGCCATGTGTCATGCCCAAAGTTCCCTTCCATGGTCTCCTCGTGTCAAGCCACATCTTCAAACATCTCATCCATCATACCCCAACCCTCCAAGGTGACTTCAAGGGATATGCGATGACGTCCTAGGCCTCCAAAGGTCAATATCCAAGTGGAGAAGGGTGAAATATCATCCTATGGTCATGCCAAGGTGCCTCCAAAAGCAACATCCTTTGTCCACTCAGTGAAACATTCATCATCCATGGTCTTCTTTATACAAGGTCCAATGCCCATCCTATAGGAAAGGTCCTGTAAAGACAAAAAAGTACTCCCTCCAAGGGTCCACAAGTCATAAGTATCATTCCAAGTAATCCATATTTAATACAAGAACCACCCAAAAATGTGTATTGAACCCCCCTTTTGAATCTAAACAAATGCTCAATTATGTTATAATTTTTTCCTAATTTTTGTACAGGAGGGTTTCATGGTGTCCTATTAGGTAAGCCAATCCCCAAGTCAAGGGATATGTCCCAAGAAGACCCGAACTAAGTCATGAAATGACTATGAGATGTACTGGGGAAATAATTCTAAGCATGGGTTTCTTGACATATAAGGGTTCATATTGTCTCATTTATGGGTGCCTTTATTGAGGGTGTGTTGCGTCCTTCGTTTGCAATGAAACTTTTTCCCAAGCCCTTTACTTTACTTTATTATGGTACAAACATTGAGTGCTAGGTGTAATGGAATATAAATAGCACCACAATGCCACTTGGATTTATGAAAAAATTGAGTTTCATATGCAATGGAAAGTAAAGGACAAAACAAAATGCATTCCCCCAACAAGCAAGACACTTATTAATTGTGTGTTATAGAAGGTCCTTGTTTTTTATGGAGTATCTTTTCATTGCTCCAAGGACCTTAGGGAAAGCGTCTAGAAGGATTAATATGATTGGATTTTAATTTTTTCCAGTTACAACACCTTTATGCCTTTAGCCCCTTCTTCCCATGAAATGAGGTACAATACCTTCTTGGGGTCAATGAGCCCAAAATCCCAAAATATGATGAAACAGAAGGGGAAGAAGTGCATAAATTTGTAATTATGAGACATAATGGTACGATGATATTTCAAGGAACTGCCCAGTAGAAACTCTTCTCTTGAGGGTGAACTACATAGTAAGAAACCATGCTACCCTACAAGGTGAAACTAGGAAAAGGTATAATTTCTAAGAAAACGTTCCATAATTAAGAAAGGATTCTTTGCAACATGTTCAAATTCTTCAAATACTAAAATGGATCTTACCATGAGACCGGAATTTTTAACTCATGAAGCAAGACCTGTTCGTTTCTTGGATCCAATCTAGTGTAGTGGATGTTTATCTATGGTAAAGTAGATGGGTTCTACAGGATGTGATAGGAATAGGAATATCGAAACTCCATGTCTACTACTTGTGGGCCTCATGACATTATCTCTTTAGTTACCCCTATAATGGAGGGTAACAATTGGCTCCTACATGGGGAAATTTTCTCATTACAGACTGCATGAAATCCTCAACATACCCTGGTATGACCCGTTCCTACACAACTCAAGTAAATTGTCACAATATGAAGGGTGGTGTAACTCACCCTTTGTTCATATGAGAAAACATGTTAATCGTCCAAACTCTAGAGAAAAACATGAAAACATTTTTTTTTTTTAATTTTTATTCTAACACATGAATATGAGTATGAAAAACATAAGAATGTAACATAGAGATATGTAGTGATGTAAGAAAAGGATATGTAAATCATAAGAATGTATGTAAATTTACACTAACATGATATGCATGATGTAACATATATACAATGCAATGAGGGATGACAATTCCTACTCTAAGATACCTACTCTAATGTAGGTTAATCATGTTCCATTGGGGAAATAAATTTTGAGAAGCCTTACCTAAACATGTAACTTTATACTTTCTCCTTCGAGTGTGGCTAAGTTGAATGAATTGAGAATTGCTTCTCTTATGATTTTGTGGGGTCTAGTCCATGGGCCATCTAGCGTCTTATGCATTCTTGGTTTCTCCCTTCCTTTATTCCATAGTAACACTTAGTCTCATTCTCTGAAAACCACGTCCATTTCTTTACGATCGAACACCCTTAATTTTCTCTTCGATGTGGGTCATTTGATCCAAAGTGTTCCTCCTAGACTCATCCAGTTCTACTAGTTTATCGATTCTTCCTTGTAGAGACTCCTTATCAGTCATGTATTGTTGGGAGAAACAGAGGGTAGCAATCTGGAGGTTAATGGGAAAATTACCTTCCAATCCATATATAATCTAAAATGGGGTATTTCCCATGAAATTATTTGTTTTAATGTGATATTCCCATAAGATTTACTTTATCTTACTATCCCAAGCCTTCTTGTTTTCCCTTGCAATATTCTTGAAAATATTCATCAAGATTTTGTTACTCAATTTTGATAATCCATTCCCTTGGGGATAGTAGCTAGAAGAGTGAGATAGGATGATCCCATACTTGAATCATAATTATTCCATTGAAAGGGAGCTACATGCTTTACATTTTCATTAGTAATCTTGGCAGGGGTACCAAATATTATTATGATACTATCCTCACGGAAACTCATGAAAACTTCCTCGGTTTCATTTTTCATTGGGATGGCCTCTACCCTCATATTGAAATAGTATGTCGTGGTCAAAACACAATGATATCCATTTCTAAAGTTATCCTTGAATTCAAAAATAAAATCTAGACCCCATTGTTGAAAAGGAGCTTTAATAATGACTAGTTTCAAAGGCAATGGAAGGAGTCACTATTTTACTGTAAAGAACTGGTAAGGTTGGAATGATATAACATAAAGATGGGTATCAATGAACAATGTGAGAAAAAAATATCCTTCCCTTAGTATATTATGGGTGGTATTATGGGTGTTAGCACATGAAATGTTCAAGAGTAAAAAATTCTAACCTTAGTCCATGAAAGAGTCTTGGTGTCATGATAGTGTTCATCATCATGAAAGAAATAGGGGTCAAAATTTGTATCCTAAAGCATGGCCATTTTCAATTTTTTTATACCAAAGGAGCAATTTATAGTTTCCTCTTGCAATAGTAACCTTATCCACTATATTACTATGCGTTGCAAACTATGTTCTGCAAACTGGCGCTGAAAACCCTATATTTTACACATATTTTCTTCAATTCTTCCTGTTTGTAGCCTCATCCAAGTTGGATTTTTGTTCTTCTTTTCTCACCTCCTACTTGCATCTTGTTCATCCTCCAAATGTTGTTGTGCATACAATTACAACTTAAGTGATGATTTAGGGTCTTGAGCTAAATTTATCATCTTCATATGATTTCTCCAAGGTTAATTCATGTTTCAATAGATTTGTATCATGCTATGGAAGGTTCTTCCCAACTTCTTATGAAAGTTTTAAAGTTTGGAATCATTTTGGAGGTAAACATGCACCTACAGGAAAGTTCGTAGTGTGTGTTGTCAAAGGCATTGCGAACTCTAACAGTTTGATAAATACGAGTTATAGGAGGGATTACACCTCCTTGAGGGGGTTCGAATGGTTTCCTAGGAGGTAGGTAGACATGAGGGACATGTTTTCTATCACCAGATCAAGTAGAATGACCTGTTTCAAAAGACATTTATCACAATAGACAAGATTGCAAAAAATAGGAATTTGTTATTTTTGTGTTGGAATATTTTGTAGCAGACTCCTAAATGGAGGAGGATCATATGTAGATACATGTTTTCAAGTTACTTAGAGTATAGATAAATAATTCACTATATGTGAAGGGTATTTTGATAAGGAAAGGGTTGGATTCATGATCCAACAGAAGAGAGAGATGGAGGAGAAAGTTTTGCTTCTTTTTTTTGTAAGCACGAGGGCATTCATGTTTTAATCATTTATGTTATTGAAGATCCATAAGAGTTGTGATACTAGATTGTATTATTTGTTTTCCATTTCTATTTTCATCCTCTCGCTTGAATACAATGTAGGTTTTGAAGATCATAGCTTCCATTGATTGATAGATTCATGAACAACAGAGGATTTGTTGTAGCTTTCCCATTAAATCATTGTTTATTGTTTAAGCAATATTTAATATGTTTGCAAAAAGGATCTATGTATGATGGATGTTATTCCTTTTTTCATATTATCTATTCTTATACCCATAATTATATAAAACCTTTTGTATGTTATGCAGCTTGATTGCCTTCACTGAAAAGGGTGTTTATGACTCCATGCCCAATGGTAGCTACTAATCTAGAGTTAGTTTGTTTCCCTCTTCCTTTCCCAGTCCTATTGATCCACCTACTCAAACCAATTTAATGCATTTATATTATGATGGGTAATAGGCTTACACCTACAACAGTCTAGGTGTGACTTATAGTAATAACAGTTTTGGTGTCGTTGTCGGGGATGAAGTTGAAGATCTTCCCTGGGCTGTACAACAAAGATTACTACCAGTTTTGGATGGTGAGCAAGGATTGGTGACATAAAAGACTGCAATTTTTCACCATGGAGACTCCACACATTTGAATAACTTGTTCGTGATTCAAATCAAGTTACGGAAATCCACTGAGGAATGAGCTCAAACAAAAAATGGAAGGAAGACACAATAAGTCTAGGTATCAAGATATAAGTTTTCTTCAAGAGCTCATATCTTTTTTATGGGTTATTTTGTGTCCTTTCTTTCATATATCAAGAGAATGATACTTTTCTTTGTTTACTCTTATGACCATAATACTACTACTATATATCCCTCTCTGAAAGAAGAAGGTTTTCATTCTTCTTACATATTTTATGTTGACCCTAGTCCTTTATCTAAAACATATGAGAACAATGTTTATATTCAAATCCTTCCTGAACATGATCAACCTTATAACCATGTGAATGATACAATTGATTCACCACCTTCTCTTATCATAGTACCATCTTGTACCACCACTTATGGAATTGTCAGTCATTCCATTGAAACTCACTTTCATCTTATTGATGTTCAATCCAGAAAAAAGAGAAAAAATGTTTAAACCCTTAAAACTTCCATCTACTCTTCATCATTACCCTCCCAAGTTTTTATAATATATACCTCTTTTTTTTTGGAGAAGATCATATTATAGCTAAGAAGCATTTGGGATATTTTTAGAATGTCATTGACAATTTGGAAATAATGCATGAAGATGTTTTTATGAGATTATTTTCCAAATATTTGTTTGGATATGCTCCTTTGTGATTCAAAAATCTAGAGGCTGGTTCCATTGGTTCGTGGGATGAGTTATTTGGTGCATTTTCAAGTTACTAGTGAGAGAATAAATCTCTTGACAAATACTTATCTAAGTTTTATGATTTGAAAAGAGGGGAGGATTAATCTCTTGTTATTTTCAACATGATATTTTATAGTTTTTATTGCATTATTCCTTTATATATTCGACCTCCTAAAGTTGTTTCTAGACTATGTTATGTAACAACTCTTCATCCATATTTTTCTCTTCTTCTCCTAGAAAGGAATTATGTCACCTTGCAGGAAATGTTCATTGATACTCAAGAGGTTGAAGACAATCTCAAAGCATATGGAAAATTTCCATATCAAGTTAAGGATGAGGAGTGGAATCCAGACATAGATGACATTGAACAAGAACAAGAAGGATGTCATGAGGATTAGTTAGAAGAGAAACATGTTGAGGAGAAATATGTTGTCTCTAATTTTTTTAATTATGATCTTCAGGAAGCCTTTTGTTTACCTATGTATGATGAGTACAATAACTATGATGAGGCCGATTTCCAAAAAATATCAAAAATATACTTTCATCCAGAAAATGATTCTTTTCAATAGTCTTATGAAAACATTAAGCCCATTTATGATAGTTATGACCTCTATCATAGGGAAAATTGTGACTTAGTTGGAGGTAATTCATTTCCCTTATGATTTTCTTCATTTAATATTTTGAAAGAAAAATTTGAAGTTGCTTATAGAGAAGAAAGAGTTGAGCTGCAAAATCACATAAGTTTTTTGGAACATAAGGATAACATTATAAGTAAACAACAACCTTTCCATGTTCTTAGTGATCCTATGGTTCTCTATATGGAGAATTTTATTGTTTTGAAATTCATGATAAGGAAAATAATTAGATTGTTTCCATTTTTTTTTAGAATGATCTTACATTTGAAAGCTTATAACAAGAAAAATCAGCATTTGAAGAAAAGGATACAGTGAAGAAATAATCTTGTATGTTAATATATACGTGTGAACATGAAGGAACTATAGACATAGTTTGTCCTTTCCTTTTTATCCATCAACAAGTGGTATTCATACATATTATTCAAGATCCTTTTGCATTTTGGTTGGAAACATCATATAAAGAGACCTTTATGAGTTACCTATAATCAGTCAGTGGAATTGGCTCTTCAAAGTGGATGAGTTTTCAGATTGGATTTAATTTTCAATTTGATTTGCCTTTAAGTAGGGTTATGCAAGGAATTCAATCAGTAGACAAGGTCATTGCATGGATGCATTGGATTTTTTATGTCACCTGATCAAGCATCTCAGAGGTCGGGTTAGAAGTAGGGGAATAAGATCATCATACGAGCATTTTTGTTTCTTTCAGTTTCTTGGTTTGCAGTAGATCAACAATAAAAATCTCTAACCCAATGGATAAGGAACTAGAACTACAATGTTCTTGGAAGCTCATAGGGAGAATGTTATCCCCTGTGGAGCCAATGTTAGCACATGAAATGTTCAAGAGTAAAAAAATCTGACCTTAGTCCATGTAAGAGTCTTGGTGTCACGATAATGTTCATCATCATGAAAGAAAAAAGGGTCAACATTGGTATATTAACCCTGGCCATTTTAAATTTTGTTATACCGAAAGAGCAATTTATTTTTTCCTATTGTAAAAATAACCTTATCCAATATATTACTATGCGCTGCAAACTGTGTGCTACAAACGGGTGTTGCAAACCCTCGATTTTACACAGAGTTTCTTCAATTCTTCTTATTTGCAACCTCATCCAAGTTGTATTTTTGTTCTTGTTTTGTCACCTCCTACTTGCATCTTGTTCATCCTCCAACTGTTGTTGTGCATACAATTACAACTTAAGTGATTATTTTGGGTCTTGAAATAAATTTAGCATCTTCATATGATTTCTCCAAGTTTAATTCATGTTTCAAGAGGTTTGTAACAGGCTTTGGAAGAATTTTCCAAACTTCTTATGTAGGTATTAAAGTTTGAAATAATTTTGGAGGTAAATGAACACCTATAGGAAATTTCATTGCTTGTGCTGTAAAAGGCGCTTCGAAGTGGTATTTTGGGATAGTTTGCAGCAAATTATTACACAACAAAGTCATTATTTCATCATAACTTTTAAATAGCGATCTGGGTTCTTCTGAAATGTTTTATGGAGATGCATCATAATATCATGGAATTTATGAAAATACATCATCCTGACCCAGTTCATTGATTGAGAGAAAAGTTGAAATCATCACCTATAAGAAAGTTCACAGCTCATGCTGTCAAAGGTGATGTGAACTCTAATAGTTTGATAAATATGAGTTGTAGGAGGGATGCCACCTATTTTAGGGGGTTCAAATGGTTTCCTAGGAGGTACATGGACATGAGTTACATGTGTTCTATCACCATATCAAGAAGCACGACCTCTTTCAAAAGACATTTATCACATAAGACAAGATCCCAAAAAATAGGAATTTATTATAGTTTTGTTGGAATCTTTTGTAACAGACTCCTAAATGGAGGAGGATCCTATGTAGATCCTTGGTTTTGACCTCCTTAGAGTAGAGAGAGATAATTCATTATATATGAAGGGGATTTTGATAAGGAAAGGGTGGGATTCATGATCCAAGAGAGGAGAGAGTTGGAGCATCAAGTTTTTTTTTTTTTTTTTGTAAGCCTAAGGGAATTCATGTTTTAATCATTTATGTTATTAAAGATCCATGAGAGTTGCATTGCCATATTGTATTATTTTTTTTCCATTTCTTTTTTCATCCTCTTTCTTGAATATATTGCAAGTTTTGAGGATCATATCTGCCATTGATTGATGGATTCATGAACAATAGATGATTTTATGTATCTTTCCCATTAAATCATTTTTTATTGTTTAAACAATATTTAATCTGTTTGCAGAAAGGATCTATGTATAATGGATTCTATTTATTTTTTCATATTATCTATGCTTCTACCCATAATTATACAAAACCTTTTGTCTATTATGCAGCTTGATTTCCTTCACTCAATAGGGTGTTTATGACTCATTTCCCAATGGTAGCTATTTATTTGAAGTTATCTTTTCTTCCTCTTCCTTTCCCAATCTTGTTGATCCACCTACTCAAACCAATTCAATCCATTTTTATTCTGACGAGAACTAGGCTTACACCTACAACATTCTAGGTGTGATTTATAGTGCTAAAAATGGGCATAAAGGTGACCACCATAGTACCCTAAATAGAGTTCCTTAATGAAATGGTTTGCTTCATCTTTATTCACACATTTAAGGACGACTATGTCAGGGTTCTTCCAACCCAAACCATCATGGGTGAATTAATACTTCATGGCCTTCAGCTTCAAGGATATTTTCTTATGGTATATCAAGTAGTTGGGGAATTAAAGGTTCTCCAGGTAGTAGACAATGTCTGCATACCACTCATCATGTTCCAATTCACTCACTATCACATTGACTTTTTCATTCTCTCCCAATTGTATGGCCTCGTTGTTGCTTTCAGTCAACATTTGCGATTGACATTTCTATTTGATAATCTTGGTGGATTTTATCTCTAGATTGTACTCTTGGATTTTGGACACCCACTTTCCCCTGGTCTCTAGGAAATCTTGTTGTGGTAGAACATCCTTTATGGAAGGATAAGGCACATAAGATTTGATATTGTTTTACCCGATATAACTTCTAAAGTGATTAAGGGATTTGACAAAGGAATAAGCTTTATTCTCGTTGATGGAGTTGTTCAATTCCAAATCTCTGAGGGATTTACTCATGAAAGATATTGGTTGACTAGATTCATCCTATTTTTTGTAACAATAATTCGGCTACACTGTCTTGAGAAGAAAATGAGCAAATTACGAATCCATGAGAGTAGATAGATATGACCAGGTCCGGTGCCTTGGTGATGACATGCTTAATGTATTCAAAGGATATTAGGATATTATTATTATTATTATTTTTATGTCTGGAGGAATCAACAACTAGTTGGGCACATGCTCGCGTTACACGTGGCCGTGTTATCCAACCGCTACCACTATAACCTCCATGTGTTCCCACGACGCCCCTTATGTGGCACACAAGGTAAGTCAGGGGGAGTTGAACTCGAAACCTCATGGAACTTCATTTTCACGGCACTTGCCAATTGAGCTGCCCCCCGGGGGGCGATATTAGGATATTATTATCCCATATGAAGGTGATGTATTTCTTAAGAAAGGTATTAATGGGTTTGATATTTTCGATAAAATTTGGGATACATTTTCTGATAAAGTTTATTTTGCTAAAGAACTATTGTAAATATTTCTTGTTAGTGGGAGGTCGTTTATTCTTTATTGATTCAACCCTTTCGGGATCTATAGAAATTCCTTCTTCCGATACTGTGCATCCCAACAATTTTCTTTTATCTACACCAAATATGGAATGTTTGGGATTAAGGGAGATACCAAACTTTCTACACCACTCAGATATTTTTCTTAGGTGTGAAACATGCACATTCCTTTCTTTAGACACAACTATAAAATCATATTGGCATATTTCTATGATATTTTCAATGAGATATCTAAAAGAAAAATCCATTTATTTTTGGAAAGTAGATCCAACATTCATGAGGCTGAAAGGCATCCTTAGGTACATGAAATTTCCCTATGGGGTAGTGAATTTGGTCTTAAGTTCATCCTCCCTTTTAACTAATATTTGGTTGTAACCAGAGAAACCATCCAACATGGACATCATCCCAGTACCAATAACTCTTTCTAACAAATGTTCCATGTTTGAGAGAGGGTGGTTATCTTGTAATGAGAGTTGGTTAAGGTTCCTAAAGTCAACATATAGTCTAATGTCTCTGTTATTATTTTTAACCACTACTACATTGGACATCCACAAAGAATATCTGATAGGTACTATGATATCATTGTCATTCATGTTTTGAAGTTGTTTCTAAATATGGGGTGACAATTTCGAATTGATATGCCTTAGATTTGATATGAATGGTTTGGCTCAATCTACTAGAGGAATAACGTGTTCAATAACATCACTCCTATATTATTTTATATCATCATAAGTCCAAGAAAAAAGATCCTTAAATTGGCATAGGTCTATTATTTTGCTTCTTCTGGCCTTGGTAGTCCCTTTTCCTATTTTTTCCATTCTTGGCTCAATTTTTGTTACTATGTTGAACTCCAACACTTTATCAAATTGTTCCATATCATGTTTTTTCCTATAAATGTCATGTCTATCAAACATCTATTCTAGGGGGATGCATCCTTTTGAGAGAGTATTGTTGGGAAAGTTTATAACTTCTGAGTTCATGGAATCAGATAGGAAATTTATTTGGGATTTAAAGAACTCTTCACTACCTTGCATGAATCTGAGAATTTGGGCATCATAATCAAATAAAATAGTTATTGACTTAACGATAACTTTGACCTCAAAACGATAACTCTAGCCCTTAAAACCCATTTTTTTGCATAAAAAACATGAAAATCAACTCCCAAATAAAAACGTGGTGCTACCGGTAGCACCATTCTTTTCTAACGTGGTCAAAATTACAACATTCTTCAATCATGTTCTTCAAAACGCATATAGTATCTTAGAAAAATATTAAAATAAACACCTAAATAAAAAAATGTTGTTACCTAATTTTTTTTTTTTTCAAAATGTTAAAATTATAGATAATTACAGTTGGTACCATTAAAACCAAATAGTCAAAATCAACCATAAAATTGAAAATTACTACTACCAGTAGCACCCATGCTAAAATTGGGGTATTAAAATGACACATTTTTGTAAAGTGGTAAAATAAATCATCACTATTGTAAACAAAATCGTGAAATCAACCCTTAAATGATTACTTTTTAAATCTTATTTTATCACTCCAAGCATAAGATAATACATAATACCATGAAAATATCACCCTATACTTTAAAAATTCAACATCACTTTTTAATATTTTTTAACTTTTAATAAGAAAAGTAAATACAAGTTACAGTGAATGAAACATAAAATATTTCTTAAAACTATTGTTACATTGTCCATATTCAAAAGATATGAGATAAGAATTTTTATTATACTCTCCATGATCAAACCATATAATTCATAAAACTTAGAAATGATTCATAGATTCATGTAAGATCATATGTAAGTTAAATGCTCATTTCTAGTTACCATACAAACATCATATGGATTCAAAATACATAAAATGTTTCATACACTTATTGAGATTGACTCATGGATTTTTAAATACCATAAGAGTCTACATTGTCTTCAAATGAATGATTGGATGAATATGTAGATGATCCATACTCTTCTCTATTTTCTATGAATGCACCATCTAAGTATACATGCATGCCCAACATTTCAGATGTCAAAATTCTTTTAGATCTATGACTAGGTTCAACGGACACCCATCTTGCAGTTATTTCTTATGGTAGAAACCTCTTGATAATATTTTTTGTCCTAGAGGGAAGAGTTCCTCTGTTTTTCAAATTGATGTCATAAAAGGTATGTCAACATACTCTAATTTTAAGAGGTCAATGTGACGATGAGTTGTATTTTGACCCTTTCTTTTTCTCTTTTTATTGAAATGTTTCTTAACCATAATATTTGGCTTGTAGACACCATTGAATGGGTGTGTACCTGTTGCATACCAATGCACTTCAATTGCTATAACATCTTCATTTTCTTTCTCAATCTTTATAACCTTTGCAATACACAATGTATAACCATGTGGATCTCCAGTCGCTAAGTCTACAATCATGCTACCCAACGTAATATCATGCACTAAACCCTTGTAAAGGTCTTCCATGGCTTCACATTGCGCACACGATCTTCGAGAACCAATATACATTTCTCTTTCCTTTTCCTGTGTAAAATTAATAACACCTTGAGATTCTTGTTTTTCAACAATGTTTCTTTCTTCAGATTCAGTTGACATATTTTTTGGCCAACGAAATGGAGTCTTCAAAAATGTATATTCATTTGTTGAGATTGAAATTATGTCACTTTGACCATTGAAAAAATACTCCCACCAAACAAAATCAACAAGATCAAAGTACTCATATGTATCTTTAATGGAATTTTCTTTATTTCTTCCAGGCATTCAAAAAAATATGCATCCTTATTAAGCCTCCATTAATTATGCATTTAAACAACTAATAGTAATAACAATAACTTTGATGCAAATATTGGACGATTTGGAATGAACCTTAAAAATGCTAAACCTGATGAAGGCCTCCATTCTAGAGTAGTTTAATACTACTTCCCCAAATAATTGTTTTCCCATCAAATTTTTGAAATACAATTGATGTTGGAAGCTTATTTCATTAAGCTTCTCAATACATTTTTCTTCACCATGTGGTCCATGAATAATATTCACATGTCAACAGTTTCTTCTAATATGTGAAAACAAATCTCTTGAATGTATGATTTCTTAATACATTCAATTAATCATGGTAGGCTTCCCACATTTTCCCTATATAATGTTATTGAAAAATGGCTAAACATTTGATCAATATGATCATGGGTGTGTCAACAACAAGGAAACCAACTTTCACCTTTTGAAATATTCCTAGTTGAACAAGCATTCATAGATATTCAAACACAATTTGATTTTTTTTTCACGACTAATGTTGTTTAACTATAGATATAGAACTTTAGGAAGATTTCCACACCAATGAATGAGCATATAATGAATTATGGTGATGGTAAAATTTTCATCATTATGAATATTTGGAGCTATTAAGTAAACCCTTGGACACATTTTTCCATTAAAAACCATACAACTAACCAACTGAAATTGAATGAAATTATCTTGTAATTTTTTTGGTGTATGGAAAAAATGTGGTAGAATTGTTTTCTTTTGGTCCATGCCATCAATTATCATACCTAAATATTTGTTTGGATCATCTTAACACTTATTCTAAAGTTTGTGCAATGTTTTCCTTTCACTTGATTGTTGATTGTGATGCTCTTGAAGTGCTTTGACTATGGAATATGCACATGAAATAAAATGAAAATATTGATAATATGTTTCATAGTTGATAATTATCCAATTAAAAAAAGAAAAATAATAAATACATACCTCTTTCTATGCCTTCAGATTTATCTCTTCTTGATTTAAGAGTATCACATGTACTGCAAACACCAATCCTTGACTTCTTAGGAATATGGACATTGTTCAATTGTTTCTTCCATATTCTTGTAAAATATGCATATGTAATAAAATTATTATTTCCTTCAACACCTTCAACATATTGTTTGTACAGGTTGTAGATTTCCCTCTTTGAGAAATTATCTGGAATATATATTATGTCTCTATCTGGCATACACTCTCCGTGTTTGGAAAAGAAGTCATGCATCCATGAAAATGTAGTGTTTTTTAATGGCCCACTCTTTCGTCCATGATGTACCTTTGAACAAAATTAAATATCTTTTTCCAATCTTGTTTGGATTCTTTATAGACAAAGATTACCAATTGAGTGATTTTTTTTTTAAATCCTTTCTGCAAAGTAAAAGATTCCTAATGAAATAATCATATCCTATATTGGTGGATATCATGCACCCCATTAAATATGAATTTTGCATGCTCTTATTCATTGAAAAAATGTCTTCCTTTTATTGAAGGAATACATGCAGTCCAATATTTTCAAACAACTATTTTGATCGCATTCACTTGAAATCAAATCACTTATGGAAACTGATTTAGTGAGAAATTCTTTCCTAGACCTTGTATAACTAGAATGATTTGGATTGATATAAAAAGTTCTAATCCTAGTCCTAGACACCGTTGAGACCTAATTGTGCACCCCTTCCCATCCTCTCTCATTTTTCTATACCTTCATTAAAAATCCTTCATTTTCTGTTGGTTAAAGTTGGCCCCCCATTACTGAATAACTCAATTTTATCATTACCTCTCTTAATCGATTTGTTTTTGCACCATCTTGTGGTTTTCTTGAGGGATAATTACATGTCATTGATTTGGTTTGAAATAATTGTCATCAAAGTTGTCATAGGTTGATCTCGTGGAAGGTATATCAAAGTTTTATATGCAAAACATAGATGATTGCAAGAATGAGGCTATTCTTGCAAACGAGGATTGACGGGCTAATTTTTAAATCAATTTATAATTTAATATGTTATTTTGAATATTTCAACCATTTGAATGGCACGTGCATATGCACATGATCATAGACCAACGCTTCCACACCAGATTACACCCAGTTTCATCATTACACAACACCGGTTATGATCATGATAATTGTACCAGTTCATCATGGCCATTACAACTCAAACAAAAGGTTAACAACACACATGAATCGATTTTGATATGAAGGAATCCACGTTCATTGCATTATCTCCATCGGAGCTACTCTTCCAAGCATGGTTCCTCCTCGAGAATGATGGAAATTGAACATAACCGAGCCACAAGGCCTGGAATTGTTCAAAATCATACCCGAAGTTAAAGAAATTTTCGTAAAAGCTAAGTGGTATGATTTCATGTGCACATTTCAAGGACACCACATAGGATTGGTCATGCTCTTTGCGAATAAATTCAATTTATTCCATACCATGCTTGGAGATACCTAGATTCATGTCACAAAATATTTCATTGGAGCAGCTTACGTTGTCCCTGTCTTTGGGAAACGATGGTTCAAGAAAGGTAATATGCCTCTCGATATATGCAACAAGTTCCTAGTTCCTAAGAACCAAGACCTTGATTGGAGCCAAGGAATCCTCCTGGAATGGATAAAGGATGAATGGAAAGGGCCCCTAACAACAATATATAGATATATCACAAGTGAGGGTCGATTCAACATTATTCACTGCTATCACCTTTGTTTTTGTATGCACCTAAGTGGAGACAAAGATCTTAATTTACCATACTACCTGATTAAGAGTCTAACCAAAATGGCCAATAGGGTTCAAAGTCACCATGAATCCTCCCCAAAAAGTGTGTACCATCATGTTTTGATTAAATTGTTGGTAATTTTCACTCTGGAGGAACTGAAAATTCCTTGGGACTATTTCTTGAAGTTCGTGTGATTGAAAGAATAGGAGCAGGTCCCCAATTCAAAAAATGAAGGTGACACAAGTGAGGAGGTTAGGGTTTCTTCAGATCCTGGGAGATCGATGAAGCTTGTCCAAACCACAATGGTTAAAGGGAAATGCCCTAAAACAAGAAATAGACTCCCTAAAACAAAAAGGCCAGAAACCCCCATAGAGGATTCCCCCCACATGAAATTGAGGTCATATACAAGAAAGGGTAAAGAAAAAAAGAGTGTAAAAGATTCCAGCGTGCACCCACCTACACTCGAGATTCCACAAAGGTCTCTGTCATCCATCCACTTAGAGGAAGACTAGAAAACCCCTATCGAGCAAAAACCTAATAAGATTGTGACTAGAAAGAGAGGGAAAATTGGACTTGTTTCGTGCAGCAAAGAAGTAATTAAAGAGAAGGATGTTCCTATAGAATCTCCACTTAAAACATCTTCTCAAGCCAGATAGGACAGGAAAAGGAAGGGTGAGCAAAATAATGAATTTCCAAGCAATCCTAACATAAAGACTATAATTATGAATCAATTGAGGTTGAACTCCAAAGATCTGTTAAAACCATCAATATAGGACCCCCGGTCAATTTTTATTGAGGATGATGACATTCCCGAATTCGCTAGCATGGAGAAAATGTCATTCAATGTGTTAAAGGGTATGACAATGAAAATAGAAACATCAAAGTCTAGTGAGAATGAGGGTACAAAAACACCATTTGTGACAATGAAAAAGGAGTATCCTTCAGTCTCCAGTCAATAGGGAATACACGATTATGTATTTGATCCCGATCAATACTCTATTGGCACCTCGTCACATGCAGGATATACTTGCCACAATTTGCAAGACATTAAACCAGAAGTTAAAGCTGACACTGCGGGAGTTTAAGGGTCCACTAAAGGAACTAAAGGGAAAGAGTATGAAGTTATGCATAATTATAGTATGAGAACTAGAAGCAGATCTTTGGTTGACCACAAAAAGTTTAGCAAAGAGAAAGAAATTAAGGAGAAACAGATCGAGGTCAAAATAGAGAAGGTTGATGACAGCCAACAGGTGCATAAACTGAAGCTACAAGTCCATACCTTGCAACACCATAACCAGGAATTGGAGAAGTTGTACTCCAGACTGGAGAAGAAATATCAAAGACTCTAGAGAAGCACCAAAAGAATTGTTGCTTTGTAAAGGAGATAATTTGAAGGAGTGCTTGAAGAAGCTTCCAACACACCTAGTTATCTCCCAGTGGCCTCCAATAGCGCACATGGGTACCTATTCTCGATACAAAACTCAATTTTTTCAATCCTAGTCAATTTGTGTCAGTGTTTAGTTCACTCCATCCAATGCATCTATTTAGTTTTATTCCTAGTATCATTTTTTAGTTGTTTAATTGCAAGAATCTTTTAGATTAAGGCATAATAAGTGGTCTTTTATGTGTGATATGAACCACTCCTTTTTTATTAAGTCAATATCGAAGTATACATTACTATACTCCAACAATATTTAGTTAAGTTAAAAATTTGTTCTTCAACTGATAATCTAGATTCAAGCCTTAGTTCCAGATGGATGAGAGCCTCTGCAATTTTGATAAATATACAATTTTTGTATGTTTTGAGGGTTCAGTTTTTGGGAAATGAATATCAATATATCAAACTGGTTGAACATGTTCTATGCATGTATTAAAGATATCTACCTGGTGAATATACTCTTGATGACAATGTGTTTGTGTCCAAATATACATGTGTTTTTTTTTATCTTATCTTGAATGTAGTTTTTGATTTGTGCAAAGTACATTTCATTTCCTTCAACTACATTATAACTTGTATTTACTAATATGCAACTGTAAAACAACTAATTCTTTGGTGAATATTTGTTTCTATTGGAACATGTGGGAGTAATTGTGTTTTTGATACATGTTTAATTCCTTGAAATAATATTTTAAGTATTAAACTTCTTACAACATATTATTCATTCTATGGTTTGTTGTTTCCCCATGTTATTTTCTCTAGTCTCTCACTTGTCTATCATTTGTGTTCCACCAGCCAAGGAGGACCCTCCTCCATATCATTTTTCCAACACAACCATGTTCTTGTCTTGGTAAACCAATGCTCCAACTGACCAACAAAATAAAATAACAGAAAAAACAACCATTCCAAAACTTGAGGTGGCCTAGCTCTACCCTTTAGCATTCAGGTGAAGGTTTTATGACCAATATACACAATGTTTATTTTCAATGTCTCCACTATTTCACCATCCTCACTAGAAGGAATATCAAGAAAAACATTGTCAGAAGAGAAAATAAGATAATGTCGATCACCTTGATTTGTTGCAGCTGACTGATTGAGAACATGATCTTCATTCCTAGGTCCATCATCATCTTCAATGATAATATCGTTGATAAGAGGAATATCAAACTCACTAGAAAAATGATTACCATCCTCACCAATGTCATTGGATCTTCCATGAAAATATTCACTTGAAGGAAAATCCTTGTCACCCTTAAGACTATCAATGCCATTAAATTCTTCCCTAAAAAGAATGTCTTCATCATCAGCAACACCATTACCAATGCCTTTAAAATCTTTGTTTGGAGGAAAAACATCATCATCACCATTGGTGCCTTCAAATTACCCACCTAGAAAAAATGGTCCACCATCTACATAATAATCTTCACTAATTTTAAAATTCCCACTTGAGAGAAATTATTTATCATCCTCATGAGTGCCTTGAAAATCCCTACTTGGAGGAAAGTTTTCATCATCATCTTTGGTACCTTGAAAATACTTACCTGGAGGAAAATCATCATCAACATTGTTACCTTTAAATTATTCATTGGCATAATCATCTTCATTGCTTTTAAAATCCCCACTTGAGGGAAATGTTTCATCATCCTACTTAGTTCCTTGAAAATATTCACTTGGAGGAAAACATTCATCGGTACCTTAAAAATCCTCACTTGGAGGAAACTCATGATCAACAACATTGTTGCCTTTAAATTTACCACTTGATAAAGAGTGTCCACCATTGGCATAATCATCTTCACTACTTTTATAATCCCCACTTGAGGGAAATTCTTCATTGTCCTTGTTACTTCCTTGAAAATCCTCACTTGGAGGAAACTCATGATCAACAACATTGTTGCCTTTAAATTTACCACTTGAGAAAGAGTGTCCACCATTGGCATAATCATCTTCACTACTTTTATAATCCCCACTTGAGGGAAATTCTTCATCATCCTTGTTACTTCCTTGAAAATCGTCACTTGGAGGAAAATATTCATAATCCTCATAAGTGTACCTTGAAAATACTCACTTGGAGGAAATTCATCATCATCAACATTGCTACCTGTAAATCCCCACTCAGGAAAGAGTTTACACCATTGGAATATTTATCTTCACTACTTTTAAAATCCCCACTTGAGGGAAATTATTCATCATCCTCGTTAGTTCCCTGAAAATACTCACTTGGAGGAAATTTTTCATCATCCTGATCTGTACCTTGAAAATCCTCACTTGGAGGAAAATCATCATCACCAACATTGTTTCCTTTAAATTTACCACTCGGGAAAGAGTGTCCACCATTGGCATAACCATCTTCACTACTTTTAAAATCCTGCATCATCCTCATTAGTGCCTTGGAAATCCTTACTTGGAGGTAAATCTTCATCAGTACTATGGAAATCCTCTCTTGGAGGAAAATTATCATTCCAATCATTTATCCTGTGATCAAAGTATCCACTTGGAATTGCATTTTGATTATTTTCAATATTATTAAACTATTGAACAGATTGATCACCATCATGTTCCTCATGTTTATAATTGGTGCCTTCAAAGTCCTTCGATTTAGGACTTTCCTGAGGAACATGATGAATAAAATTGTTTGCAATATGATCGAACTTCTGACTAGATGAAAAATATGATGCCTCATTTACATTACAAGCATTCCCATCGCATTATCTAGTCCCAAAAGAAGAGTTATGTGAACAATTATTTGATGTCTTAGAAATAAATTCATCTTTATCTGACAAAGCCATCACTTCTCACTAAGTACATAGAATGATACAAATGATCATCCTCCCAATGACCATCTTATAACTTGCAGAATGAACTTTTCCCTCCAAAATCCCCCCCCAAAATATTCCCTCCAAAATATCCCCTCAAAAATTCCCCCCCAAGGT
>ML789874.1:129106-146435 GCA_009831015.1 Picea engelmannii | reverse complement strand
TACTCTATTAATTCATTATTTATTTCTTAATTACAATATTTCTCATGTTTTTTTTTAATTTATCCCACATTTATTAAACTTAGTGATGATCCATTTAATTTTAAGTATATATGTACACAATATTCTTCCTTTTTATTTATCCCACATTCCTTACACTTAAGAATAATTTATATCATCTTTGTTTTATATACATATTCTTGTTTTGACTTTTTACATTGCGTTAAATATTGGGCAAGATTCGTTAAATAATTTGGACCAATATACAAGGAAGAAACATCGATAAGACATTCGAGGAGAATCTAGCATTTCATAGGTATATTAAAAAAGAAATAATGAAAAATTTAGACCTTTTTCAAAGAAATTTTAACAAATTTCTTATGATTTTCTGAAGAAAAAAAAAGAAGCAAAATTTGGTATAATTTTTCTAAAATGTTTTACAGTTTTTGTTGTTTTTTAATAAATATTTTATAATTTTATCCCATGGTGGTTAGTGGGTGTGATTTCCATCCATGCGATACTCTCACATGGACTATGGAGGATCTCGGTACGATGCCTGAAACTTCCCCAACCATGCCCAGGGCTTGGCCGTGGGGGCCAGCCCTCTGATGACCAAGTCACGATATGCAAACCATGACTTGGCCTCCATGGGTTTGGGGAAATGTCCAACATCACCTATGGTACCATATCACCTATGGTACCATGAATGTTCCATGGTGGGGGGCAGGGTGTTTCTCGACATCGCCCAAACCGATGTGGCCAAACCCTAGGTACGACCAGGGCTTGGTCGCGGGGTTTCCCCCCAATGGCCAAGTTGGAGTCCACAGGACCATGAATTGGTTGTGGGGATACCTTCCCATGGCCAATTCATAGTCATTTTCCCAAGGCTTATCTGTGGGGGAAAAAATCCTTGGTGCCAACATCACCCCAGTAACCCCATTGATCATTTTTTTTTAATTTTTTAAGTTTAATTTTTATGGTCTATGATGTTTTTCAAATTTAATATAATGTAAACATTTCCTTGACTTGATTTATTTTTTTATTTTTTCATATAGATAAAATGGAAGGAAATAAAATATATATGAATGTATATGGATCACAACTTGCAATAATGGTATCAAAAATTGCAAATGAGACCTTCATGAATCCTAGGAAACAAATTGATAACACATTTGCTCATGGTCCAACACTTGAGCTATCAAGGTAAATGAAGAATGTTAGAGAATGAAAATACGTGGAAGGTCAAAAGAAACTAGAATATTCTTGGTTTGTTAAAGACAAACAAGGAAACAATGGATACCATCTATATTTTTATTCTATTGAGATTGAACATGTGCAATGAAATTATCATCCACTTGTATTGTTACGAGATATATGTTTGGTGTTAGAAACATATATTGTTTATGCACTCGTGAAAGAATCCAAGACTTATATCAAGATTAGATGTTGTTTGAAATTGAGCAATTGTACAAAGATCAATGTTTAACAAAATTATGTGCATCTATCATTGAAGACATTGAGAAAGGAAATGTAAGTTTGTTTATTTTTATTTTTGTATCCTATATTATTTTTAGTATCATGTTAATTTTTTAATTTTATTTCACATGGAAAGGTTATATTTTATTTTTATAGGATTTTTTTGAACTAATTTCACATATGTTAGTGGGGATTTACTCTACAAAGAAAAATATCAGGGAAGTCATCAATTCCTTTCATATCGATAAGGCACAAAAATGAAGGAAAAATAAACAAAAAGTAACAGAGGTTGAAGCTGCAAGAGTAGAAAGACAAGTGTTATAGCCCTAAAATTCCCTATTCATGCATACATGGCCTTGGCCCTTTTACTTGCATATTTTTCCAAAGCATTGTTGAGAAGCTCTTCTTAAAAAACCATGTTTTGGAAGATATATGTGCCTTGCACCATTACAACCCGCGTACATGAAGGGCCGCTCTTTTTAGGAGAGTGCGCCCCCTCAAAATCCCAACTTTTTTCATATAAGTTAGGATTTTTTCTCCACTTTCTGCATCTTGTTGTACTTTTCGATTTTCCATAGGATCGACCCCACCGAAGTGCAACACGGAACCTTCATTGCTACTCTAGAAGTGTTGTAATTAGGTGGTAGATCCTACCTTTACATGGATGACCTAGGTAGATCCTTGTTACATTTTAACGTCCATGCTATCGGTAATGACTATAGGCTCAGGAGTCCTTGTTAGTCCTGTCATGGTTACAATATTAAGCCCCATTCGTTTGATGCACCATCATTCTTGGACTTACCCTCGGGACTCCCAAATGAGCAAGCTTTGTTTTCTTTTGAGGTCGCTTTAAATTATGAAAACAACATCCAACGAGACTGTATTTATTATTTTCGATCTTGTCTGGATTAACTAAGAAAAGTAGCCCCCTAGAATATTTTTTAATCCCTTTTCAAACTCTCTAAACATGAAAATATTTCAGAGTGATCTTGTTTCCATTCACGATCTCCAAACTCAAATTTGAAGGCACATCTGTCCAGCAGTAGTTTACCCCTTTTTCAGTCTAGACGGTTAATTTCACGAATAAAGGTATACTCTAGGAACTTTAGTTTGCTAGAAGAGTATTCTCAGGTGTAATTTTAACCCTTTTTCGGGCCCGAGGGACTAAATCTTCGAAAAAGGAACATTCTTCTTGGTTTTGGTTTATCACCTTTTTTGGGCAGTGGAGATTACTTACAAAAAAGGAACCCCCAAGGAGTCCATCATTAATCTCTTTTCAGACTCCCTAAAATTTAAAAGATCATCGAGTGACCTTGTTCTTTCACACTCGTTAAATTGGTCCAGAAGAACATCTACTGGCATGATTTTAACCCTTTTTCTAGCCTGTAGATTATAGTGGAAAAAGGTACGCCTCGAGAGATTTGTATTGCCGAGAGAGTTCTCCTCAGTTACTTTTATACTTTTTCGGGCTAAGGAGTCTAAACTCAGAAAAAGGTTGTGAGTCCATAGTTAATCTCTTTTCAAACTCCTTAAAGTTGAAAACATTGCCGAGTGATCTTGTCTTTCTCACACTCGTTAAACTGGTTTTGAATAGACGTTTTTTTGGTGCAAGTTTAACCCTTTTTCGAAACAACTAGACTATCTCAGAGAAAGGTACTCCCTTGATTCTTATTTCACATTTTTTCAGACTCTTGAAACGTGAAAAAACTACCGATATTACATTCTCTGGGCTCGTTAAAATTACATTGAAGGGGTCTCATTGTGTATTTCTTAATCACATTTGCATCTCTGTGTCTCTGGCCTAATTATGGCTCCATGTTTCTCTCAACTAAAACTTTGAAGCATTCCTTATACGCAAGCCTTGTAGCACTTATTTCCTCTGCGACCTAACACCTTGACCCATGGAGGAATTTTCCCCTAGTGTCCTTTTCCTTCACATGTCTCCTTGCCACGAGCATTAGTATTTTCATTGCGCTTGGAACTAGTATTATTTCTTGCGACACTGGTTCCTCCTTTGTAATGTAGCATTCTTTTATTCTTTTTCAATCTCTTAGAAAATTGAAAAAGACAAAAAAATCAAATATTCCAAAAAGAGGGGACGAGAAATATGTATTCTTTTTTCAGCAGCACATAGAGTCGCCCTTGGACAAAGCACATCCTTTCATTTTTTTTTCAAGAATTTGGATCTAGTATGACCTTAGGAAGTTGTTCTCACTGCATAGAGTTGTGTCCTCCTCCATTTGGCTACTCTTCCAAACACATGGAGAGTTTGCATTGCCTCCTACATCATGATGTTTTCAATGTCATGATTCCTGAGTTTGATCATATTTCATTCTTTTGTCCAAGGGAAGTTTCACCCAACCTGAGTCAAACTTTCTATAGTTTGTCTTTTCACCTCATGAGTCGGCCATCCCAAAAGTCCAGTTAAGTCTAGATTCAAAATTGTCAAAGTTCTCTGCATGATCATCGAGATCCTCATGTATTTTCCCGACGAGTCGTCAAATACCTCAGGTTAGTGAGTTATACACTCCCATTGTACTCCCACCTGAGTTTTGAATATCTTGAAGTGTTTTCTCGATATCTGAGGGCCTCATCTCCAACCATCAGGTGTTACTAGCTTCTTGAAGATGGATACTATACTTGTGTATCTTCGACTCATTTTGACATGTAGATTCGTTGTGTATTGATTGCAGATACACTTTATATATTTATATAACATGAATATGAAATGTATTTTATTGGAATCCATGATTTATTTCATCCTAAGCATGGGTATGCCCACCTCAAAGAGACAATTGTTGTTTTGTAGATGGCACCTTTCGAACTCTAGTCCCGGGCTCACTCGATTTTGTACATTGTTGAAGATATTGTAATCTATTTCAACAATCAGTTGATATTCTGACCTCACACATTAGGGGGAATCTGTTATAGACCTAAAATGTCCTATTCATGCATACATGGCCTTGGCTCTTTTACTTGCATATTTTTCCAAAGCACTGTTGAGAAGATCTTCTTAAAAAACCATTTTTTTGAGAATGTACATGCCCTGCACCATTACAGCCCATGTACATATGCTTTTTTCACCAATATAGATAGCATACATATGCTTGATGCACCATTCAAACCCACTTATGGTTGCAAAAGTTGCAAAAAATAAAAAGTTGCAAGGAATTCGTTGAAATTCACGGGCTATTAGATGTTTCCCAACTAATCCACCTTCTATAGCACGTCACCCAACCGAATAACCATCCTTTTGGCATATAAAAGGAGTTTTTGGGGTCTCATTTCTCATCCAAGCATAATAACAATGAAACTCTACCCAATTTCACTTCCTCTCCTTGCCCAATATATTGTTGCCTTTTGTGAGATATAGCCTCATCATTCCCTCATTAGCCCCTTTTTCATCCACTCAAAAAATTCCCTTCTATAGAGGTGATCAGAAGGTTGAAAGAATAATTCCATTCAAGGTGCACTTGGAGCATGGTAAAGAGGATCCCAGGCTAGGTTCACAGAATGGTGGCCAACTTAGATTGTAAGGTATAATCTTTGTATTATGAATAAAAGAATCACATTTTCCTATCCCAAATGATGGTGTTTTGAGTATTTTTATTGATTTATACTTGAAATTTTATATCTAACCCTAACTTATGGATAGAATAACATGCTTGTAGTTCTTTTTTTACCTATATTTGGATGCAGTTCATCCTTGGGAGGAGACGTGCAGTCAGTGGAAATTATAGGCTTGAGGAGATCACCACCAAAGGTGGGATCAAAGTTATAGTTACCCGATCTCTTCTTTATTTGCTTTATTTACATTATTTTTTGGCATGTTTGGGGTATATTAGAATTGATTTACTTTTAGATGGTTATTCGCTCTGTCTACATCTTGAACCCTGGTGTAGTTAAAGGGGGATTTTCTCGCTAGCAACAAGAACATGAAAGAAGAAAGAAAATTCCTCATTCTAGAAATACTAAAAAGGTTACATTTGAATATGAGGAAAATCCAAATGAATATTTTGTTGATATTAGTCCCAATAAGGTTATCACTCCTTCTTGCAAGAATAATAAGCAAGAGAAATGAAAAAGAACTATGGTCATGGATGATTCCATTCCTATTGATTATGAAGAAATCATTGAATCACATGAGGCCCATTTAAATCGTAAGAGGAAGAAATAAAATGTTGTTGATGATGAAGATACAATCATAAGCTCTAAATATTATAATGAAATTCATAAAGGTAGCAGAGAAATAATAACACCAAGTGTTGATCTAGAGGATGATATTATGAAAACAACACAAAATTCCATTAGAAATAGATTGAGGATGGTGAACTTAGTTGATGATGGCAATACATTTCAGTTGAATGTGAAGCAACTTTATAAACCCATAGAAGGGAAAGCCAAATATCAAATTTGAAAGCTGCATCACTTTCATATTCACAATTTGAAAGCATTGATTAGGTACAATCCATATGCACGTGTGGTTGATTACCTAGTTCTTGTTGACCCAATGGAAGTTCCTAGAAGGGATGCATTCGATAGAAAAAAATACTTTGATTAAAAATATTATGTGATTGTAGGATATCATTTTGTAGAAGCTAGAAATGAATTGATGGAATAATATCCTAATAACCATCTTTTTGAGACACTCAAATGCATAACTTATGTTGGGTTATCAGACTCATAAGAAAAATTATTTGCAAGGGAACATAAAACAAATAATGAGCACATAAAGTCCATGAATTTCATTCAAAGGTTGAGGTTTATTCATAATGAGTTCTCTAAAATATGTCATGCAGAGAGATCAAATGTTGACGCGAAGTTTCAAAAGCAATGTTGCATGGAAATAGGCTTCCCAATTGATGATGAAAATGCAAAAGAAAAAAATTGCAAATGAAGTGATGTATTCAGAGTTGTGGATAGTTATTTTCAATTGGGATTTAAAACTGGACAGGTATGGGATTTGATAGATGAGATATTCAACCTATGGAAAAATATTTGTATAAAAACTCAAAGAGTTAAGAAGACTAAACCCTTAATATGTAGCACAAGTAAGGCATGTCCTGAAATCAAGAATCTACAAGAATATATGACTATAACACCTTGGATAATGATACACGGAGTGAAGGATGAGAAACTTATCATATATATATTATCACATGTAAGGTCGGGTGAATTGTCGATGGAATAAATGTGTGATGAATTTAAAAAGTAAGTTTGTTGAGTTATTTTTATTTATGTTAAGACAAGAAAATTAATTTTTTTAGTTTAACATATCAATGTTGTGATGATTTTATTATATATATCATTATATCATTATTTATTTTTTCAATTTAGTAACAAGGAGTATATGATAATACAAGACGAAATGGTTAATATGTTGAATGAAGAGATTTGGGATGATGTTAAGCTAAACTATCTAGATTAAATCTCTACAACAATAGTGAAACCATTTTTTGTTGAATTCAAAAAGGTATGTTAATTTATTACATTCATATTATCCGTTTATAGATTAGTTTATTTATATTTTATTAGTTATATGTATATATAACTATATTTTCTTATTTCATTAAATAATCCAAAGAAGAATGCATATGGAGTACCCGTGTAACATACTTAGCCACCAACAGGCTAGGCATACTACCTCAAAACTCACTTCGAAAATGATTTTGAATTCTGATAATAATTAATTTGAAATAAGTATAAAAGAATGAAATAACCACACATTCAATAATCAATATTCATGCTAAAACATACAAGAAAGGAACACCATGCCATGCACAACAATAACCAACAAGCATGCACACGAAAAATAAATCTCAGAGATAAATATATGTAGTGGAATATGAATTATGCAGAGACCGCAAAGAGCACTTATCTTTAATTAAACCATGACGAACTAGCTGCAGACTAAGAAATTTCCTCCCAACCATAGTTAATGTTGTTCGAATTCTCAATAGAATCTCACCCCTAAGTCGGGGCTATGAATCCACAAGGACAGGGCCTAGGCCAAATCTAAAACACATAACAATTGGCTAATTAGATCTCAAGTTTTCCCAACCACACAATAATCCTAATTGTCGTCTCTCTTTCCCCTTCAACCTACACAACCCAAATAAATGAGCCCCTTTTCCTGCCATGGATTCCCTCATGTTGTTCCATTTCTATCTAGGGCTCCAGTGCTATTGGTAATGAAATGTCGATGTTGGAAACTCCAGGGATTCTCAGATGTGAAGATTTTCCTCGTCCTATCAAGCTACCAACTGGGTCTGTCTTTGACCACATATTGGCTCTATGTTTCAACTATTATGTAAAGGTTTTGTTGTTGTTTTAGGACATCCAATAGTTCATGAACTTCTTCCTAATATGTTATAGTTGTACTTGCAATTTTAGGTTCTCTAAAATGTAGTTTTAGTAACAAGAAGTTAGCACATCCATACTTAAATAAATACAACACACATAGAGATATTTACAACTGAAAATAAAAAGATCTAAAAGAATAACACACATCATTTTGTACATAGTTATTTTTGGTCAACATGAACCTAAAACCCCCTCAGGGAAAACCAGTTTGGGATATATGTCTATATATGAGGAAAAGAGATGGTGGAATACAACAAGTACAAAATATAGATGAACTCAATACAATAGCATCTTGATCCAAGATGAAATACAATTCCAAATGAACCAGGTGAGCCCCTCATAAATTCTCTCAAAACCACCACAACTATTGTAGATGCAAACTGTGAGATCTGAATGGAAAACCCCTCCATTGTAATCAAGCACTAGTGTGTGGCCTCCCTATGAAACTAATTCCACTACAATATAACAGGTGTAATACCTCCCCACTTCTGATGTGCCCTCCTCAACAAGTGCGCCCTCCTCAACACTAGATGCTCCTCAGTAAATAAACTAGGATCCAAGCTAGATTCCTCTCTCCATGAAAGTATGCACCCAAGCTAGCCTCACCTCATGCAACAAACCCCGTGCCAAAGCTCCCTCTCAATATATCCAAGTGCGCAAATGAAGTTACGAGCTCTCCTTTTCCCTTTGTGCCCCTCTTGAACCTCCATAAGGAAACCTAGGATATGGATGGTTGAGATCATCCCATCTCCCATATAATCAAAGGTTGATATCTCTCCAAAAGAATCTCACTCAAAAACCAACTTTGGGCTATGTTCCCTAAGTTCACTTTATGTCTCTAATTCATTCAAAAAGTGAATTAACAGTCATTTTAGGCATAACTGATAAAATTTCACTTTTGACTTAAAACTCCTAAGTCAAAGTGAAATTAGACACAAAGTACAAGGAAAAAAGTACATAGTACATCCCACATGTGTTTAGGAGAGAAAAAACACATGGGGAACACCTCCCAAAGTACATAATCTCAACACTCCTTCTTATTGAGGAAGGTGTTACTCACCAAGCCCATCTTGTCTGTGAAGTAGACATGTTTTCCCCTTGGTAGGGCCTTGGTGAGTATATCTATAACCTGGTCGTCAGTCGATATATACTGCAACTGAACTGTGCCTCTCCGAACCCAATCATGGATGAAGTGGTACCTGATCTCAATGTTCTTCGAACAGTCATGAAACACTCGATTCTTAGAGAGTTTTATTCAACTCCGATTATCACAGTGAATGATGGTTGGTGGAATCTCCTGACCAAACAATCCAACCAACATATTATGAAGCCAAATGGCCTTGCAATTGGCCTGAATAGCTGCCATGTACTCTGCCTCGGCCAAAATCAAAGAAAATTATTTTTTCTTCCGACTGAACCAGGAAACAAGTCCTGACCCAAAACCAAAGCAACACCCTGAGGTGATTTTCCTGTTAGTAGCACATCCTTCCTAGTCTGAGTCTATGTATCCAACCAAACTGACTCCATATCCTCTGATATAGTCTAGGCCATAATCAAATGTCCCAACAATTTACCTCAAAATATGTTTTTCCCCAATCATGTGAACACTCCTCGGCTCTACCATATGCTAGCTGAGAGTGTTCACGGCAAAACAAATATATGGTCTGGTGTTAAATAGATACATGAGTGAACCGATCAACCGCTTGTAAACTATGGCATCTACCAACTGGCTATCTAAAGCACTAAGATTATTCTAGTTGGTAATTATAGGTGTAGACATTGCAGTCCTCCATCTAAAATATGCTCAAAATATCTGTTGCATACTTCACCTACCCAAGAAATATGTGACCCTCCTCCTGCAATACCTCCATACCCAAAAAGTAGTGCATCAATGCAATATCAGTCATCTCAAACTCTGATGCAAGTGCCATCTTTCACTCAACTATGAGATCCTTGGCTCCAATGATGAACAAATCATCCACATATAAAATGAGAATGAGCATGTCCTCACCTCTAATGATGTAGTAGAGGTTAGGATCAACATCGCTCTTCTCGAAGCCCATCTGAAGCAAGTATGTGTCTATGCATGAATACCAAGCTCGGGGAGCTTGATTCATACCATAAAGTACCTTTCTCAAAAGACACACGTGAGTCTCCCTATCACTCACCTCAAACCCCTATGGTTGCTCTATGTACACCTCCTCATCAATAAAGTCATTCAGAAATGTGGTCTTCACATCCATCTGGTGAATGCTCCAACCCATATCTACTGCAATGGAAATGATACTCCTGATGGAGGTGTATCTCACAACTGGTGAGAATTTCTCATCATAATCGACTCCCTCAATCTAAGAGAAGCCTAACGCCACAAAACGGGCCTTGTGTTTCTCAATGCTGCCATCTGCAACAAACTTGATTTTGTACAACCACCTGGAAGTCACAACTAACTTTCCCACTGGCCTCAGAACTATAATACCTCTAGGACGAGCCCTAGTTGTAATATGAATTGAAACATGTTTTGTAGGCTGGTGAGCCAAGCAATTATAAGCGGGTAGGATTATCTATTATTAGGCTAGAGAGCCTAGGTGTTAAAGGCCAAGAGCCTCTTTTGTACATGTAAATATTCATATTATTAATATAAAAACATCGTTGCATGTGGATCAACCACGAAGAAAGAGTGATGGGGGACTAAGTTTCCACTAGGTTGGGTAAGGGAGAGGGGGGTGAAAGGTTGGAAAGAGGGGCTAAGCTTAAGGGCTTAAATCCAAAGTAATAATCATTTATTATTATTTCAAAGGATGTTTAAAAGGATATGTTTTTATCCTAAGTCCTGGGAAAGGACAAGTGCCTTCCAAAGGGAAAGGAACATGCTTCCTGAGAAATAGGTGTCGGCTCAGGCACATACAGACTCAAGGGGGAATTCTTTTTGATGCACGGGGGGGACGTAGGCATGCTCACGCACTCACTCACTCACTCAGGCAATTATGCACGCATAGGGGGGGGGGGAAGACTTCCTCACGGAGGGCGGTTCACACCCAGAGTTTGGCTCATGCTTGCACCTTATCGGCTATGCTAGACCATTCTACCCTTCCTCCTCACGAGTTCACTCACTCAATGAGAAAGCCGCAACCATTGATTTCCACCATTACTTAACTGTGACCATTTTTCACCTCTGTAAATTACTGAGCTGTCCATTGCCTTACCCGATTTAGCTGTTGTGGTTGAAGAAGCGGGTTGTGAAGCCAGTGGTTGAAGAGGCAGGTTGTTAGGCTTTTGAGAAACTCTCTCTCTAGGTGAGAGAGTTGGTTGTGGATTGGAGAAGCAGGTTGTTAGGCCTGCAAGAAACTCTCTCTAGGTGAGAGAGTGTGCTGAGGAGGTGAGTTCTCCTATAGGGAGTCCCGTAGCTTCTACAGAGCTCTGATAATTCCATTCTGGTCTATTGTTGAAGCCCAATGTAAGGGAGGTGGAGCAGTCAATGGACTATGTAACAGTGAAGGTGTATACTTCTGGGGTGGGATAGGCATGTGGGAAATGAGATTTTGTGAGAAGTGGACATAAGTACCTCCTGGGAGAGAATCCTTCCTCATAAACTGTGTGACTTCCTATTGACCTTGCCTAGACTAGGAATCCCTTGCCTGGTGGAGCTTAGTTTGAGCTTGGTGGTGACCTACTACTGAGAGTGATGAACAATGTGGTCTAAGGCTGGGAGGTCCGTGGAAGGTCTTCACACAGTTGGTGGTTTGACTCCAGTTAAAAGATAAGTATCATTTATGTGGTTAATTATGTATGTTATGCATGTCTGTGATTCCTAAAATGTATCATGTGTTTTGTTGCATACAGGAATTACTATTAATTCTATTTGAGTCGGTCTGATAGAAGTAAATCTATGTTGTTTGATTAAAACTCATTAAATATGTTATATATATATATATATATATATATATATATATATATATATATATATATATATACATACATACATACATACATAGATATATATCTATGTATGTATGTATGTATGTATGTATGTTCCACGGTGGCGTTTCCCACCCAACTAAAGGCTGGGGCATCACAAATTAGTATCAAAGCTAATCATAGAAGACCAGGTAATTGTGTAGCATTGCCCGATAGTCCTGGTGATGGTCGGGGTATGTTAAAAATTGGTATCAAAGCCAAGGTTTCAATGTTGAGCCTGGATGGGCTAATTTAGTTGAAGTTGAAGAAAAAGTTTCGAAAAAGAATTGTTGATGAAATGGAAAAAATTCAAGAGAAGAACGATGGTTCGAGCATTGAGCCTAGATAGGATGGTTAAGTGGTTATGAGGACCAAGGTTTCAGGTGGAAATTGTGTCAAGTAGAACCTATTTCCAACCTCATAAAATTCCTAAGTGCCAAGAGGTTACCTTGGTCATGCTATGAAGCTCAGGAGGTGTAGCAGTATTATAAAACCACGACAGACGTGGTATTGGGCCGCAAAGTAATGGTTGTCATAGGATTTGTTTGGGAAAAAGTGGAATCCTTCATGACCATCAGATCTAGAGAAAGTGCAGGAGGGTTAACCTAGAATCATTACCGTTAGATCATAACTTCGGAGTTCGACGATCGAGAGAAGTGAGATGTGTTGATGCACAAACTTCCGAAACCTGAAGCTTTAAAGCAAAAGAGGAAATCATAATTTCGGATTTCGGAAGTCAGGAGAATTAATGTATGTTGAGGGGAGGACTTTTGAATTTTGAATCTTCGAAGAGAAAGAGTAGACATGGTGGGGCCAGATGACGTCACCAAGGGTGAAATAGACCTTTCTAGGAATGCCAAGCGCCACCACCTGAGTTGGTGACATCTGTGCTATGTGGACCCGGAAGGTAAAGAAGTCCGAAAATTCAAAATTTGGGAGATTAGAAGGAAGCAAGAAAAAAAACTTCTTAAAACCCGAAGCTCCGAAGCTCCGAAGTCCCAAAGCTTCGAAGCTCCTAAGCCCGAAGTCCCAAAACTCCTATGATGAAAGTTGCACAGTGGGTATCAACCGTGGATGTTGGGTAGTCATGGACTATTGATCCACCTTACTTTGTGAGTTCATTAATTTGGAACATCGAGATACTGTTGAGATGTACTTTGAATACTTTTGAAATCCGAAGTCTCAAGTAAGCGCCTATCGAGCTAGATCTAGGCCACAACCCATGTTACCATGGGTTGGGGACTAAGAGAAAGTGGCTAGTGCTTGAAAAATTGCTGCAGAATAGAGTAGAACTCAGCAAGGAAAGATCTGCAAGAATTCTTGATTGATCGAGAATCGCGGAGAATGATATCTGAACATTTTTTGGAATCGTATTGGTTTATGAATACTATGGAATTTTTTAAGGACTGATGGCCTGACAAATTTCGGTTGATCTCACAATGTATTGCAGAGTCAATGATTTTTAGAACCAAACAGAATTGCCACAAAGTGAAGAGAATGGAGGAGGCACATAATACTTCCAGTTTAGAAAATGAAGCTAGAGGAATGGATGTTCGTTTGGGAAGTGAAGGATCAAACTCCAATGGACATGGAGAAGAGATAAATAAGGAGGGAAACATGATGAAAACGATTGAAATATTGTAGAAGGATGTCCAAACTCACCAAGAAGATAAGAAAAATCTCATGAAAGCCAGGGATCAGGAGGGAGAATTCAAAATAAAGTTGATACAGAGCCTAGAAAGAATAGAAAGGTAATTGGATAAGGAGAGTGACTCCAGTAAATCAGGAAGTCATAGGTCCCCTGATGCGAAGAGGAAATCCATGAGTGTTGGAAGACATGATCATCACTCCCAAGGACACTCCAAGAGGATGGCACATAGTAGTTCAAGCCGATCTTCTACCAGAAAACACGGGAGGTATGGAGTGGATGCGCTAAAGGGTGAAATGAAAAAGATTAAACCTCCTAAGTTTGATGGGAAGCACCAAAAGGAGGTAGATGTTGAGACATGGCTTCTTGGCATGAGAAAATATTTCCAACTGCATAATTATTCCTCTCAGGCAGAAGGAAGAATTGCAATGTATCAACTGAAAGGAAAGGCATCCATGTGGTGGGATCAACTTTTGTAGGTGCAACACATTAAAGAGAAAAATTTTACTTGGGAAGAATTTAAGAAGTATTTCGAAAAGAAATACTTGGCTAAGAGATACTATGACAGAAATATGAAAGAGTTCTTTGAAATCAAGTTGGGTAGCATGTCCATTGATGAATCTGAATGAAGATTTTTGGAATTGTTGAAGTACATTCCTTTCATCAAAGATGAGACTATTAAAATTCAAAGGTATATGAGTGGACTACCATCTTCCGTCAGTGACAAGATCCAGTATGATGATCCTAAAAATATGGAAGAAACCATAGGGAAAGAAAAATGATTATATGAGCAACAAAGTGAAATGACCACTTTTCGAAAGGCTTGGGAAGACAAGAAGAAATTCAAGATATATCAGAGGAAGAAGGGAACTAAGCCATCCTTTTTCAGAAACATTCCTCAAGGACAACCATATTTTAGAGAGCCCGGGAAGGATGAAGTAGGTGGAAAAATGCCAAGACAATCACCTATGAAATGTTGGGGTTGTAAAGAAAATCATAAGTACATAGATCGCCCCTAGAGAAATGACAAAATGAGAGTTGTCCACAATGTTCAATAGGCAAAAACAGTGAAAGACATGGGAAGTAGAATGCCAAGGATCTATGCAGCCCTGGACAGCAAGCAAGCTGAGTTTCAATCACATATGATTGAAGTGGAAGGTATGATCAACAATCATGTCATTACTATTTTAATTGATTCAGGAGCTAGCCATAGTTATATAGATCCTACAGTGGTGGAAATTTTCATTTTCCAAGATGCAAGCATGGAAATTATTGGCTAGTGCAGTTGGATATAGGAACCAAAAGAAATGTTACTGAGTTGGTTAAGTCATGTCCAATGGACATTAATGGATTGAACACAAGATCTGAATTGAACATTTTACCTTTGGGTTCCTATGACTATCTAATTGGGATGGATTGGTTGGAACAACACCATGCCATCTTAGACTGTCGTATCAAGGCATTCAATTTCCTGTATGAGGAAGGGAATCAGAGAACAGTCCAAGGAATTCCCAGAGTGGTTATTGTCAGAGAAATCTCAACAATGCAGCTGAAGAAGTGCTACAAGAAAGGATGCCAAATAATTGCAACTCATATGGAAGAGGCACCTAAGGATAAGGTGTCAAATATTGAACACCATGAAACATTAAAATATTTTCAAGATGTATTCCAGGAAGTACCCGGACTACCCCCAAAGAGAGATATTGACTTATATATAAACCTAATACCTAGAGCAACTCCATTGTCGAAAAATCCTTACAGAATGAGTACACCAAAGATGAAAGAACTACAATTGCAGCTTGAAGAACTTCTGAAGAAGGGGTATATACACCCAAGAGTGTCACCTCGGGGTGCCTTGGTCCTATTTGTGAAGAATAAGGATGGGACATTGAGATTGTGCATCGATTTCAGACAGTTGAACAAAGGGACCATTAAGAGCAAGTATCCTTTTCCAAGGATCGATGATCTCTTTGATAAGTTAAAGGATGCCAAGATATTTTCAAAATTAGATCTCAGGTCAGGATACTACCAGGTAAGGATAAAGGATGAAGACATCATCAATACCACCTTTAGAACAAGGTTTGGTCATTATAAATTCACAGTGGTGCCATTTGGGTTAACAAATGAACCCTCTATTTTCATGTGTTTAATGAATGGTGTGTTAAGAGAATATTTGGACAAGTTTTTCATAGTATTTTTGGATGACATGCTGGTGTATTCCAAGTCAGAGGAAGAGCATGAACAACATCTAAGAATGGTGTTGCAAGTGCTAAGAGAGAACCAACTGTATGCTAAATTGAACAAGTTCTCATTCTATCAAAAGCATATCCATTATTTGGGACATATCATTTCAAAAGATGGGATAGTTTTGGATCCTGAGAAGTTAGAAGCCATTAGAGAATGGTTAGCACCTAAGAATGTAACACAAGTTATATCCTTTATAGGTCTAGATGGCTATTATAGAAGGTTCATTGTAGGTGTTAGCGATATTTCTTGTCTCGGGATTAGGCATACCCAGGTCTGCATTTTGCACCGGAAGCACCTGAGCATATCGCGAGATAATCCCATCTTGTAGCAGCAAGTCAAGCAAGCGAGCGGGCGAAATTTTGTCTTCAGCAGTCGTTAGCCATCCTCAAAGAAAATCAATGGCCAAAATCTTATAGAGGAGATCGACGAAGTCCCGTCAGCCATTAGATCTCTAGAATTTGCGCCAAGGAACCGCGATCCGCGATTTCCCGACCGGATCAGAACTGTCCGTCAGCAGGGACACGTGTCGATAGATCCCACAGAGTCGGGGATCGAGGAACTAAAAGTCCCGTGCACATGACAGCAGGAATCGCGATATCCTGATACACGATTTCCCGACGGAGTTAAGGGCCATAGTGGGGAACAGGTGGCGGGTTTTCGCGACGGGGGACGGATCGTTGACATCGCAGACCGTGAAACTCTGATGGAGTGTATGGCCGAGGGCATATGGTGATGGTCACTTGGACCAGGGCATAGTCAGAGGGCGCATCGGCAATCGGAGAATCACAAGTCCCAGGGACTTGTGTATCGAGACATCAAAACCGTCGAAGCCACGATAGAGGTTTGGCTCGAGTCACATAAGAGGTGGTCACATGGATGATAATATAGCAAGGAGGGCTAGTCCATGCATGCACTCATCGGAGGATCGGTGATCGGGAATTCAGGTGTCAAGAACTCTTAACAGCAGGAATCACGAAATCTCGATTCCCCATACAGAGTCAGGGATGACCACGGTCAGGTGCTGAAGGCCGTGAAGAGATTGGAAAGGACCTGTGGATCAGGTTGTTGCAGTAGAGTTTCCCAAGGGAATTCAAGGAGCCGTTTCTGCTCAGCAGAAATGATAAGGAAGGTAGGTGAAGCTTTGCGTCGCTCATTTATTGCAGAGTATGGAGGTTCCGGCCAGAGTGTACCCAGGGGAGGCCCGTTGTACCGATTCTCTGCAGAAGGGTCACACCGAGTCTTCAAATCGTCAAGAGAGCCTGAACACGCCAATTCGAACATTAAAGGAGGCTCAGCTACCCCCTGGCACGAGCCATGCTGAATTGAAGGAGAATATGACAGGAGTCCAGAGGACAGATTTGATTGAGGAAACGACCCCCCCCATTAAAAGTCCTGAGATACTGTTGCCAGGCGGATTTTGGCTGAAAGTATATGTAGGCATTTTTGCCATTATGTAAAGCATCGATGGTTGAGCAGAGCTCCCGGGTTGTAAAATTTTAATGAAGCATTGTTGTTCTGGTTATGTATGAGCTTTGGAGACTTATTGCCTTATGAATTCCAGTTTCTATCATATCTTTGTTTACTCTGTATTAGAGCAGCTCGGAATTGGAGGATCCAGTCGAGCTGTAGCTATTATAGGATGAT
>ML789874.1:75939-124707 GCA_009831015.1 Picea engelmannii | reverse complement strand
GGACAGATTTGATTGAGGAAACGACCCCCCCCATTAAAAGTCCTGAGATACTGTTGCCAGGCGGATTTTGGCTGAAAGTATATGTAGGCATTTTTTCCATTATGTAAAGCATCGATGGTTGAGCAGAGCTCCCGGGTTGTAAAATTTTAATGAAGCATTGTTGTTCTGGTTATGTACGAGCTTTGGAGACTTCTTGCCTTATGAATGCCATTTTCTATCATATCTTTGTTTACTCTGTATTAGAGCAGCTCGGAATTGGAGGATCCAGTCGAGCTGTAGCTATTATAGGATGATGTTGTAATGGATCACTGTAATAGTTACAGAGCCTCTAATCAGTCCCTGTAATTCTCTTAGCGCTGAATGACTTGGAATTGGAGGATCTAGTCAAGTCCTCTTTCAGCTTCTTGAAGCCCTGAACCAGGAGGATCCTGTTTTCGGAGTTTTTCCTCTGCAAACTGCCGCAAGCCTGATGCCCAGAGCTGTTTGTTCACTTTCTTTAAGTCTTCCACTTGTCCATCTGTAAATCAATCCACTGGCTGAAGTTAGGATTCCAGACCTCCTCTATTCTTTACATACCAGACCCAGTCCCTGAGTTAGAGTGATACCTCCTAGAGCCGTTATCTCCATTTGATCACCCTTCATAAACAAATCGTGACATAAAACTGATGGACGTTGGGCTCTGCTCCTGCAAGCAATCCAGGAGTGACTTCTAACGCTAACAGTAGGGTTCTGAAGGATTTCTCACCCAATAACTTTCTTGCAAATGAAGGAGAAGAAATTTCAATGGACAGGAGAATGTGAGAGAAGCTTCCAGTGATTGAAGCAACTGTTAACTAGTGCTCCAATCATGAGGATTGTAGATCAAAATGAAGATTTTGTAGTGTGTACAGATGCATGAAAAGAAGGACTGGGAGGAGTCCTCAACCAGAATGGGTTTGTAATATGTTATGAGTCTAGAAAATTGAAAGAGCATGAAAAGAACTATGCAACTCATGATTTGGAGTTGAAAGCTATAGTGCACGCTCTAAAGAAATGGAGAAATTACCTCAAGGGAAATAAATGTGAGCTTAGGACAGACCATCATAGTCTGAAGTATTTGTTTGATTAGCCAACCTTGAATGCTAGGCAGAGTAGATGGTTGGAATTCCTTCGTGAGTAAGAATTTGATATCAAGCATATCAAAGGAAAGGAGAAAAAAGTAACTGATGCACTTAGCTGAAGAGTGCATGAACTACATGCTATGGCCATTAGCATGTACCAATCAGATTTGAAAGAAAGAATTGTGGAGGTTGCAAAATCAGATTTGTAGTACATGGAATTGGTAGAAAAGATACAACACAATTAGATGCTATAGAAAGTGGAAGATTATAAATTGGAAGTTGATGGAACACTCCAGTACAAAAATAGAATTTATGTACCTAATTCCCAATAATTGAGAATTATGATATTGAGGGAAATGCATAATGTTCCTTATGCTGGGCACCCGAGATATCAAAAAACAATGGAAACAATCAAGAGCCATTAATTTTGGCCAGGTATGAAGAAGGAAATAGCAGAAAACATCACTAGATGTATGAAGTGTCAGAAGGTAAAGGTTGAGCATAGGTACCTAGTCGGGTTGCTACAGCCATTGCCCATTTCTAATTGGAAGTGGGAAGTGGTGACAATGGATTTCATCTCAAAATTACCCAAAACAAGTAAGCAACATGACTCCATCTTGGTGGTGGTGGATAAGCTTACAAAAGTTGCCCATTTTATTTCATTGAAGACCACTCACAAGGAAACCAATGTTGTCGATATTTATATGAGGGAAGTAGCATGATTTGAGGGTATTCCCAAGACAATTGTGTCTGACAGAGACCCATAATTTACCTCAAAGTTGTGGAAGGGGTTATTCAAAGGGTTCAGAATGAATCTGAACTTCAACACATCTTATCATCCTAAGTCTGATGGGAAAACAGAGCGAGTGAACCAAGTGATAGAAGATATGCTAAGGATGTATGTGATGAAAAAACCATCTAAATGGGAAGACTACCTACACTTGGTAGAATTTTCCTACAATAATGGGTATCAAGAATCATTGAAGATGAGCCCGTTTGAAGCACTTTATGGAAGAAAGTGAAACACACTTATAATCTGGGACAACCCAGTTGATGGAGCAATAGTTGGGCCAGAGTTGCTCAAAGAAATGGAAGAAAATATGCTGAAGATTAAGAATAATTTAAAGGGTGCCCAAGATAGGAAGAAAAGTTATGTTGATAAGAACAGAAACCACAGGGAGTTGAAAGTGGGTGATCATGTTTTCTTGAAATTAAAAGCCAACAAAAGTTCCCTAAAGCTTCGAAACTGTTCCAAGTTAGCAACCACATATTGTGGGCCATTTGAAATCCTAGGAAGGATTGGACCAGTTGCATATATGCTTGCATTGCCTGCATCCATGACTGTACATAATGTGTTTCATGTTTCATTGCTTAAGAAATACATACCTGATGTTAATCATGTTATTGATTGGAATGTGATTGAAGTGGAGCAAGAAGGCATCTTGCAAGTGCATCCGGTGCGCATATTAGACCGGAAAAGAAAACATCTCCAGAATTGAGCCATAGGGCTTGTAAAGGTCTAGTGGACCTAGTATGGGCCTGAGGATGCAACATGGGAGCATGAGGATTCTATGCGGGCAGAATACCTGCATCTTTTTGAAGATTTTGAAAATCTTGTTGATGTTGTGTAAATAAGATGCACTGAGGATAGTGCCAAAATAAGGGGAGGGGGATTCTAATACCCCTAGGACGAGCCCCAGTTGTAATATGAATTGAAACATGTTTTGTAGGCTAGTGAGCCAAGAAATTATAAGATGGTAGGCTTATGTGTTTTTAGGATGGAAAGCCTAGGTGTTAAAGGCCAAGAGCCTATTTTGTACATGTAAATATTCATATTATTAATATAAAAACATCATTGTGTGTGGACTGACCATGAAGAAAGAGTGATTGGGGACTAAGATTCCACTAGGCTAGGTAAGGGAGAGGGGGTTGAAAGGTTGGAAAGAGGGGCTAATATTAAGGGCTTAATTCCAAAGGAGTAATCATTTATTATTATTTCAAAGGTTGTTTAAAAGGATATGTTTTTATCCTAAGTCCTAGGAAAGGACAAGTGACTTCCAAAGGGAAAGGAACGTGCTTCTTGAGCAACAAGTGTCAGCTTAGGAACATATAGACTCAAGGTAGAATTCTTGTTGTTGCACGGGGGGATGTAGGCATGCTCACACACTCACTCACTCACTCGGGTAGTTACGCATGCACATAGGGGGAAAGACTTTCTCACATAGGGGGGTTCATGCCCAAAGTTTGGCTTACACTTGCACCTTCTTGGCTATGCTAGAATATTCTAACCTTCCTCCTCATGAGTTCACTCATGCACTGAGCAAGCTATAGCCAGCCATTTCCGCCATTGTTGAACTGTGACCATTTTGCACCTCTGTAAATTATTGAGCCATCCATTTCCTTACTCGATTTAGCCTTTGTGGTTGAAGAAGCGGGTTGTGAAGCTCGTGGTTGAACAGGTAGGTTGTCAGGCCTGTGATAAACTCTCTCTCCAAGTGAGAGAGGTGGTTGTGAATTGAAGAAACAGGTTGTCAGTCCTGCGAGAAACTCTCTCCAGGTGAGAGAGTGTACTGAGGAGGTGAGTTCTCCTAGAAGGAGTCCCATAGTTGCTACAAAGATCTAAGAATTCTAGTCCATTCTGTTGTTGAAGCCCAAGGTAAGGGAGGTGGAGCAGTCGATGGAATTTGTAATAGTGAAGGTGTATTCTCCTAGGGTGGGATAGGAATGTGGGGAATGAGAGTCTGTGAGAAGTGGACGTAAGTGGATACTAGGAGAGAATCCTTCCTCGTAAACTATGTGACTTCCTATTGACCTTGCCTAGCCTAGGAATCCCTTGCCAGGTGGAGCTTAGTCCAATATCGGGGGTGACCTACTACTGAGAGTGATGAGAAGTGTGGTCTAAGGCTAGGAGGTTCATGGAAGGTCTTCACACAGTTGGTGGTTTGACTCCAGTTAAAATATAAGTATCATTTATGTGCCTAATTATGTATGTTATGCATGTCTGTGATTCCTGAAATATATCATGTGTTCCATTGCATATAGGACTTCCTGTTAATTCTATTTGGGTCTGTGTGATAGTTGTAACTCTATGTTGTTTGATTAAAACTCATTAAATATGCATTATATATATGTATGTATGTTCCATGATGGCATTGCCCGCCCAGCTGAAGGCTAGGGCATCAAAAATTGGTATCAGAGCTAATCATAGAAGACCAAGTAGTTGTGTAGCATTTCCCGGTAGGCCTAGTGATGGTCAGGGTGTGTTACCAGAACCACCTCCTAGACATCATTGCGCATAATGGAGTCATACTCCTCTACCATGGCCTCTCTCTAGATCTGTTGGTCCACTGCTTGTGCATATGTATGTGGCTCAGTATCCTTGATACTCATCACTAGTTCCCAATATGCTCGCAATCTAATTGGAGGTCTACTCTCTCTGACCTGGCTCTTGGAATCCCCTACATTCTCTTTGGCCTCCTTCAGATTCTCCTGGAACCATCTAGGTCTCCTCTTCCCTGAAGTGGTCAATGGAGAAGTAATGTCTCTCTTCCCAAGAGTGCTTGACTCAGGACATGTCTCAACACTATGAGATCCTGAAGTTTGTGCCCCCTCTGACTGAATATGCTCTGACTTTGACCCTGAAGCTATGCATGGTGACCCTGTCACCCCTGATATTGGTGTACCTGAAACCTGAGGTTGTACTCCCTCAGAGACATCAAGCGGTGCCTCTGCATCATCCTCAAATATGAATCTCAAATCAAGAGATCTTTTAAAATCCCTATCCTCCTCAAATATGACATCTCTGCTCACCACCACTCTCCTAAGTAGAGGAATATAGATGTGATAGGATTTGGATAGCTCTGAGTATCCAACTAGCATCTCCTGCTGGGTTGTGGGGTCTAACATTATCCTCCTCTCCGCGGGGACATGAGAAAAGGTCAAGCACCTAAAGATATTGATGTTCTCGACATCGAGCCTCCTACCAGTGAAGGCCTCCTCATGAGTCATCTTCCCCAATATCATATTGGGGCTCCTGTTCTGTAGGTAAACTGCAGTGGCACATTCCTCTGCCCATAAGTACAAAGGAAAACTCTGATCGTGCAACATGGATCTTGATACACCGATAACAGCCCAGTTATTCCTCTCAGAAGCCCCATTATGTTGGGGGTTGTATGGTACGATCATCTACCTTCTAATGTCATGAGAGGCACAAAATTCTATGAACTATCTAGAGGAATACTCACCCCCATTATCTGATCGCAATACTTTAATCCTCTTTCCAGATTGGTTCTCCACAAGAGCTCTTAACTCTTGGAACCATGTGAAGACCTCACTCTTGTCCTTCAGGAAATAGATCCAAGTATTCCTTGAGTATTCATCAATAAATGTGAGATAGTACTCACAACCACTCAAGGACTTCCTAGTCATGGGCCCACACACGTTTGTGTGTACTAAACCTAGTATCCCAACTGACCTGGTGTCACTGCTAGGAAATGAGGCCTTGATAAACTTACCAAGTGCACACCCTCTCCAAACATCCTAATGCTCTGTATTGATCCATGCACTCTGGTCACAACCTCCCTCAGTCCTTCGAGAGCTCCATGATGTAGGCAGGTCATCCTATGATGCCATAACTCACATATCTATCTGTTGTTATCGATGCTCATTGCCAATGGATGAAGAGGATGAAAAAGAAATCTGAACAGTTTCCCATCCCTCACTCCAATCACTTGTCTTGAGGCAAGAAAAGACCCCTGAGGGTGAATGATTACCTCAGTGACTATGAAATACACCTCAACACCTCTATCATGGAGGGTACAAACTGAAATCAAATTCTTCTTCAGCCCAGGGACATAGAGAACATCCATGAACAATATAGGTGGCATGCTATCTCTCCGAAAGGTAACTGTGTCAATCCCAACAACTCAAACCAATGTGTCATCTCCAAGAGAAATATATATCTTCATCTCGGTGTCTCTAAGATTAGTCAAATTATCTCTAACTCTAGTCATATGACTCAAAGCCCTATTGTGAATATACCAGATACTAGGTGTCATCTCAACTAAAGTGAAACATATGAGGAAAGAACACTCTCTCTGAAACTATGTTTGAAACTCTGCCTCCTCTGTTATAGCTACGGTACCACCCCTCTTCTTATTCATGTTGGGGCATTGTCCATCATAGTGCCCAAACTTCTTACAAACAAAGAACTTCACTTTTCTCATATCTCTCTTCTAACCACTACTTCTCTCTCCTCCAATCCCCTGTGGTGGGGCCCCAAACTTGAGACCCTGCCAACCCCCACGATCGACCTTCTTCTTTCCCTTTGTCCAAAGAGAAAGATCCTCATCACCCTGAAAAAACTGTTGCTACTGTCTAGAGGCCTCTTCTACAAGCCTAATCTCCTCTTGGACAAAGTCAACCCACATCCTCTCCCATGTAGGCATGACCTCCCTGGAAACAATGCCACAAAAAAGTGGGCCCCATGGTTTGGTGTAGCTATTCATGGCTTTCCTCACCAAAGAGTTAGGATCCACTACCTCACTGATGACTCCAAGCTCGTCTCTGATCTGAGTGTAGCAACCAAGGAATTAATTCACTGACTCATCCTTGAGCATGAGAATTCCCCTGAGTCAGTCAAGAATAACCATCTTTTGGTTCTCATTGGAGCTCCCATACAACTTACGTAGATATTTCCACATCTCATATGCATAAGTATTCCCAGTCAAATGGGGTATGATATGATCATGAACTGCATCACAAATGGTCCTCTTTTCCTTGTTGTTTCTCTTCCAAAACTCTGCCATTAGGATAGGGGCAGTAAAAGGAAGAACATGAACATGCACCTCAACTATGTTCCATAGTTAGAGGTCCTCTAAGACAAAGTGCATCCTCACCTTCCAAGGTGACCAATTTCTAGCCCCAGCTAGCTTGTCCTCAACACGCATATGAGATGTTGACATGTTTTCCAAACTGCACTCCCAACGGATGCTCAAAATGCAAAGGAACTTTTCCTCACTCCTGTCAGCACAGGTGTGAAAAGAGGCAAGAGAACTCTGACCTCACTCCTAGCAAAATAGGTGTGAAAAGAGGTCGAGTCAAATCAGCCTCACTCCTACTCTGTAGGTGTGGAAAGAGACTGACAAAAAATTGTCAAAAGATCCCAACTGTCCTCTACACAAATATGCCCACTAACAACCACTGAAATAATCAATGGCCGTGCACAAAAATCTGCCAAGAAGATGTATATCAAAACCAACACATGTGTTGTCCAAACTACTAAAAAATCAGCCACCTCAACTCTGATACCATGAAAATTTTCCAGGTCCTATCAAGCTGCCAACTGGGTCTTTCTTTGACCACAAATTGGCTCTAAGTTTCAACTATTATGTAATTTTTTTGTTGTTGTTTTAGGAGAGCCAACAGTTCATGAACTTCTTGATGATTTGTTACGGTTGTACTTGCAATTTTAGGTGCTCTAGCATGTATTTTTAGTAACCAGAAGTTAGCACATGCATACTAAAATAAATAAGACACACCTAGAGATATTTACATCTAAAAATAAACAGATCTAAAATACTAACACACATCATTTTGTACACATGTATTTTTTGTCAACATGACCCTAGATAACCCTCCCCCAGGGAAAACTAGTTTGTGATATATGAGGAAAAGAGATGGTGGAATACAAAAAGTACAAAATATAGATGAACCTGATACAATAACATCTTGATCTAAGATGAAATACAAGTCCAAATGAACCAGGTGTTCCCTAGGAAGGTGTACCCCTCATAAATGCTCTCAAAACCACCAAAACTATTGCATATGCAAATTGTGAGCTCTGAATGGAAAACCCATCCACAGTAATCAAGAACTAGTGTGTGGCCTCCCTATGAAACTGATCGCACTGTAATATGACAGGTGTAATACCTCCCCACTACTGATGCACCCTCCTCAACAAGTGTGCCCTCCTCAACACTGGAAGCTCCTCAGTAAATAAACCAGGCTCTAAGATAGATGCATGTCTCCATGAAAGTATGCACCCAAGATAGACTCACCTCATGCAACAAACCTTATGCCAAAGTTACCTCTCAATCTCTCCAAGTGAGCAAATGAAGTTATGAGTTCTCCTTTGCCCTGTGCGCCCCTCTTGAACCTCCATAAGGAAACCTACGATATGGATGGTTGAGATTAACCCATCAACCATCTAATCAAAGGCCGATATCTCTCCAAAAGAATATCACTCAAAAACCTACTTTGGGTTAAGTTCCCTAAGTTCACTTTATGTCTCTAATTCACCCACAAAGTGAATTAATAGTCATTTTAGGCATAAATGAAAAAAATTTACTTTTGACTTAAAACTCTTAAGTCAAAGTGAAATTAGACATAAAGTACAAGGCACAAAGCACACAGTACATTCCACCTATGTTTAGGAGAGAATAAACACATGGGGAACACCTCCCAAGGTACATAATCTCAACAAGATGTGATAGTTCTTTTAGAACTACCATCAATCGCATGCCCATAGGCATCCATTCCAACCTAGAATGATAAGTAATTCTTCACAACCATCTCACAATGGATCTCCTCCTCCACCCATTCATTTCCATGCTCCAACTAAGAGAAAATGAATTAGAAAGAGTGAATGAGGAATAATCCCAAGGAAAGAGTGTAAATGTAAAATGGAGAAGAACCCCCAAAAAACCCCACAAGGGATGTTTATATAATTACATGAAATCAAGAACCACATGGCCTTCTTGCCAAGAAGCTCATGTAACCTATTTTCTCAATTTAAACCAATATGGGTAAATAAAATATAATAAAAGGACTTATCCCCTTAAGCCCCCTCTCTCATGGAATCATAGGCCCTTATCTCTTGTCCTTGTTTGTCTAACAACCAACGATGTATTATATATATATATTACATTTCTAGGCACTCCATCCCATTTTCAAATTTACTGACTCACCAACCTAAGTTACATTTAAATAATACATTCTAGTTCATAGGGATCAAAACCAAGGGTGTTACAACCTGAAACATTCAAAAGTTTTATTCAAATTAAGAGAAATAAGGAGAGGTGTTTGAACTATTGAACTTGATGAAACCCTTTATCACTACATTTGGAATGGGCTCAACATTGTTCAGTATAAAGGGATATTAGGTGACTATGAACAAATTGCAAATATTGTTCCTAAAAAAGAATGTTCCCTAGTTATTGTGGATGTCGCTCATGGTTATAATATCAAAAAAATTGGATATGATATTGAGCCTTACACTTACCAAGATTTCAATAAGGTTATTACGAGATTTACAAAAGTCACAACATCACCATTTTGGATATTTTTGGTTTTTCATTCAGACACACAACAAGGATTAGTACAATCAAGCTTCAAGGGAAAAGAAAAGACAAGGATGTAGCTTATTTGGTAAGATATTGAAAGTGTATGTTTAGTGATTAAGATTAGAAATCAATTTTATTAATTCATAAGTTAATTGAATTTGCACGTATTTGTGTTACAAGCACAAGCCTAATATTTAGAGCTACAATAGAGAACCATTTACACGTGATATTGAGAGTATACATCTTGCAACTTGGACAAAATATGATTCTTTTAATTCTAGTATTCTCAATGTAAAGGATGGAGAGAGGCCTAGTAGTTTATTGGTTTACGATGTTGTGGTTAGAAAGATAACATATGAGGAAAAGGATTTGAAGGGGGAGATGGTTAACATTTATCAAAAACCACAAACATTAATTAATTATCTTATAGATACATTTTCAAATGAAGGAGATTGGGCTTTGGATTTGTTTGAGTTCAAGTAAGAAATATGATCTAAGAATTATGAAATCATACTTCAATCTTTATTATTTTTAATTTATATCATTTTACATTATTTAAATTAATTAATTATTTTTTATTCATTTATTAGGTATAACACTAGCATGTTGCTTACAGAAAGGAATAAATTGCATAGCCATTGAAAGTGACCCACTATAATGTGGTTTTATTAAACAAATAATTAATGTTATTTCATCTCTTCCAGATGAAATACAATAACTTGGCTTCGGGAAAGGATATTTTAATGAATCAAAAGTGGAAAAAATTTCAAAGGAACCTCAAGTACCATTAGGAGGATTGATTGGAAAGGATCACTTTGGAGAACTTGTGGATATCAAAGACCCAATGAAAGAGAAAAATCACACAATGGAAGCACAAAATGATGGACAAGAAGATGATAATGTATCTGTTGAGAATGATGAATTTGGGATAATGATATTGTTGATTAGTTTTAAGATTTCCTTGAAAATGATGCTCAATTTCGTAAATTTGTTATGAGGTATAATTGTAATGTTTTGACTTTCAGATTCTAAAATAAGAATAATGATGTATCTATTGTTGTTTTATGATGAACCTTTTTTTATTATTTTCTTCTTACTTTTATTTGTATGTCAATCACTATACTATGTAAAATGACGTTAAATGCCCTCATTTTTTTACTTCAAATGTATAAAAATATTGAAAAAAATTGTTAATTTACAAAAAAAAAAAAATCACTTTTTTTGTTCAATTATTTCGTTAAAAATGTTTTATTTGACATGTTATTTTAAAGAAATAGGTACCAAAATGTATAGATTTTTTATTATATATGTCTTTAAAATGTATTTTTTTTTCTAAATATTTAAAAATAGTGTTATTTAACTACAATTGTTTTCTATGTATTGAAGTAAAGGTAAAAAATGTGTTAAAAATGATATTTTCCACGATATTTAAAAAATATGGAATCATAAAGGAGACACAATTATATGAAAAATATTAATTTAAAAAAGGTAAATGGTATACAACATTTTTAACATTGAAAGAAGCATGGAAAAATGATTAAAAACACTATTGAAAAAAAACATTAGAAAAAATTGAAAATAAATGAAAAAAACACTGTTGATAAACAAATTTGGAACAATTTGGAAATAGATGAAAAAATAATCATTTAAAAAAATATTTTGGATACATTAAGGATAAGAATATTTAAAATATCAAAAAACAACCTAAAAGGGGAGAGGGGGTGTTACATGTAGCACACATTTTCAAAATGAGGTAAAACATGTGACCCCCCAAAAAACAAGAACTCTATAGAGTTCTTGCTAAGTTGGTAACTGTGTTAAATACTTTATAATGTTCTAGGTTTTGAGGTACCAAAGGTCGAAATACTACTTCCATCTTACACAAGGGTTGGAGAGGACCCTCACAAGGTTGTAGAGTGGAATTCGAGATAGCCAAGGTGTTATCCGCATGGTTTTCTTCTCTAGGGACTTCTTCAATTGAGAATTCATCAAAGCGTTTCATGGCATCTCTCACTGAATCTATATACTTATTCAACCTTTCATTTTTTCGTGGTGAACTTAATATTTATCTAGAAAACAACTATATCATAGTCTCCTACAACCCTCATGCACCTTATTTTCCTATCAGGGCTAGATTGTTTCTTATAAGCAAGGTTTCATATTTACCAATGTTATTTGTGGAATGATATGCAAGTATATATTAGAAGTAAAAAGTATCCTTACAAAGATTCATTCCCCTGAAATAAAACTTAAGTGATAACTATCAAACATGAAGGTCCATGTCCGATTGGGATCTTGACAATGTTCTATTTGGAACGTTGGGTCGACTACAAAAAGGTTTCCCATTTTCTCATCTAAGAAAAAAATCTCATCCATGGGACCCTTTGGGGGTTTGACTTGGTATCTAACGATGGGATATCTATAGAGGATGAGGAAGCCACCTTTAGGGTGAGGGATGGTAGCATATTATTAGTTCATTTGGATGATACCACCCAAGTTTGTATCCCATTGCATGGATAAAAAAATCCCCCGGGCATCAGGGATGTCAATCCTAACGACATCCATTAGGGGGGAGATACAAAGAAAAACAAAAAGGATAACCTCAAGTTCCTTTATTAGGCCACAAGCTATGATAGGTTAAGAGTCAATTCCACACATATTTTGGTAACGTCATGAGATTTTGAGGCCAAGTTGTTTCATTAACATTAAAGGAATAATGTTGGTGAAGGCACCTCATCTCAACATGCAATTGTGGAGGGTGAAATCGTTTACTAAGAGGGAAATAAACAAAGTCACTTGCCTTCCATTTTGTCAACTAAAGTTCTCAGCATGAAGGATTATGGGAGGATCTTATTCATCTTGGGATTTTCCCATATCCAAGTCCCATGGAGGAGTAGGCTCATCAACCTTATTTTCCTCCTTAGGATCAAATGTTGATGGAAAATCATCAGGCTAGGAAGTTTCTACAATATCGTCATCCTCCTCATGGATACAAGGGGTAGGACTATTAATTTCCTCCCCCGAGGAAGGATCTTGCTCCTCCAAATATTCAATTATGAACGCCTAGAAATGCATCTTGGCTTCCCTAATATTTGTAGCTCGGGCATGCCACTTCTTCTTGATGGGGTAGGGTTCTTCATAAGGTACATACACCCATGAAATATTACTCATGTCTGGATGACAAGGGGTGACCTTTTCTTCGAAGGTGTCAAACTTATTCATGAGAGAGGTGTGTGACATTGCTAGGATTTTAGTCTCCTATTGGAAAGACCTCACTACTAGATGGTTATTGATCTAAAAATACTTAGATAGTAATTATTCCTTTAACATATGCATATGGCTTATAACTTGATTCATAATTAATTATTGATCATATTGAGGTGATTTGCAGAAAAATGATGTTGTGCTTCTTATTGAAAATCTCATAAACTTATGATTAATTTGAAGATTTATGAGATGAAACGGTAGAAAATAAAAGAAATAAAATTACAGATATTGATAACATATATATTACTTCATATTCAAGTAATCTTAGATAGTAATATTGTTCTTCCTCATCTCAAAAATTCCAAATTATACTACAATATGGACTTACAAAATCCAATTTTATGGACTCTTTTGAATTATACTACTCAAACCCAAAGAATGAGTTTACCATTGAATTCCTTGCGACATTATGAGAATTTTGAGTATAAAATCAACCAATTTCCTAACTGGCTCAATTCCACCCTCTTTACATGCCTTACAATGTACTATGGCATTCTTTAATGGCAATCTGGATTAATACTTTTACAAATGACCTATGATCATAAAACATAGCTGAAATTCATACTCCTCATTAAAAAATGAGAAAAATGAGTATAAATTTGCCTATGTGTAGTCAATATACCTCATGACATGCATATCAAGACAATACCATATTTGGATCCTCTTATTGCATGCATACATCCTCTAGATTCATGTTGACCTTGGAATTCATGCTTGCATTGGGATCTCTGTCAATATTGGACCGTGTACCCATATATAGGCCTAGGTGAGAAACTATACAGGGAATAGTTTGCAACTTAAAACCAAATTTGGTGAAATTTCCTTAACATGTGGCCCCCATGGCGCAATGGTTAAATCATTGGTTTGTTGGAAGGTAGGTCGAAGGATCAAACCCCTCCAACCTCCATTTCTTTCATGTCTTGGTTATATTTATTGGTGGATATATGGTTATAAAAATATACTATATATGGTATATGTTTGAAACCCCCACAAATATATGACCCACGGTTATATTACATTGCATGTGATATGGTTCAAGGGGTTCCTCCCTTGGCCCTTTTTTCCTTCATTCAAAATTTTACATGACCTTAAATATATATGAGACCATATGTATATTAAGTCTCATTATGTGGTCTATTGGTAAAGGTGCTTGGGTAAGGTTATGAGAGGTTGAGGGTTCGACCCCCATTGAATCCATAAACTTTAATTATACATAAACCATAATTGGCCAATCGGAGGACACCACTTGGTAACCTCTCATTGGTCTATCCCTTGCCATGTGCCAACAAATAATTGGTTCACTTGGAATACCATTTCTCTTTACCAACTAGATATGCCACATTACCTGTCGGCCACATGTCGCCAAATTAGGTTTCCCACGTAAGCATTGTATGACATGTACAATCATTCCATGTGTCACCATTGCAGTGGTGACACATGTCACCTTTGAGCCTTTGACTTCTTCAGTTTTCCCTGGTTGAATCAAACTTTGTCCAACCATATATTTTTCATACGAACTCTGTTTGAGGCAATTTTTGCATCGTTGAAAAGGTATTGCTTAGCTATACACATTGATGTATATTTGGAGAGAATTTGTGATGGTAAATGTTTGAGTATCTATGGATCCTCATAGACCTTTGTGAGTGTTTCAGATCCTCCTATACCTATATGACCATACCTTCATCCTCCTGGATCACACCTTACCTCTGAAGATTTTTTGGACTGCCAAAAGTATAGATATACAAATACTTGGTGGTGATAACTCTAACTCACTTGTCCACCTTACTGAAATGCTATTATTCAATAACTTAGTGATAAATCCTCTTCCCTCTTCCATCTTTCTTAATATTATGGAACTCAATCTTCATCTTGGATCTTAGTTCTTAGGTATTAGATCAGTGTACTTATGTCTTCTTTTGAAATATGGTTCTGACTCTGTCCTCTGGAACTATCGCTAATAGAATATAGCAATATTTCTATCCCATAGATTCCCTAATAACAAAAATTCTTGTTCAATGATTCTATGCAATACATGAATCATGTTCTTAGAATCCACTCTCATCTTCATCTATGTTGAAGATAGTCTATCTCAACCAATATGAAACCAAGATGAATGTTGATCTATGTATTTCCATTTTGGACTCATTGTTCTTGTACTGTTGATGTATTTGTAGGAGTCTCTGAATGAATTCCATCTCCATCACTTCTCTCCTTCCTTGAAAACAAATAGATTTGTACTGTAACCATCTGTACTTGACTTTCTTCTACTCAAGGTATACATCTACACTATCATGAGATAGTATCTTGAACATGATTATAGCATATCTTTTTATAATTATATACCTCTTATTTCTTTACAAATAGGACAATTTCTCCTTTACCATCTCTAGGAAGTTACATAACTTCGATGTTCTTCCCCCTTCTGATCTACATGTTCCAACTACATGTATACTTCGGTTCCTTCACCTTTGGTACTTCATAATAATAATGTTAACTAAGACAATATGATCCATATGTAGTCCTTTAGATGATAACAATACAATACAATTGTCTATATTGTTGTCAAAAGGCTTACAAATCTTTATAAGATCCCTCTAACTTCTTTAACAAAGCGGCCATATAGAAACCCTTTTACAAGATTTATCACACTTCAAAATATATATAAGGTAGATACATATAAATATTTTTACAATATTCATCTCAGTTCTATCAACATATAAGGTGACTATATAGAAACTCTCTTACAAAATTCCTCTCACTCTTACAATCTACAATGAGTGGCTTACATGCCTTCTAAATAGACTTTAGGAGATATATACATATGCACATTAGCTTACATTTTACAAATATACATATTTACATTGACATCTTTTTTGATGGATAGTTTATTCATGGACTCATCCTCCCTTGAGTACTAGAAGGTGTTTCACAACTTCCTATCTCTGACAATGTGTAGTATACATAAGGGGGTAATATGGGGTACCTAGGGAGGTACCCAATGGGAATGTGGTTATGTATTATTAGTGGAAGTTATTCAATGTAAATTGGAATAGGTCTACCATATTAAATAATTCCCACTATGGTAGTTAGATATAATAAATGTCATAAGGCTTTCTAGAATGTTCCTAGGATATAGAGAGTGCTATATAAAGAAGTGTAAGAAATGTATTGAAGCATAGTGAAGAATATTTTCATTGTAACAATCAAGCATTTCTTGAGGAGTGCATTCCTTACTGAAGGAATAGTATATGGTGTTACCCTACCTCAAGGGTTTTGACTATTTTGGTGAATGGTTTGGTTTTTTCTTGTTGATGTTGTGGGTTTATTTTGATATTTATCTCCATATATATTTAGGTACTTAACAATTGTTATCAGAGCTCTCATACCAATTTTTAAGTACCTAAATAGATCTTAATATAAACCTCATAATAAACCCTCAATATCAACAATAATAAACCAAACCATTCACCAAAATAATGAACACAAGAAATAGTCAAAACCCTTGAGGTAGGGTAACACCATATATTCTTCCTTATGAAAGGAATGCACTCCTCAACCAATGATTGATACATTCATACTATTCTTCATTATGATCCAATACATTTCTTACACTTCTGTATATAGAACTCTCTATCTCTTATGAACATTCTACAAAGCCTTCTAACATTTATTATATCTAACTACCATATTGGGAATTATTTAATATATTGGGCCTAGTCCAGCTTACATTGAATGAATTCCACTAATAATGCACAATCACATTCCCAATAGGTACCTCCCTAGGTGCCCCATATTATCCCCTTAGCTAAACTACAATGGCTCCATGAAAATGGACATCTAGTAAGGTGTTTGGGCCTTTGTAATGTTGGGATGAAATAGTGATATAGATTCCTCATCATTTTATTATCAATTCAAGTAAGTAAACTTACGATACACTAAGACCATTAATTCAGAATTGATCTTCGATCTACCTAAGTATTTCTGGTAAAAAATAAACAGTAAAATGTCAAACTCGTAGACATAAATTAATTCCTATGTTCTCGGTCACTTATATTTGACCATCAAATGGTGGGGACTCATATTGGAAGAAGTAAATTTATTCTTTCTTACGAAATATCTCTGTCTCCGATGAGGACCAAGAGGCTCCTGAGACTACGATGGGCCCAAGGATTCAATCTTTCATTCTGAGAGAAGAGAGGGAGTCTCTTTTGAGAACCTTAAGAAGGCTCAGCTGGTGTGACCGAACCGATGCTCAGGTTGGAGTGGATTCTCCTAGGAGCTTAGGGTTCAAAGTGGTTGTTAGGAGAAGATATTCTAGTTCAAGTTTTGTGAAAGTGTTGAGTATAGCTCGAGGTTCAAAGGGATCTCCTACTTAACATAGTGTGATCATATGATGGATATGACAGCGAGTACATCCCTCGCTAAGAGGGAGTGTTAGTTTTTTAGCTTGAGAGGTACTCTGCATATGTGTCTTGTATGCGGAAGTTACCTTGTACCTACACTACTAGATACTTGACATTGTAATGGGTTTTTATAAAGTTATGATAAAGTGGTTCTTTTATTAATGTGACTTTTTAATAAAGTGTACCTTCTAATATTAAAGTGACTTAATTTCATAAAGGGAACTTATGTTATAAAGTGATAATGTACTTTATTATTTTAAGTGACTTATTTTGGAGCAAATGAATCATGACCCTTGATATTGTAAAGGAAAGATTAGATCTTGGCCATTAGATCTAGGGTTGGAGAAGGTGAAGGGCCACTTTCATATTGTAAGAGAATGCATTGGGCAGTGTGCAAGACACAAGAGAAGGAGATTAAGAGAGATTTTCGAGTAAGCTTGAGAGAGGGAAGTTAGGGTAGAAAAGAGGGTGCATTTCCCAAGAGATATTGGGCACAAATTCCATGGGGATATTTCTGTGTGAGTGATGAGTTAATTTTTTGTTGTTGGAGGTCGTACTATATGGATCCGTAAAATCCGTACAACAAGGGAAAGAGGGAATCAAAATCGAGGCAAGTTGGGAAAAATTTTCAACAATATTTAGAGGGGTTTTGTTGTTGTTGTTTTTGGGACATACAGGACAGTCCATACAATAGACTATGGACACACTTTTCAAGGTGCATTTTTCTAGGTAGGCGGTAAAGAAATATGAACTTGGCACATTTTTCAAGGAAACAAATTTTGGGACAGTTTTGGGTGTTGCAAGGTATTTTTATCTTGGCTAGAAATTATATTGTTGCTGTTGATATGTACTTTCCTGAAGATGAATAACAAATATCTCTCTCTCTCTCATTGGGGTTTTCCCTGGCATTGCCTAAATTTATGAGTTTTTCTAAGTTGAATGGTTGTTGTTCATTGTGTTTATTTCGCTGCAAAATTGCTTAGCAATGTGTATTTCTACTTATGGTAATTTATGAATGTGGGTTTAGACATTTCAGAGTTCATACACGACAATTATATCAACGTTACTAAGTGCATGAAAAAATTATTTAATTTTTTATTTTTTCATTAAACTTCTACAGAAAATAACGAAGATAATTAAGAAAACAACACATTGCAAAGAATTGTACCTAAAACAAAGAAACATAAATTGCACGAGGAAGAATTTCTTGGAGAGTTTGATAAAATCAAACCACCCACCTTTGATCGTGGGTCTTAGGAGGGAGTAGAAGATTGGCTTCTGAATATGAGTAAATACTTCCAAATTTACAATTATCCTGGGAACTTGAGGGCTAGATTAGTTTTGTATCATTTGAACAGAAAAGTGTCCATTTCATGGTAGGAAACCAAAACAGTTAACAATATTAGGATTAGTGAGATAAACTAGAAGATATTCAAGAAATATTTTAAGCATAAATATTTAACTAAATGATATTACGATGAAAAGGCCAAATAATTCCACGATATTAAGCTGGGAAAAATGTCCATTTAATACTTTGTGACTAAATTTGTTAATCTTATTAGATATGTACCTTACCTTGGGGAGGAGAATGAAAAAATTCACAGGTTCATGAGTTGTTAACTTGAAGCACACATGGATAAAATTGAATTCCTTAATCTAAACACTATGGATAAAGTAATAAGGCATGTTAAACTATGATTTACTCAATTTAAACAGAGAAAACATGGAAGAAAAAACCTAAGGACAGGTTTGATCCTAAGAAGACAAAATTTGAACATCCTCCACAACCATCACATAGTGCACCAATTGGGAAAAAATAGATTTGTTGGACAACAAAGTGTATGAGTTCATAACAATAATAAACCTTTATATTTTGGGAATAAGAAAATCAGTGAGACAATTAGGGACGCTCTTCAATATAGGGGATATAAATAACCTCACCTATACCAAAATTTCCCTTTAAAAGAAACAAAAATAAGGTAGTACACAACATTCAGGAAGAGACAACAGTAAACGATATTGTTCAAAGTATTCACAAAAGAAATGCTTCCTTGAAAAATCGACAAGCTGACCAACAATATTTCATGGTGGAAATAAAAGGTATGTTAAATCATAAACCCGTATCTATTTTAATGGACCCTAGTGCAAGTATGATTTATATTTCACCTACAGTTGTATAAAACTGTAAACTAGAAAATGTAAAACATAAGAAATCTTGGCTAGTTCGGTTAGCTTCGGGAATAAAAAGGAAAGTTGTTGAAATGGTAAAACAATGTGTAATGAACATGGATGGAATGGAGACTAATTTTTATATAAATATTTTATCATTAGGATCTTATGATCTATTGATAAGCATGGATTGGATATAGAAACATGAACTCTTGTAAACTATCGTGACACGAATTTTAATTGTATATATTATTTTGGAAAAAACAAAACAATGAAAGGAATACCTTGGGGTGTGTCGATAAGATAAATTTCCTCTTTACAATAAAAAAGGAATGAAAGGAAAGGCTTTGAGATTTATGATATTCACATATCCAAAAATATTGAAGAAATGAATGAAAATTTGTAAACTAAGGATCCAATATTGAAAGAGTTTCAATATGCATTTCCAAAGGAAATTCTAGTATTACCTCCTACATGAGACATAGATTTCACCATAGACTTAGTACCTAGATCTGCACTAGTTTCTAATGTCCCTTACCAATTGAGCACATCAAAATTGAAAAATCTCAATATGAAACTTCAAGAACTGCTATATAAACAATATATTCAACCCATTGTGTCTCTATGGGGAGAACTAGTTTTGATTTACAAAAATAAAGATGGAACATTCTGGTTATGTAATAATTACAGACAACTTAAAAAGATGACTATTAGAAAAAAGTACCCTTTGCCTCGCATTGATGACTTGTTATATCAAGTAGGAGGAGATAATATTTTCTCTAATATAGATTTGCGGTAATGATATCATCATATTAGAATATAAGAGGAAGACATTCATAACATTGCATTCCAAACTAGATATGGACACTATGAATTTGTAGTGGTACCTTTTGGTTTAAGAAACCCACCTGCTACATTTATGTGTTTTATGAACAATGTGGTGAGAAAGTATCTAGACAAGTTAGTAATTGTTTTTATAGATGATATATTGATCTAGTAAAAAAAAATAGGAAAACTAAGAACACTTGAGAATGGTGTTGAAGACACTTAGAGAGCATCAACTGTATTCAAAGTTTAGTAAATGTGAATTTTATCAAGATAAAGTACAACATTTGGGTCATGCAATTTTGGGTGAATGGATCTCAGTTGACCCAGAAAGGTCAAGGCCATCGTAGATTGGTCATTTCCAAAGGATGTGTTGGATGTTCGATCTTTCATGGGAATCTGAGGTTATTACTGTAGATTCATAGAAGGGTTTTAGAAACTTTCTTATCCAATAAGTTCATTTCAAATGAATGGAATCATATTTAACTGGAAATAAAAATGTCAAGAGATATTTAAAAAATTGAAACAATTATTAACAAACACACCTATCTTGAAGAGAGACGATCCACATAAAGATTTTGTGGCATATGTTAATGCATGAAAAAAAGGGTTAGGAGGAGTGTTGTTACGCGATGATCATGTGATTTCTTATGAATCACAGAAATTGAAATCTCATGAAAATAATTATGCAATGCATAATCTAGAATTAGCCGCTATTTTGCATGCTTTGAATATGTGGTGAAACTACTTGTTGGATAGGATGTTTTTATTGAAAACAAATAATATCAGTCTCAAATACTTTTTCAATCGGTAAAATTTGAAATAAATATAGGAAATATCTTTAGATTTCGTAAGCGAGTGTGATTTTGAGATAAAACACATTAAAGGAAAGGAAAAAAATAGCATATGCACTTAGTAGAAAATTAAATGCATTTTACAATATTAACATGCAAACTAATTTAAAGTAGAAAATAAAATCAGTAGCAGAAAACGATGAAGTTTATAAAAATTTACAGGAAAAATTATTGAATGATGACATAAGTGAAGAAGGGTCAAAATTAAAATATAATCAAGATGGATTATTGTTATATAAGACGAGGATTTATATTTCAAACAATGCAAAATTTGAAAATCTAATATTGGATGAAGTACATAAGAAACCTTATTCAATTGACCAAGGATAACAAAATAATATAAAAACTTTGAAAATAGAGTATTTATGGCCCAAAATGAAAATTGAAGTGGTTTAATATCTTGCTAAGTGTCTTGAGTTCGAGCAAGTTAATGTTGAGCACCATCACCTAACTAGATTATTATAGTCAATACCCATTCCTGAGTGGAAATAGGAAGCAATCAACATGGATTTTATTATAGGACTGCCTAAAACTAAGAAACATAATGATTTTATTATGGTAGTAGTGGACAAACTTACTAAAGTTGCATAGTTTATTCAACTGAAATCAAATAAGAAGGCTATAAACATTGAAAAAATATTCATGAAAGAGATATTTAGGGTGCATGGTATACCAAAGACTATAATTTTATATAGGAACACTAATTTCACCTCGAATTTCTGGAAGGATTTTCTCAGTGGTTTGGATATTCAGTTGAACATTAGTACCGCTTACCATCCTCAAATTGATGGTCATACTGAAAGGGTCAATTGAATTTTAGAGGATATGTTGTAGATGTATGTGATGGATTTTCCCACAAAGTGGGAAGAATACCTCCACTTGGTTGATTTTGCATACAATAATGGTTATCAAGCCTTCTTAAATATGAGTCCTTCTGACATAATGAACGACAGAAAATTTCGAACACCTGTTAGTTGGGACAACCTAGTTGACAGGATTATTTTGGACCAAAATATGTTAAGTGAAATGGAAACATTTCTACAAAAAGAAAAACAAAACTTGAAAAATGTAGAGGACAAACAAAAGAGATTTACATATTTGAAAAGAACACATGCTAAAATTTAATATTGGAGATCATGTTTATCTTAAATTCAGACCCAAGAAATATGCACTAAAATTTGGAAGAAGTACCAAGTTAGAACCCAAGTTTTGTGGGCCATTTCGAGTGCTTCCAAGAGTAGGGTCAATGGACTATAAAATTACACTTCCAGCTAGTTTAAAATTTCACAATATATTTCATGTTTCATTATTAAAGAATTATGTACATGCTATAATCCATGTTGTTAATTGGAATGTGATTCAAGTGGAACCTGAAGGCAAGTTTCGAGTGGAATCGCTACACATTCTCGAGAAGAAGGAAATTATGTTGCGGAATTGATCCATTTCTCGGGGTAAAGTGCAGTGGAGGAACTTTAGTCCCGAGGAGGCTACTTGGGAGATGGAGGAAACCATGAGAAAGGAATACCCATCTCTATTCTGGAGCTGATATGATGATATTGGAACACTGAGGATGGTGTTCAATTCAAGGGAGAGAGGATGTAATTTACCTCAATTTAGAAATATTTAAACATTTAATTTCTTACTAGTTTATGTGGAATTATATCATCATAAACATTGACTATGATTTTTTTTGTAAATCTTATTTTTAATTTATTTAATTACTACGAAAAAAACTTATTAGAGAATTCAGTTATGAAGAGTAAATCATTATTCCATCGGTGAGTGAAAAGGATAAAAACTACCAAAGTAAATTATTTACCATGGGACAAGTGGAACCCTACTCCCAAAGGTGTGGGATGTGAGGGAATAATATAGAACAAAAGTAGGCCAAGAAGATTCCCTAAGGTTAGGGGTGAAGCCAACTTGAAAATACCTAGGCAAGCTATTATATACAAGTATGTTATGAGGAAGGATGTTGCAGAGTACTTGTAAAGTGAGTTTGAGAGTTCTTAGAAGAACTAATCTCTCAGAAATCTAGAGAAGGTTATACAATTTTAGTCCTTATGTAATAATGATTTAGGAACGGGGTTAAAAAGAAAAAGTAACACTGGTTGTTCATGTCTATGGTTAGGAAGAACTCATTATCTACTCAATTTGTTTCCAATTACTGAATTGGGCCCATATATGTTTCTTTAATATATTTATTTATGTTATGGTTGAAATGAATGTATTATCTATAATGTTTGTTACAATAGAGAATGCTTGAGAAATTCATAGTTTTTAAGTATATATATATAGTGTATTCTTTTTATATCTAAATTCTTGGAAGCAGTATTGATCTAGGTGGATATTGGTGGCCACCCACCTATTCCAACTGGCTCATCTTGACAATTTTTAGTTCAACACTTTTCTCTATAATGATGAAATTTCTTTGTAATTGTGGGTTTTGCACTTTTGGGGTTGTCTTGTATCCATACAGAACATCTAGGTGGATATTGATGGTTGTCCACCTATTCCAATTGGCTTATTTTGGAAGTTCTCATGTCAGTACATCTTTCTATTCTTTCTGAGCCATTTTGGGGTCGTAAACAATGTTTTTTTGGCTTGACACAATCAAACAGTAGGTGGAGTCAAATTTTGATGGCATAATGTGTATTTCTCAAAAATACATTTCCAACCGGCTATCACACGCCTAAAATAGAGGTCATATGAAAAATGTATGACCCCGGGAAATTGAGGTACCAACTTACCCATCACGGCCCACATAAATTTTGGTGTTTCATCTCCTAGGGTTAGATTTTTGGATTCATGATTAATTTTAAAAAGGCATCTCGAGCCTCATTGAAATCATTATGCTCAAACAAATGCATGTAGCAACCACATCTCCACAATTCGAGCAAGTTGTTTTAGTTCTACAGTTTTACAGTTTCAGTCTATTTTCTTTATTCAATAGAATTTATTCTTCAATGGATATATGTTGTTGTTATATGCATATTTGTGTTATTGTATTCAATCTATTATTCATTTTGTTCCTCTCATAAATCTAGATCAGTGGTATCAGAGCAGTCTGCTCTTCATTTTTTTTTCTTTGTGTGTTACCTCAAAAAGATATGGATACAAGACGTTGGAACTCTAACCAGTCGAGCCTTTACAAAATCGGTTGCACCGAGACCGACCAAAAATCATGGGGAACTAGAAGAAATATGATGGAGCAAGAGATCCTTTTAAATTGTTTCTCGAGGAAGCCCTTTTGTGACAAAGGAACAAAATGACACACAAATTTGCATAGATCCTTCGACGACTTCCCACAAGAGACACATATTCATCAAGTGAACATGCAACCCCCTTCAAGATACAATTTTTATATTCCATTATTTTAAGGACTGATAAATGAAGATGTAGATAAATGGTTGAATCTTCTCATAGGGTATTTTTTGTTGCATAATTTTTTTGATAAGTAAAATATTACTTTTTCACTCCTCAAGGTTGTCCCCCATGTTAAGGATTGATGGGATACTTAATCTGAGCAAAGGGCCACAGAGGAATGTGCAATATTTGCGGTCATACCCACATGGGATTCCTTCAGGGATGCCATTAAATAATAATACTAGCATGTTGGAAGCTATGAGGACCAATACAAAACATGGACCATGCTGCTTCAGGAAAGGGACCAGACAGTACCATATTTCACCAATATTTTTCATACTATGTGCACCAAATTGGGTATTAAAGAATTTGAATGAAATATGGTACTCAAATGTTGTGTTTGTCTACATAGATACATTCAAATGGAAGTGGAGTTTCTGGAAATCACATCATTAGGTGCATCTTATAGATATGTTGTCAAGATCAAGTAAAAATTTAAGCAAAAGAGGCGAGATTTTGGATATACAAATTCCTCAAAGTCGAAGTAGGGAAAAGGTCATCCCAACTCACCAAGCAATGGACAGAGAAAATATGGCCACTCTTAGGAAAAAAAATCCAAGCTGCAATCCAAGAAGGGTAATGAGAAGTTGAAGAAGGACATGAGAAAGTGGTGTGAATACCATAAAATCCCTTGGCACAACACTGAAATATTTTTCTCCGGGAAGTCACTAGTGGCCGAGATGAAAGCTTCGAAGTCAGAGGTAGATTTTGAATCTAAATCAAATCTGGAAAGTGCGAAGTAGATTATCAATGTCAAACCCAGTTCCACTGTCACTACCACTAAATTCCATCCAAGAGAACTAGAAGAACCAGAGGACCAGAGGAAGGGGAACACCTCTTTCACTCAATGATGTGGGTAAAGGGGGCTCTACTTCATTTAATTGTCTATAGTGGTAGTAAGAAGAACCTTATCTCAAAAGAGGTCGTCAAGAAGTTGGACCTGCCGATAACACCACATCCACAACCCTACACCATTAGCTGGCTTCACCAAGAAAGAGATCTTTGCATCATTTAACAGTGCCTTCTACCCTATGTCATCGAGCCCTTCACAAATGAGGTATTGTGTGATATTGATCCCCTTGAAGTTTGTGATGTTATTTTAGGCTAGTAATATTTGTGGAAGTGACATGTTGTGTATGAGTCTAGACCCCGCAATGTTATTATTCCTTTAGGTAGACAATTTTATAGGATACCAGAGGTAGATCCACCTACAACTATTTCTTTAATCTCTACTAAGCAATGTAGTATGGTCATTTCATAGACCGGGAATTTTGTCTTTTTTGTGATCCATGCTCCCAGTAAGTAGAAGGTCGCCCCCATATCCATGACCTCTACAAAGAGTGTCTCTGTGCAACAGAAGCAGGTGGAAGAGATCATGGAAGAGTACAAAGACATCTTCTCCCCACCCATGAGGGTACTGATGCACTACCAAGTCAAGCATCCAATTGATCTAACCCATGGTGAACCTCCACCTAATGGACCTGTCTATCCTCGCTCGTTGATCGAAAATAAAGAAATCAAGAGCGATATCCAAGATCTGATTCAAAATGGGCAGATATGACCCAGATCCTCCCCTTACGGAAGCCCAATTGTACTGGTGCAGAAGAAAGATGGGACTTTGTGAATCTTCATTGATAACAGAGAATTAAACAAAAGCAAGTCACGAATCGGTACCCCATTCCCCAAATTGATGACCTTCTTGACCAACTAAAGGGGGGAAAGTTCTTCAACAATATTGACCTCTTGGCTACCACCAGGTTCCCATCAAACTGACTGATGTATGGAAGACAACTTTCAAATCTAAAGAAGGTCTCTTTGAATGGTTGGTCATGCCCTTTCGCTTAACAAATGCACCAAAAAATTTCATGAGATTGATGGATGATATATTGAGACCCTTCACCAACTCTTTTGTGGTGGTATATCTGGATTACATCCTTATCTTCAACAGAACTTGGGAGGAGAACATGCAACATATTCATCAGGTTTTGAGCACTTTGCGACAACACAAGCTATATGAAAACTTGGAAAATTCTCATTTGGAATGAACATGGTATAATACATGGGATACATTCTTAATGAACATGAGGTACATGTGGATCCAACTAAGATCCAAGTCATCTGTGACCAGCCATCCCCGACCACACTAAGCAAGCTTCAAATATTCTTGAGACATGTCAACTTCTACCGAAGGTTTGTTTTGGAATCTCCCATATTACATGGGACCTCAACCAATTAAACAAGGCCAATGAAAAGGAAAATTTCACATTGGGGAAGGAACGACAACAAGAATATGATGATCTAAAGAATCTCTTGTGCTCAGCTCCAGTATTGTCCTTACTTGATCTGCAACAAATGTTCTATATTGAGATTGATGTCTCTGACTATGTCGTAGGCTTAGTTCTCACTTAGAATGGTCACCAAGTAGCATACCATAATGAAACACTCTCAGATACCATCTGAAAATACCCCACCTATGACAAGTAAATGTATTCCATTGTACAAGCTTGTCGTCAATGGAAACATTATATACTGGGAAAGGAGACAATCATCCACATTGATCACAAGCCTCTACAGTTAATACAGACAGAGGGGAAGTTGCAGAACAACCACCATCAAAAGTGGTCCACATACCTGCAACAGTTCCATCTATACATCAAGTATAAGACAAGGAGCACAAATCATTTCGTTGAATGACTTCGTAGCCCTCTCGTTGTTTTACTCACCACCGTTCTCCATTTATGTGGGTATGAAGAATCTGAGTGGCCCCAATTTTATCAGCATGAATCTAACTTCATAAGCACCTCTCATATCTTGGTTATAGGCATGAATGTCACTGATTTTCACATTCAGGATGGATAATTATGCTATCTAAGCCACCTCTTTGTTCCCACAAGAGAGTGTGCAAAGTTTATTTGGGATGCTCACTACAGTAGGATGGCAGGACATTTTGGCATAAAGAAAAATGTGGTCGTTCTACAAAAACATTTTTATTGGCCAAAACATTGACAGGACGTCAACAAGTATATAATATCTTATACTGTCTCTACCATTTTCAAGCCAAACATCAATAATCAAGGCTTCTACATCCCTCTTTCTAATCTCGAGAGGCCTTGGGAATCCATCTGGATGGATTACATGTCTATCCTTCCATCCACAAAGCAAGGAAATGATTGTGTATTTGTTGTGGTTGATTGGTTTTCAGAGATTATTGGCATAGGGGAAGACCCAGGGTTCATCTCTAATAGCACACCAAAAAGACCTAACTATTGGCCCTTTCGGAAACACCTGCAAATTACATGAAGTCTCACCAGAGGTAGCAATAGGGCGTTTCAAGACATAGCTATCTACAACTAGAGGAAATGCAAGTGGAATAAAAAACCACACATGAAGATCATATTATACTCTCCAAGCATACACCTACTTCACATAGTTATATATTAGATATAACATACTATTGCATCATTAGAGTAACAGAGTAAAGAACACAACATCAATCACACACAACAACAAGATATACGTGGTTCACCCTCTCCCTAGGGCTATGTCCAAATAACTATGCTTTGTAATATATTAGGTGAAAGCTTACAGTTCTATCTGCACTCTTATCTTGCATATTTTTCTCCTTCTCTCTTTTCTCTATCTCCCTTCCCTGTGCACCCAGCTGCAGGGTTGATCTTCACACCCAGTTGAAGATCTTACAACACAGACTTATATCACCACACAATACGTCTCTCTTAGTAATAATAATGATCACTCATCATCACACACATTCGAACCCATATCAGGTTCTCTTGACCTTTATTTATACATTACAATATCTCACCGATAGCCTTAGGTCAAATATTAGGTGTCAAAACCCTAGATACCAAAACCCTAGGTGTCTAAAACCCCAGGTTATCTTGACCCACGTTTTCAGGGCTTCACCAACCTATCTTTCCTTCCTTCCCACAAGGTTCTCCAAAACATCTACTTGTGGATTTTTCCACTTGCTGAGTTGTCAACAATCCATCTTCCTTGTTGATTTGTCTTCCTTGATCTCCTCATCCAACAACTTTCTTTCTTGGACTTCACTCCATCTTTTATACTTCTTTAACCACTTCGACCTTATCTTAGTCAACCTTCCTTTCACATAGTTCACGTTTCACCTTTTCTTCTCTAATATTCACTGTATTCCATAACCAACGGCCAACATGCCCCCAACACTCACCTGTGGCTTGTCCCGAGGCACTCTGATCTGAATCTTTTTTTGTATCGTGACTTCAGACTGCGCAGCACAGCCTTTTCTTCCTGCTTTGTTCCTCCACCCTGTGTGCATACTCTCTTTCTTGTGTTTGGTACCCAGTCTCAACTACTCCTGGTACCTAGACCCTTCTCCTTCTATTTTTAATGAGATTTGTGAGGCAACTGGTTGTCATAGTACAATTTCAACCGGCTCCCATTCACCAAAACTTCCTTCCACTCCCCATTCAAAATCTTCAGCTGTGCAACTCCTCCTTCTGTAACATAATCAACCTCATATGTCCCCATCCAATGTGTTATAAACTTCCCTAGATGCTTCATGAACTTGCTATTGTATACCAATACCATATCTCCTTGCTTAAATGATTTCTTCTTGATATGCTTGTCATGGTAGGCCTTTTCTCGTTCCTTCTGAACTTGCTGATGGGATCCTACAATAAATCCATCTTCTTCTAGTTCGACCAACTGTGCCAGCCTCTCTTGAACAACATTAGTGTCATCCATATATGTAAAGGCTACAATTCTTAAGCTAGGAACTAAATATTCAATGGGTACAACTGCTTCTAGGCCATATACCAACTTAAAGGGGGTTTTCATTGTCATCTTCTTACAAGTATTTCTATAGGTCCATAATACTACTGGTACTCTCAAATCCCAGTCATCTCTTTTTACACTATAAATCTTCGTCAGCGTTGTCTCCAAGATCTTGTTGAAAGCTTCGACTGTCCTATTTGCTTGTGGGTGGTAATCTGTCCATTCTTCTGTCCATTGAAACTGACAATATTTCTTCAACAGATTCTCCATAGGTGTTGTAATCTATGCATACCCCTTAATGAACTTCATGTAGTGTCCAGTATGTCCCAGCACAATGCACAACTATTTTTCTGAAGTAGGAGGGGTTAAATCGACAATAATGGAAATCTTAGATGGATCTACCAATAACCCCTACTTACACACAATATTTCCCAACAACACTCCAAAGGGAGAAAAGAAGATGCATTTCTTCAGGTTCAGGGCAATCTGACATTTCCTACACTTATCCAACATTAGTCTTAAGAATTCAATATGGTTTTTCAATAAGCCAAAAATAGTCCAATCATCAAAATATGCTTCCAGAAATTTATGTAAAAATTCCTTGAATTCTTTGACCACGACCCTAGAAAAGATGGTTGGCACATTCTTCAATCCAAAAGGGATCACTATGTATTGGTAGGATCCCCATTCTGTTGCAAATGTGGTCTTATGGCGATCTTCCGTGGAAATCCTTATCTGATGGTATCCTGAGAATCCATCGGTGAAGGAGTAGACTTTCTATCTTCCCACATTATCTAAAACTTCGTCAGTAAATGTTGTAGGGAATGGATCATGTAGAAATGCATCATTCAACTTACTGAGATCTAAATAGATTCAGTTCTCTCCTGTTTTCTTATCCTTAACCACCATAGGGCTAATCCACTATGATTTTTCAACATGTTCTATGATACCTACTTCCAACATTCTGTCTAGTTCAATCTCCCCTTTCTCCTTATATATAGGGTTCAATCTGTAAGGTCTTTGTTTAACTGGCCTTGCATCTAGTTTCAAGGGGATCTTCATCTCTCCCATGGGCCCTTTAATGCTCTTCATATTAGTGAACTTGGTTGGAAACAAGTTCTGATATTCATGCAACAATTATGTGATCTTATCAATAGTGGCATCATCCCAATAATCTCCAACATTAGAAAGATTAGGTTCTTTCTCTGTCCCAATATTAACTTTATTGATTTTGATTGGTTGTCCAATAAAAGGTAGTTCGACTCCTGGTCCTTCTATATTTCACTATCCTTTTATTTATGCGATGTTCACATTACTAGGATCATCATCTTCATCGGCATTGATATTGTAACATCCTTGCAATTTCTGAAGAGGTGCAATCCATTGATCCTCTTCTTGCTCCATGGGGAGGCTAGGTGCTTCCTCAAATATTTTTTGTCTTATAACCTGTAAATCTTGATCTACCAGAGGGTGTTGACTTTCAAATAAAAATGTAGCTACAAAATTTTGAGTCATACCTTGCCAGTCTGCAGTGGTGAGGCGCAGTTTCGCTTCAAGGTACCAGTTGATAGATGTTCTGTCTAGAGTATTGATGGATTTATGCACCCACTTTTCTTGAGGAATACAACTCCAGGCCTCCTCACAACCTCGCACATGGTCTTTTGGACAACTTTGACATGTGTACCTAAATTCACATCCTTCGACTTGTTCTAAAAATCATCCTGTCATCAAAGTGTGACATTGTATCCATTTCAAAAATGTTACTTTTATGTGTTCCCCACCATCTTTCTGGAGTATCTTTCAAAGCCTCGTCCAGTGCCAACAGTATTTGTTGTACTGGTACAATTTCTTCAAATTCCAGTAAGAAAGTTTCTAAGTGAATCAAACCATCAAATGTGGGTAAATTACTTACTGTTGTGTTGATCTAGCGAACTTCTCTGGTCAGTCTAGCACACCTCCATGTAGATACTTCATACATTTTATTCTTCCAGTTCTCCAGTGCTTCTTTTGAGTCTGATGAACATGCGTTGTCACTTTGCCAGCTTAAATTCCCATTTATTGTAGGATTAATGTAATCATGTTGTCTTGCTATCAATTTGTATATATCCTCCAACATATATGTGAGGTCTTGTTCTCTGATGGGATTTGTGTATCTACGACCCTCATCAGGATCCAAAGGTGCGATGACCCTAAGGCCATCACCTTCAAACGTCATTCTTATTTTCTTCAAGTCAACAACAATAGAATTGTTGAAAGCCTAATCAATTCCTAACAACGTGGGATAAAGACAATTATCATCGACTATCTCAATCACCTAGAAGTCCACAAATTTTATGACCCCATCGATGTCCACAGGGACATGTTCTAGTCTTCCGAAGGGGCTCACAGCCTATTGATTGGCCATCCTAAGCCTGACAAGGGAATAGATCAACTTAGTGTTTCCCATCAATGCCCAGGTCAGCTTCATCATAACATTGACCTCCAATCCTAAGTCGAGGACCACATAATCGATATCATATTATCCAATTTGAGCATTAAGGTGTAGTTCCTTATTTGTCCTTCTCTTTTTGGATAGTTGGTGTACTATTTTATTTAGTAGATGATCTACTTTCCTAGCTCATACAGTCTGATCAAGTTTTTTAGCTCTTGTACAACGCTCTCATCCTTTATTAGATTAATGAAAGTGCATAAGAATTCCATGAGTCTGATTACCTCTTTTCCTTCGCCAGGTTAAACAGACTGATCAAAGGCCAGGGGCATTCCACATTCTCTAAATTTTGGTTGTGCCATTGATGAACAAGACTAATCTCTTCTAAAATCTTTTCTTGCCTCCTAAAATGTCTTCTTCTCTCTCTTTGGATCAAAATCTTGTGTATTCTTTGCATCTTTTCAGACTCTTGGTTGTTATGTAGTCTTCCTTGGAGTCACCCTATCTTCTCCTGTAGCAGTGCCTCCTCTAGTGATAAAAACGACTCTGAGATCTTCTCCACGAGGTTCTTCTATGATTAGTTGTACTTGTTGATTTCCTCCTCGTCTTTCCTAAAGTTTGGCTAACAACATAGGACAATATTCTATGACATGTTCAAATAAATTGCAGTAACTACAAGTGGTAGAAATGACCTCGCTATGTGCAGTTATAACAAATGATTTGACCTCTACCTCAGCCCATGCCTCCTCCTCATCCTCTTCCTATGAATCCACCACGAGGGTTGAAGTTTCCTCTTCTAGGGGAATTATATTGTGTAGTGTTCCCTTCTTGTTGTACTTCACCTTGAATTTTGTAGATATCCCTTGTTCTTTCATGTAAGAGGTCATAATCTCTACAGTCCTTCTCATCATGACCCACAAATTTATAGAATGTGCAATAGAGGTTCGTAGGTGTCCAAACATACTTTTTCATGTAATAGCATTATCCAGGGCGATGTCTATTTCTACATACCTCACATCAAGGTAGAGTAACTTTCTCATAGCTCCAGAAGCTAAATATTCATGAAACAAGGGACAATGCTCCTTGTCATGGTCTTCTAATTTGCATCTAATGCACCAGATGTCTTCTATTTTATCTTTTCCCTTGTCATTTTTCATATCTTCGACCTCCAGTGATAAGATAGTTAGATGACTCAAGATTTGACTCATACCAAAGCTACATTATGCCATAGGAGTCAATTTAACGTTCATGGCGATCTCCAACACCCCAACCTACGAAGAAATATTATGCTGCATTAGAGGGAGTCTGATGTGTGGTGGGAGGGAAGCAATGAACCATTACTTGTCCTGCTCATCTGGGATCTGAAAACTCAAATGACCTATCAAGGTCTTAAACCTCTAATTAAAATCCCAAATAGGTTCAACTACTTTCTTCTTGATTTCTTTCAACTCTGTGATGCACTGTGATTCCGACTTGGGTTTCTTGAATTCAAAAATCAAAACAATATTAATCTCGTTCAACAGTTTCAGCTGGACAACTCCTTGGAAAAACTTCCTGTACCAACACAATGTGTGATCTCTCAGGGTAGTACTAAACTGAGCTCTTTTAACAGCTTCATTAGTGACATTCTTAATACTCCATATATTTTCACATAGAAACCAATGTTGGTCAGGATCTTCAGATCCATCTTCTCTAAAGGTGGGTAACCTCATCTCATCTTCCATAGATATTCCTAAGGTTCCTAAATGAGTATGCACTGAACCACTTGTACCAATGCTCTAAGTGTTCTGATAACTTGGGTTACTCTGGTTACTTAATGTTGTTAAAAAAACAGCGGGTGTAATAACACTTACTTCAATAGTCTGTGCAGTCCTTGAAGTTTCTGACTCTTCTCGGCGAGGTTATTTAGTCTTCCCTTCTTCTTCCCTAGCGGACTCTGAATGTTCCTCATTCAACAAATCTTCTTCTTCTCCACTGTAGAACCCTTCTTCTTGTGCTGGTTCGTGACTCTGCTTGAACAATTTCACCAGAGGAACTTCTCTGAAGGTCCTCCCACTGCGCGTGTGTCTGATCTTTGTGTCATTGTATCTTTCTGAATTCTTGAACATTAGATTTTTCATTCTGACCCACTAATGTATCTTCAGTATGTTCTTCTCATGCAATAGCATCTTGATGCTCAACTTCAAGAAGTGTAGAAATTTTCCTCTAGGTCCTTTAAAGAAATATCCCTCTGCTTGGCTATATGATTCTACCATATCAATAGAAAACTCTATGATATATCCTCCAATGGTACTATCAGAACAGGGATCTACTACTCTCTACACGACGTTATCAACTCTCTTGACCTTCTTGATCAACGCCGATGTTCAAACCACAGGTGGTCTAGATCTGATCTCAAACTAGGTGTCTGTTAATCTGGCTAGCCACTCGTATATCTCCTTATGAATTTCTCTAAAGAAAATATCGTGTATATCAATAAATATATACCTTCCCAACCAATCTTCTATGATAATATTAGGGATCTTATTTTGATCTTCTGCGAAGTCTTTTTCTTGTTCTTCTATCCACTTTTAAATCTTTGTCTTCGATGGAAACCACCTTGACATTCCCTCAAGAAGATACCGGTCTCGGAAACAGAACCATTTGTTGGCATAGAGGCATAACTAGGGTTCATCTCTAATAGCGCACCAACAATCCCTAACTACTGGCCCTTTCGGAAACACCCGCGAAGTAGATGAAGTCTCACCCGAAGTAGCAATAGGGGGTTGCAGGACATAGGTTTCTACAACCAAGGGAAATGCAAGTGGAATCAAGGCAACCACACATAGAGATCAGATTACTCTTTCCAAGAATACATCTACTTCACACAGTTATATATCATATCTAACATACTAACGCATCATCAGAGTAACAGAGTAAATAACACATCATCAATCACACACAACAACAGGATATACGTGGTTCAACCTCTCCCTAGGGCTACGTACACAGAACTTTGATTTATAATATATTAGGTGAAAGCTTACAGTTCTATCTGAGCTCTTAGCTTGCAGATCTCTCTCCTTCTCTCTTTTCTCTATCTCCCTTCACTACGCACCCAGCTGCAGGTTTGATCTTCACACCCAACTGAAGATTTTACAACACAGACTTCTCTCACCACACAATACTTCTATCTCAGTAATAAAAATGATCAGTCATCATCACACACATTCGAACCCATATCAGGTCCTCTTGACCTTTATTTATACATTACAATACATCACCGGCAACCTTAGGCTAAATCCTAGGTGTCAGAACCCTAGATACCAAAACCCTAGGTGTCTAAAACCCTAGGTCAGCTTGACCCACATTTTCAGGGCTTTTTCAACCTGTGTTTCCTTCCTTCCCACGAGGTTCTCCAAAACATCTACTGGTGGATTTTTCCTCCTGCTGAGTTGTCCACGATCCATCTTCCTTGATCTCCTCATCCAACGACTTTCTTTCTTGGACTTCACTCCATCTTTTATACTTCTTTAACCACTTTGACCTGATCTCAGTCAACCTTCCTTTCACGCAGTTCACGTTTCACCTTTTCTTTTGTAATATTCACTTTCTTCCATAACCAAGGGCCAACAGAGATGGCCATTCTCACAGCCTACAAGAAGAGAATCACATCAACAAATACTTCCATTCTCTTTTTGAAACAGGTCTGGGTCTATTTTGGGATACCACAAACCATCATCTTATATCGGGACAACAATTTCCTCATCACATTTTGGTCAAGTATTTAGTAACTATTGCACACCAAGCTCACTAAATCCACTTCTTTCCACCCCCAAACCATTGGCCAAATAAAGTTCGTCAATCAGATGATTGTGCACATCTTGTGCATTTATAACTCTAAGAATCCATGTACATGGGATGAGAGTCCTCCCTATATTCAATAGAGCTACAACATGACTCTCCATAGCTCCAAATACCATAACCCATTTCAGGTGGGGTTGGGATTCCAACCCTTGGGTCCCATTGATGTTACACTACATCTTGCAACCATCCAAGAATAATATTCCCATGTTCAGTATTAGGCCAACAAAGCCACCATATTCATTGAGTGGATTCAACACATTCACCAACAGGTCTGTGAGATTTTGTAGAAAGCTAATGCTAAGTACAAGAATCACCATGATCAACACTAGGTACCACACTAGCTTTCGGTGGGGGTCAAGTTATGGAACTACATTTACAGAAAGAGCACCTTACAGGACCCTATCGAAATCTTTGTTCACTTCACTATGGGCCTTACACTATCACCAAAGTTGTGGGTGGAAATTGTTTTGACCTAAACACTCCACCCTTCCTTGGCTTTCACCTAGTGTTCAATGTGGACCTCCTTCGACCACACTTTCCACCATTATTGGACAACTCAAAGATCACACAATAGTTGAAACCAACATAAATCAACTTTGAATAGATGGAATAAGATTACATTGATCATATAGTGGACACGCATGTCAAGGGCACTCTCTAGCAGAGGATCTAGCTTTATCGGGTTGTCAAGGAAGGGCATTTCCTGCACTAAGGCAAGTGGCTCACCCAGGGAAAAATTCAACAGAAATTTCCTCACCTGATGTAGCCACTATATGTAATGGAGGCCATTGCTTCCTAATGTGGGAGGACTGATCCAGGTGGATATTGGTGGCCACCCACCTATTCCAACTGGCTCATCTTAACAATTTTTAATTCAACATGTTGCTCTGTAACGATGAAATTTCTTTGTAATTGTGGGTTCTGCACTTCCGGGGCTATCCTGAATCCCTACAAAAAATCCAATTTGATATTGGTGGCCACCCAGCTATTCCAACTGGATTATTTTGGAAGTTACAATGTCAGTACATCTTTTTGTACTTTCAGGGACATTTTGGGGCCCTAAACAATGTTTTTTTGGCTTTCCACAGTCAAACTATATATAGAGTTATATTTTGATGACATAATGCGTACTTCTTCAAAATACCTTTCCAACGGGCTATCACACGCCTAAAACGAATGTCGTAGGAAAAAGTTACGACCCTGGGAAGTTGAGGTACCAACTTACCCATCAATGCCCACATAAATTTTGGCGTTTCATCTCCTAGGGTTAGGTTTTTGGATGTATAGGGTTTTGGAGTTCATGAATAATGTTAAAAATTCCTATGCAGCCTCATTGTAATCATTATGCTCAAACATATGCATGTAGCAACCACATCTCTTCTCAGAGATAGCTACCAACATTCGAGCAAGTTGTTTTAGTTATGCAATTTTACATTTTCAACCTATTTTCTTTATTCAATAGAAGTTATTGTTCACTGGATATCTGTTGTTTTTCTCCATATATCTTTGTTATTGTATTCAATATTTTATTCATTTCGTTTCGCTCATAAATCGTATACTCTTAAATTCCAATAAAATGTTTCTAGCTTGAAAAGAACATTGCTTATAGTTATTGCAATGAGAAATACAAGAAGGCATAGAATAACCTATAGGTTGTTATAGCTGTAAATAAATTATTATCTTTTCAGTAAATTTTAAAAGGAGTTTAGATAACCCAAAGATATTCTTGGATAGAAATATAAGAATACATTTTATTCATAGTAAAGATATAACAGATTTATGTGTATTTATTAAACCATTTTGTCCATGGGTTTCATTTAAAAAAAACTTGTTCATATCTATCTATCTATCTATCTATATATATATATATATATATGCATCCTGAATATTATGTGGTACAAGAAGTAAAACAAATAATACTTCTTAAACTAAGCTAAGTCAAAACCCAGTTGGTAGATGCAAATACATAACTATACACCATTCCAACCATATTGCAAGACAAGTTATATATATATATATATATATATATATAATTTAAAGATTATGGTTTTGGGATAATACAATGAATTATTATTTTCGAATGCCAATGGAAGGCATATTATATTTTTAAATAGAAAACCCATGACGTCATTGGCCATGACATCTTGGGAAGAAAATACCTGTAAGTCACCTTAAACCCTAAAACAAATCTTTAACCTCTGACCAACAAATAACAAGGGAAAACAATAGTACATTTCAAGAAAAATAAGGAGGTCGTGAAGCCATCGATGACATTGATTTGTCCTTTTATAAATACTAAATCATTTTTAAAACCTTTTTTGAAAAAAGAAAATAGCTATGTCATTGATCAAAATAGAATATTTCATGGTTTTTGATATACAAACTAAAGAGAATCTGTATGATTATAAATATCTATGTCTTGGAAATTAGAGTCAATTGTGCACAGTGTTAACAACATAAATCAAAACCAAAACTTATTTGAAGCTTATCTTCCCAATAGGTTCAAATGAACTCATAGATATGGAGGCAAATGCATTATTACCTAATCTCTAGAACACACCAAGGAGAAAATGTTTGCATAGTGTTACGCAATGGGGAAGTTATAATTATTTCATTAGAAAGGATAGTAGCTTTTTTATAGCTATGAAGAGAGTAAGTCTCATTTGTTGGTGAAGATAATTGCAAGTACCTTGGATGAGTACCCTTTCATGGATTGGATGAGTACCCTATCATGTTAACTCCATGTTAACTCCATGATGATTAGATAAAAAGTATTAAATAGCCAAATGCGATAAGCAGTTAAATAAAATTATATAAGAAATTTTTAATTATAACTATACAAAATTACTCTTGATGAAATTTAAAGAAAAAAAACGGATGGAAAGGTTCATTACACTATGGATGAAATCCAAGGGAGAGGAGTCACTCCAATCCTTCCCTTTTTCAAACTTCTGCTGAGGATGTTTTTTAAGAACACATCCTTCACAGAATCATTTGGAAAAGTGTATGTTGGGTAATCCCATGACAATTCTATCTAATATTAGATAAGTTGTTGCGTGTATTTGAATTTTAGTGATGCAGACGCACCCTAAGTCCGCTGATCCATGATCGTTCTATCTAGATTGTGAGCCGAAGCATCTCTTTTGATTCCCACTGGAATCTCTATTAAAATCGATCCATAGGTCCTTCCTTTTCCTTCACGGCCTGAATGCAACCGCAAACAATTTCCCCACAGGAAATGTGATTTTGGGCTTCGGGATTTCCTAAATCTTGATGTCATGAGAACCCCTATTCTCTCGATTCCCCGAATGCCGAATCTCCGAAATGCCGAAACACCTGTTTCGGCGACTAGCCCTAAGGGCTAAGTCTTGGCCCACATGACCTTCCCCTATATGACCGCAGTCCATTTCAGGGTTTCATGCTTTCAAATGCCGAAATGCATTTTTCCTCAGGATTCCCGATCCTTCGAATCCCAATATGCCGATGGACTCTCCCCTTTCGGGAATTTTCTCGAAGGCCTCGATTGCTACCACACGTCCCCTCGAAATGGACGGTCCTGCTGACTTCGCGATTTCGAGCTTTCAAACACCGAAATGCCTATGGGTCTTTACCCTCAGAACTCCCAAAGTTTTGATTCCCGAAATGCCGATGGCTCCCGATCTTCGCCACGTGCTCCAACCAATGGACGGCTCGATCTATTTCGGGGTTTTCATCGTGGATATTCCCGATCCCCTGTCATCAAGACTTTCGATATCCTGATGGAAACTCTTTCGGGACTTTCTTCTCCCTGTTCACAAAGGCTTAACTCCCTCGCAACTCCGATCAGATCTGACAGGTATTTGGGTCAAAATCCGACGGTACAGATCTGTCCTACTTGCATGCTCCTCCTACTGCTCCCTCGATGTGAAACTCTCAATGGTCCAGATCCTTTTGGCAGATCTGATGACCACTGTGCTCCTCCAGAGTTTTGGCGCTTTCTTCTGATGCTTGGAAGATTTATCTAAGAATAAAGGCCTCGACCCTTGCCTTTCCTCTACGAGCTCCATGAATCCGAGTCCTCGCTTGCACTCTCAATGACGTTGTTCCTCCTGAGATTCTTCTCTCGAATCCTCAAAGGATTCTGACGTCTGCACTCCCGCAGAGTCTTCACACACTAAAGTGCTATCTCTTCTGAGCTTCTCCAACTACTCAGACCCCTAAGGAAATAAATCCTTCTTCTTTCTCCCTCAGATGGAGAATTTAGATGCCCTCCTGACTATCCTTCACTCAAGCAACCTCTTGTTGAATATGCAAGGTGTTCAGCAACCCTGCTAAGATCCCTCAGTGGATTCTTCCTCCAAAATACAGAACTCAACCGAGTTCTCTTCTTGTGCCTGTCTGCACATTGTCTCAATGCCCTCCTCGCAAAGTTATACAAAACTCACAACATAGTTCTTCTGTGCACTCTTTGCACCTGGTCAATGCCCACCTGGCAGAGATTCACAGAACTCCTCAGAGCTTCTGTATGCAACTGTGTTCTCCCTACACAACCTTGCCTCCTGAGGTATTCAACAACCTCACAGGTCTTTCTTCCGAGTTGTTGATTCCAACTTTTGTGCCCACTTGGCACGCCTCTGTCTAACTCTGCAAAGTTCAGAAATGCACCCTCTGTGCACGGCTATCAGAACCCACAACGTTTTGTCACACCCTCCTGGTGTGAAGCCTCAAAGACCTCCTCTGCAATCTGAAATCAAACAAAACCCCTGCAAATGCATATCTAACATACATCTACAACATACATTCAACACACAAAGACATTCACACAACACAGACAATATTTGCAGGAAAAACTGCTTCTGTTTGTATTAAAATGGAAAATGCTTGTTTACAATGGTGTTCCCAAGCACGGCCTGTAACAAGGTCTCGGCTCCTTCTCTTCTCTGCTCTCTACCTCGCAGAATCTCTACTCTTTCTACTAACTCTCCTCAAAATGAGATTGAAATTGATCTTTCACATGAGGGGGCTCTTAGAGCTTTTCCCTCCAACCTACCTACCCTATTCAATTACATTGAATGCGCTGTCTAGTCCACAAATATAGATCTAGATCTCAACCTTACAAACATTAAAGGCCTAACTACTCTAATGCCTGTAGAAAAGCACGGCTCCATGGATCAACAACCTACAACATTAATTACATTCAAATTCAAAATTGAAGATGAAGGATGCGCCTCTCTTCATCCTTGAATGCATGCACTGACGTGGCTGGCTGGATGACTGGCTGACGTGGAGAGATGCTCCTGCATCATACTCCTCAGCTGCAAAATTCATGAGCTCCTTCTCATGAGCTTCCGATTCCAGCTATTGAAATCCTTCTGGATCCCAAATCATCATCTGGAGTTGTTCATCTGCTCCATCTCCCTGCTGCTGCTGCTGCTTCTTCTGCGCTATTGTTGCTACTTCTTTCCTTCTGCTCAGCCTCTCCTTGCTGATAGTTTATGCTGACCAGATCATAAGCTCATTGATCATGTCAATCACTTCATCCAGCTGGTCCAATAGCTGGCCCTGTTCATGCAGTCTCCTTAGCTGCATAAATTTTATGCAATTGGGTAGATCATCATGATCTCCCATGCCATCCTCTTCATCTTCTTTTGTGGCCTTAACTTGCCACCCTGCTGCAAATCCCATCTCTACAGTCTCTTCTTGAATGACCTGTTGTTCATTCACCTTCTCTGATAGCTCAACTTCTGTCAGTTCTCCTACTGGCTCTGGATTGTTCAGCCAATCCTGCAACATCTCCAACCCCATCTCCCATGGAGTGAGAACTTTATCTTCTGCTATCAGCTTCAGTGCTGTAGCTTCCTTCTTTTGAGCTTCCTGGTTGAAAGCATTGAGCCATTCCTCAGAATTCTCATTCTCTTTTTCTTCTTGGGAAGCTTCAAATATCTACTTCAATTCTCCTTTGACAGTCTCAACTGGCTGTCCTTCTGCTGTTGCTGCATCTGCAACATAGATTTATGCCTCCTCTGGGCTAAGTGGTAGGAATATTCAAATTCCCCCAATCATCAAAAGATTCCTCAGATCCTCCTCTTCTGTCAGCTGCATCTCCTGATCCAAACTCACCTCTAAGTTTACCTTCTCTGTCAGCTCCTCAGGTTGATCTAAACTCACCTGCTCATCCCTACCCACCTAGTGATATGGGATGTCTCTGCTGCCCTCTTGGTAGTCCATGGAATCAACTGATTCCATCTCTCTTTCCTTGCCCACCTGGAAAACTGGAAACCTTTCGTTGCCCTCCTGGCAGTATTTGAGATCCCTCAGCGACCTCATTTCATTTCCCAGCTGGAAATGTGAAATTCCTTGGATGTCCTCCTGACAGTCCATGATATCTTCAGCTGATCTCAACTCCTTGCCCACCTGGCAATTTGGAATTTCCTCTCTACCCTCCTGGTAGTTCTTGAGATCTCTAGATGATCCCATTTCATTCTCTTCACCGAGAATTTTCCCAGTCTCTGGTTCACATATCTAAACCATTTCCTTAGGTCCGTCGAGGTTTTCAGCATGCCTCAACCATCCTTTTAACAGTCTTCACTGTCTTATGACCATCAACTCCTTGATTGGCCATTTTACCTTCAACTTCTTCATGGGAAATTCGTATACCCATCTTGACCTGGTATTCTGCTGCATCCGCAGTTTAAGCTCTTCCATTCTTGCCCTGATGTTGGAAAGTTCTTTCCCCCTTTCGGCTGTGCTCATTAGCTCTGGGATTTTCCTTCCAGCATACCTATGGCCTTTAGTAGCCATGTTGTTGTCTCTGTCTACCCTCCTGGCAAATCTGCTGCTCACTCCTGCACCCCGAGTGTCTCAGCTTCTCCTACAGGCCTCTTGACTGTCTTCTTGATTGTTTCCTACTTGCAAACAACCATCACAGAGTCTCCAACAACCCTGTCTTCTTTTGTCTTCTCCCTCTGCTTGAAATATACAAACAGAGTTCTCTCTCTGATACCACAATTGATGCAGATGCACCCTAAGTCCGCTCTCAGGATCGTTCTGTCCAGATTGTGAGCCGAAGCGACTCTTTCGATTCCCACTATAATCTCTATTAAAATCGATCCACAGGTCCTTCCTTTTCCTTCACGGCTTGAATGAAACCACGAACAATTTCCCCACAAGAAATGTGATTTCAGGCTTTGGTATTTCCTAATTCCTGATGTCACGAGAACCCCTGTTCTCTCGATTCCCCGAACGTCGAATCTACAAAATGTCGAAACACCTTTTTCGGTGACTATCCCTAAGGGCTAATTCTTGGCCCACACGAACTTCCCCTATATGACTGCAGTCCCTTTCGGGGTTTCGGGCTGTCAAATGTCGAAACGCATTTGTCCTCAGGATTCTCAATCCTCCGAATCCTGATATGCCAATGGACTCTCCCCTTTCAGGAATTTTCTCGAAGGCCTCGATGGTTGCCACACGTCCCCTAGAAATGGATGGTCCTGCTGACTTCGCGATTTCAGGCTTTCAAACATAGAAATGCCTATGGGTCTTTACCCATGGAACTCCCGAAGTTCCGATTCCCGAAATGTAGATGGCTCCCGATCTCCGTCACATGTTCCAACCAATGGATGGCTTGATCAGTTTCGGGGTTTTCACCATGGAGATTCCCTATCCCCTGTCATCGAGACTTCTAATATCCCGATGGAAACTCTTTCGGGACTTTCTTCTCCCGGTTCACAAAGGATTAACTCCCTCGCAACTCCGGTCAGATCCGACGACTGACGGGTATTTGGGTCAAAATTCGATGGTATAGATCCATCCTCCTTGCGCACTCCTCCTGCTGCTCCCTGGACGTGAAACTCTCAACAGTCCAGATCCTTTCAGCAGATCCGATGACAGTTGTTCTCCTCCCAAGTTTTGGTGCTTTCTTCCGATGCTTGGAATATTTCTCTAAGACTAAAGGCCTCGACCCTTGCCTTTCCTCTGCGAGCTCCACGAATCTGAGTCCTCGCCTGCACTCTCAATGACGTTGTTCCTCGTGAGCTTCTTCTCTCGAATCCTCAAAGGATTCTGACACCTGCACTCCTGCAGAGTCTTCATGCACTAAAGTGCTATCTCTTCTGAGCTTCTCCAAATACTCAGACCCCTAAGGAAATAAATCCTTCTTCTTTCTCCCTCAGATGGAGAATTTGGATGCCCTCTTAACTATCCTTCACTCAAGCAACCTCTTGCTGAATATGCAGGGTGTTCAACAATGCTACTAAGATCCCTCAGTGGATTATTCCTCCAAAATAAAGAACTCAACCAAGTTCTCTTCTTGTGCCTGTCTACACACTGTCTCAATGCCCTCCTGGAAGAGTTATACAGAACTCACAACAGAGTTCTTTTGTGCACTCTTTGCATCTGCTCAATGCCCACCTGGAAGAGCTTCACAAAACTCCTCAGAGCTTCTGTATGCAACTGTGTTCTCCCTACATAGCCTTGCCTCCTGCGGTATTCAACAACCTCATAGGTCTTTCTTCCAAGTTGTTGATTCCAACTTATGTGCCCACCTGGCACGCCTCTATCTGACTCCGCAGAGTTCAGAAATGCACCCTCTATGCATGGCTATCAAAACCCAAGCATTCTGTCACACCCTCCTGGTGTGAAGCCTCAAAGACCTCCTCTGCAGTCTAAAATCAAACAAAACCCCTGCAAATGCATATCTAACATACATCTACAGCATACATTGAACACACAAATACATTCACACAACACAAACAATATTTGCAGGAAAAATTGCTTCTATTCGTATTAAAATGGAAAATGCCTGTTTACAATGGTGTTCCCGAGCACGACTTGTAACAAGGTCTTGGGTCCTTCTCTTCTCTGCTCTCTACCTCGCAGACTCTCTACTCTTTCTACTAACTCTTCTCAAAATGAGATCAAAATTGATCTTTTACATGAGGGGGCTCTTCGAGCTCTTCCCTCCAACCTACCTACCCTATTCAATTACATTGAATGCGCTATCTAGTCCACAAATCGGGATCTAGATCTCAACCTTACAAACATTAAAGGCCTACCTACTCTAATGCCTGCACAAGGGCACGGCTCCATGGCTCAACAACCTACAACATTAATTACATTCAAATTCAAAATTGAAGATGAAGGTTGCGCCTCTCTTCATCCTTGAATGTATGCGCTGACGTGGCTGGCTGGATGACTGGCTGATGTGGAGAGATGCTCCTGCATCATACTCCTTAGCTACAAAATTCATGAGCTCCTACTCATGAGCTTTCGATTCCAGCTGTTGAAATCCTCCTGGATCCCAAATCATCCTCTGGAGCTGTTCATCCGCTCCATCTCCCTGCTGCTTCTTGTGCGCTGTTGTTGTTGCTTCTTTCCTTCTTCTTAGCCTCTCCTTGCTGATAGTTTCTGTTGACCAGATCATCATCTCTCTGATCATGTCGATCACTTCATCCAGCTGCTCCAATAGTTGGCCCTGTTCATGCAGTCTCCTCAGCTACATAAATTTTCTGGAATTGGGTAGATCATCATGATCTCCCATGCCATACTCTTCATCTTCTTCTATGGCCTTAACTTGCCACCCTGCTGCAAAGCCCATATCTGCAGTCTCTTCTTGACTGACCTGTTGTTTAGTCACCTTCTCTGATAGCTCAACTTCGACCAGTTCTCCCGCTGGCTCTGGATTGTTCAGCCAATCCTGCAACATCTCCAACTCCATCTCCCATGGAGTGAGAACTTTATCTTCTTCTATCAGCTTCAGCGCTGCAACTTCCTTCTTTTCAGCTTCCTGGCTGAAAGCATTGAGCCATTCCTTAGAATGCTCATTCTCTTTTTCTTCTTGGGAAGCTTCAAATATCTGCTTCAATTCTCCTTTGATAGTCTCAGTTGGTTGTCCTTCTGTTGTTGCTGCATCTGCAGCATAGATTTTTGCCTCCTCTGGGCTAAGTGGTAGGAATATTCCAATTCCCCCAATCATCAAAAGATTTTTTAGATCCTCCTCTTCTGTCAGCTGCATCTACTGATCCAAACTCACCTCTGAGTTTACCTGCTCTGTCAGCTCCTCGGGATGATCTAAACTCACATTCTCATCCCTGCCCACCTGGAAATATGGGATGTCTCTGCTGCCCTCCTGGCAGTCCATGGAATCAATTGATTCCATCTCTCTCTCCTTGCCCACCTGGAAAACTGGAAACCTTTCACTACCCTCCTGGCAGTCTTTGAGATACAACAACGACCTCATTTCATTTCCTAGCTGGAAATGTGAAATTCCTTGGCTGTCCTCCTAACAGTCCGTGAGATCTTCAGCTGATATCAACTCCTTGACCACCTGGAAATTTGGAATTTTCTCTCTACCCTCCTGGCAGTTCTTGAGATCTGCAGCTGATCCCATTTCATTCTCTTCACCGAGAATATTCCCAGCTAGGTTCACATATCTGAACCATTTTCTCAGGTCTATCGAGGTTTTCAGCATGCCTCAACCATCCTTTTAACAGTCTTCACTGTCTTATGACCATCAAATCCTTGACTGGCCATTTTACCTTCAGCTTCCTCATGGGCCATTCATATACCCATCTTGACCTGGTATTCTACTGCATCTGTAGTTTAAGATCTTCCATTCTTGCCCTGATATCGGCAAGTTCTTTCCCCCTTTCGTTTGTTCTCATCATCTCTGGGCTTTTCCTTCTAGCATACCTATGGCCTTCAGTAGCCATGTTGCTATCTCTGTCTGCCCTCTTGGAAAATTTGCTGCTCACTCCTGCACCCTGAGTGTCTTAGCTTCTCCTATAGTCCTCCTGACCGTCTTCTTGATTGTCGCCTACCTGCAAACAACCATCACAGAGTCTCCAACAACCCTGTCTTCTTTTGTCTTCTCCCTCTTCTTGAAATATACAAACAAATTTCTTTCTCTGATACCACAATTGATGCAGACGCACCCTAAGTCCACTCTCAGGATCGTTCTGTCTATATCGTGAGCCGAAGCAGCTCTTTCGATTCCCACTGGAATCTCTATTAAAATTGATCCACATGTCCTTCCTTTTCCTTCACGGCCCAAATGAAACCGCGAACAATTTCCCCATAGGAAATGTGATTCCGGGCTTCATGATTTCCTAATTCCCGATGTCACAAGAACTCCTGTTCTCTCGATTCCCCGAACGCCAAATCTCCAAAATGTCGAAACACCTTTTTTGGCGACTAGCCCTAAGGGCTAAGTCTTGGCCCACACAACCTTCCCCTATATGACCGCAGTCCCTTTCGGGGTTTCGGGCTTTCAAATGATGAAACACATTTGTCCTCAGGATTCCTGATCCTCCGAATCTCGATATGCCAATGGACTCTCCCCTTTCGGGAATTTTCTCGAAGGCCTCGATTGTTGCCACACGTCCCCTCGAAATGGATGGTCCTGCTGACTTTGCAATTTTGGGCTTTCAAACACCGAAATGCCTATGGGTCTTTACCCTCAGAACTCCCAAAGTTATGATTCCCGAAATGCCGATGGCTCCCGATCTCCGCCACGTGTTCCAACCAATGGAAGGCTAGATCTATTTCAGGGTTTTCACTGTGGAGATTCCCGATCCCCTGTTATCGAGACTTACGATATCCCGATGGCAACTCTTTCGGGACTTTCTTCTCCCTGTTTACGAAGGCTTAACTCCCTCGCAACTCCGGTCAGATCCAACAACTGACGGGTATTTGGGTCAAAATCTAATGGTACAGATCCGTCCTCCCTGCGTGCTCCTCCTGCTGCTCCCTGGACGTGAAACTCTCAATTGTCCAGATCCCTTCAACAGATCCGACGACAGCTGTGCTCCTCCCGAGTTTTGGTGCTTTCTTCTGATGCTTGGAATATTTCTCTAAGACTAAAGGCCTCGACCCTTGCCTTTCCTCTGCGAGCTCCACGAATATGAGTCCTCTCCTGCGCTCTCAATGACGTTGTTCCTCTTGAGCTTCTTCTCTCGAATCCTCAAAGGATTCTGATGTCTGCACTCCTACATAGTCTTCACGCACTAAAGTGCTATCTCTTCTGAGCTTCTCCAAATACTCAGACCCCTATGGAAATAAATCCTTCTTCTTTCTCCCTCATATGGAGAATTTGGATTCCCTCCTAACTATCCTTCACTCAAGTAACCTCTTGCTGAATATGCAGGGTGTTCAGCAACCCTGCTAAGATCCCTCAGTGGTTTCTTCCTCCAAAATACAGAACTCAACCGAGTTATCTTCTTGTGCCTGTCTGCACACTATCTCAATGCCCTCCTGGCAGAGTTATACAGAACTCACAGCAGAGTTCCTCTGTGCACTCTTTGCACCTGCTCAATGCCCACCTAGCAGAGCTTCACAAAACTCCTCAGAGCTTCTGTATGCAACTGTATTCTCCCTACACATCCTGGCCTCCTGAGGTATTCAACAACCTCACAAGTCTTTCTTCCAAGTTGTTGATTCCAACTTATGTGCCCACCTGGCATGCCTCTGTCTGACTCCATAGAGTTCATAAATGCACCCTTTGTGCACAACTATCATAACCCCTAGCATTCTGTCACACCGTCCTGGTGTGAAGCCTCAAAGACCTCTTCTGCAGTTTGAAATAAAACAAAACCCCTGCAAATTCATATCTAACATACATATACAACATACATTGAACACACAAAGACATTCACACAACACAGACAATATTTGCAGGAAAAACTGATTCTGTTTGTATTAAAATGGCAAATGCCTGTTTATAATGGTGTTCCCGAGCACGGCCTATAAGAAGGTCTTGGCTCCTTCTCTTCTCTGCTCTCTACCTCACAGACTCTCTACTCTTTCTACTAACTCTCCTCAAAATGAGATCGAAATTGATCTTTTACATGAGGGGGATCTTCGAGCTCTTCCCTCCAACCTACCTACACTATTCAATTACATTGAATGCGTTGTCTAGTCCACAAATCTAGATCTAGATCTCAACCTTACAAACATTAAAGGCCTACCTACTCTAATGCCTGCAAAAAGGCATGTCTCCATGGCTCAACAGCCTACAACATTAATTACATTCAAATTCAAAATTGAAGATGAAGGGTGCGCCTCTCTTCATCCTTGAATGCATGCACTAACGTGGTTGGATAGCTGACTGGCTGACGTGGAGAGATGATCCTACATCATTTAGATGACCAAATGTCTTGTACCATAATATATTATAAGTTTTTTCATTTATTTGAAGTTTAGATGATCACATGTCTTGTACCATAATCTATTATAATTGTCATCATGGTTTAGTAGTAAATTATAATAAGATTTAGCAATAAACTTATGCATATGCATATATATATATATATATATATATATATATATATATATATATATATATATATATATATATATATA
>ML789874.1:46030-62288 GCA_009831015.1 Picea engelmannii | reverse complement strand
TTTATCTAGATTTCTAACTCCAACTAAGCCTCACAAATATTACATTTGCTCCACCTCATCTTAATTTATATTAGGAATATGAACAACCCTCATACCCATCCCATGTTGATGTTATTAGTGGGTGTGTGAGGTTATGAAGATTAAAATATTTGTTTTGGGGATTCTAATGCATTGCATTATATGTGGTCTTAGTGGATCCAACCATAGGGAACTTTTAAGGAATCTTCAAGAAATGTTCTAATACATTTTTTTAGTGGATCGAACCATAGGGAAATTTTAATGACTCTTAAAAAAATGTTATAAGGAATATATATGTGGTGTTAGTGGATTCAACCATGTTCAAAGAGTATGAACATGCTATTGAGTTAATTTTGGGTAGTTATCCACTCAATGTTAGACTTTATTGCTTTCTATATTCTCAAAAGAGTGAGACAAAGTAAATGGATAAAGACATTTTAGAAGTTGAAATCATGCATCTAAACAAGGATGTATTCTCTTCTCTAGTGATATTAGTTAAAAAGAAGGAGAAGTCTCAAAGTGTAACAACCCCTCTCATTACGACTACATGCGACACAAAGCGAGTGAAATTTTATTTTTTCTTTAACAGGACGAAAACCACGATTGCTGGTAACAACACATCTGATGGGAAGCCCCACGCCTACAGAACAGGCACAAACAACTATGACTTCCATGCACTAGTACAAGAGAAATTGGGCAACATGCATGAAACAATAGAGAGGAACGACTACCCACCTGACACAACATGACCACGCCTACGAGCTAAGGGACAACATCCCCATTCTGACACAACGACCTTAAAGACCAGTTAAATAGAACCTCGATGGCATTGAACCCAATGAAAGAAGGCATTCAACCCAAGAACTAATAGCAGATTAGAATGATCAACAACACCCACACGGATAGCACCGAACAACAAATCGCAAGATGATAACACTCTATTATACAAAGTGGGCGCGAATGACTGGAGGATTCTTGTTTCAAACGAGGCAACCGATATGGTGAATCGAATAGACCCATCACCCCTTCCAGCTCGACCTAAGGCGCAAGGAGCATAATGCCAATTAAATAAGGGATATTAATGGTTTTAGGTGATGCATCTACTAAACTCTCGTCCATCAAGCTTGCGTAAGATAATCACCATTATGCCTTCAACCTTTATGTCTAACAACCCTATTAACCCACCATTTCACTTTTTCCCAACAAGATAATCCTAGCACGTTTAATACAAATCAAAAGCCTAACACTTTTCAATCTTTTAACATTAATAGATATTATTCTTATAACAACCTACTTCTATATCTTCCAGGATCCATTTACTTAAGCAGGTAAATTAGTTAAGTTGTTTAAGTAAAAAGGGTTGAGTTAAAAATTCCGGAAGAAGAAGATTTAAGTAAAGTTGTTCTCCCTAGAAACAAAATAAATCGTCGGCCAATAGTTTAAACTATTGTTGTCAATAAAACACTACCAACATAACTTTAGTAATACTCAAATGAAAATGTTGGCAATGAACAATTACTCAATATAAAAATGCTGTCAATAAGAAATCGTAACAATCAAACCTGTCCCACAATCCCGACTGTAATAAGTTCATGAATTCCATTACATAATACAATTATGAGAATATAGTAAATAGTTATCATCAATTTAAATTCATCTTAATTTAATAAATACTCAGTTAAAATTTATTAAATTTAAGATCTTGTAAAACAAAATGCCTACAAATACTTAACAAGAAATCATGACATCAAATACTTATGAATGGAAACATAGACAACCAATATGACTCCGATAGCATCCTTAAACTGGATGAGAACGAAGGAAGTAATATCCAATATGAAGTGATGAGAACAAAGGAAGTAATATCCAATATCAAGTGAGAGAAATGGTAATGTAATGAAAACTTGACACAATGGCCTTTAAGTTTGATGATGACGATTCTAAGCACTTGTAGCATAATGTTGATATATGATTTATCAGGGAGAAAGTTAGTATAAGAAGACATGGTAATTACTTTTCCGATGACAAATTTCAGAAATAAAAATGTGGTAATTATCATTATAAGAGGTTGTAATAAGTCATAAATTCTGCGGTAAAAACTTCATAATATAGGTCGTTATACTCGAACACCATGTGTTAAACCGAAGGAAAGGGAATCAACACAAAGTTACCCACAATAGAAATTCAGGAGTGAGTAAGGATTCCATTCACACTCAATTAAAGGGGTGGATTTGTTGCCTATCAATATAAGTAGTCACTAGCATCTACAGTTTTAAAATGCAGTCAACACAGTCAAAATCCATGGGATATAAAAAAAATGGAGTGAGGAATTTCGTGGGGAAAAATAACGTCGTTTGCCACAATGATGAAGGCAAAGAATCTAGCTGGGATATATCGCATGCGTTGTAATGAAAATTTTCAGGGAAGAAACACCAACCAGGTAAGAAAAATGAAGGGCATTAAATCGTGGACAGTTACAGAGCATGTGGCCAAAAATTAAGAATAATTTTAGTGCCTCAAGAAAAAATTTCGTGGAGCAGTTCCAGTGAGGAATGGCAAAAAAACTGAGAAGAAGGGCTGGGTGATATGCCCCAGGGATGTAAGTGCACTCTGTAAACACCCGCCCAATTTAACCATAAAAGAAAACGTATATGTGAACATCCTAACACTGAGATTTTTGGGTAAGTCGTTGGGATAAGTAGAAGACCAAGAATGATGAAGTGAAATGGAAACATAGAATTAAATCTTATAAATTGCTTTCTTCTTGTTTCACACAGCTCGGAATAAAACTAAAACGTAGGCACATTGAATATTTTGTTTCTTTTCACTCAACTAGGATTCAAGAAAAAAAATGCAGGCACACTAGGGATATTCTGATTTCAATCAATGAGCATCTCGTTGTGCTTCAATTGTAATCATTGGCTCTTAATTAAAAATCAATGTCAAGCAATAACATATAAACAGTCGTTGGTAATGTTAGAGTAAAAGGATAACCTAGACATTGCTAAATGTCAACAACAATCTGTGCAACGCAACTAATATAAAAAAGGGTAATTTCTCGATCAAGGTAATATACATTGCTGAGGGAGAATGCAAGCCAGATGTCTAAGAAGCCCAGGGAAAAATTTGTCTTCAAATAAATTTAAATGCAAAGAAAATATAAGAACCGCAGTCCCAACAAAATGTATGGGCTGTCAATAGGTGGACAAACGCAGGCTAAACTCGTTCTCAATTAAATTAAAGTGAAAAGGTAAATCATAGGGATCAAAGATGAACAAGGCATAGGGTAATCATTTGCCAGCAGGCACCGTGACCATCGGTCAACTAAAAAATAGCACGAGGTAGATGAATGGGCAAAGGCATCCTTCACTCATTATCCACACACAAAAAAGTGTTTAGATCCATACGTCTATTAACACCAAAGTTACGACCATAGATCAGGCTCCTGGCCGACTGCTCAAGCATGGACTGACGAGATAGGGACGAAGGTAAAAATAAACTGAAATCATCACAAATAAATAAACCATAGGATGGTCAAGTCAGGAAGGAATCGAAGGCCATGGGAATCAATCAACATTGAGCCAAAGGCTATGGGGGGAATTTCAGTCATCAACTAGAATGCTAAGACATTCATTTTCTTTACCCAATTAAACATACAAAACTAAAATCATAAATCATACTAACAATTTACCATGCAAAAATAAAGGAAGCGTATTGTATCCCAAGTAGCCCACTCTAAGTTGTTGTCTCGCACGCTCCGTGCATATCCCGCTTACCGACCGATGAGACTTCACCGGTACCTCCCAGCCAATGCTAGGGGTACTCTTCTTCCCCCTTAGCCCCCCGAGCTACAAAGGGGCCATACACACTAACCAGAGAATCATCTAGCTCCCAGCTCGCCTCGCAAGGCTCAGCTACCACTCCTCACCGAACTGGGTATCCCAACTCCCACAATCTAAGTCAGTCAAGTATAAATTTTTGCAGCGTAACGTTACGCATAATAGAAGAGATCCATCATCCTTCTCCTCCCTCCATTATATAGAGTTTCAAAGTCCTTAACTTTTCCAAAATCCCATTTAATTTAATGTTTAATAATTTAATTCATAAAAATCCTCCTCGTACATGTGTCACCCATTCCCTTCATTCCTCCATAAATTAATTTCATTAATTAATTAATTACCCCTATTTCCCTCACTCACCTAAGGGCACTCCTAGAATTTCTCCTAGGTGTCCCCATATTCCCTTACAAGTTTTAATGACTTTCCCCCTTATTAATTTACTAGTTGAGTTTAAATTAGAAAGTTCTTAAATGATAGATACCATTCTAAGTTAGTCTTTCTTCTTTCTTTCCTTGTGTTTCCCCTTTCTTTTTATGTTTCCTACTTTTTCCTAGTTTCCTATTTCTTTTATAATTCCCTCTTTCCCTTTTTATTTAAAACTCAAATTGGCAAGTGTAGAAAATTAACTTGTTCCCTTTTTCCTTTTTAGTTAATAATTTGTTAATTAACATATCAGACAAAACCATTATTTCCCCTTCTTCCCCTTTTTAAATTTTATCCCCCAAAAGTTTTTTTTTATTTTATATAAATTAAATGAATTACTTACCCCCTTCTCATCAAATGATTAATGATGATTATCATTATTATTTATTTTATTTTATATATATTTTTTTAAATTAAGAGATAAAAAATTTATCACAGGTATCACTTAGATGTAGACTTTATTTTCCTAGGTTGGGCGACATTTTATTAGGGGAAATGTTTTAAATATTCCTTATCATGTTATTCGTCCTAAGGAAATCTAGGTTTATCCATTTATTAATTAACAACGTGACATGCCCTTCATGATGCACTAGGTGCTCCAAGGGTGCCACTCACCTTAAACTGTTTCCCTTGCGCGACGTGCCCTTCAAGACGCACTACGTGCTCCAAGGATGCCACTCGCCTTAAACTGTTTCCCTTGCATGATGTGCCCTTCAGGATGCACTACATGCTCCAAGGGTGCCACTCGCTTCTTTCCGTTTTTCTTGGACGACGTGCCCTTCAAGACGCACTCCATGCTCCAAGGGTGCCACTCGCCTCTTGATTGACTTGGTAGACATCAAAAACCCCTGGAGTCAATAATCCACCAGGTGATCTTGTGGGAGACTAAGGGCCTCTAAGGAATAAGGCCCCTGCCTTAATGCACGCCCCTTAGAATCATCGTTAGCGATTGTCACAGTCTGCCCTCATGACATCATGGGTCTTCTCAAACTAGGTAGTCATTAACCTCCAGTTCAAGGCACAACGAGAGTGCTAGTAGGTTGTGGCAGGGTTGTTGTCTACACCTCTCCCTCAACGTCTCTAGTAGTCATGCAAGACCCCTCTACTTCACATGTGAGTCTGCTCGGTAAGCTATCGTTAGCCTAAATCATCAACGAATCATGTTAGAAATAATATCCATAATCATATCATCTAATCATATGCATAATGTCATATATATACAACAATCAAACCCCAATAGTCCACTCCCTGACTTGATCTGGAGTCCAAGGGTTTCATCGATGCCTGAGCATCCTCGAGGTCCAAATCCTGCACACTCAGGAGAAATGAGTCAATAGAACCTGTCTAAGTCAATATAGAAAAATAACATATAATCACATCCATAATGCCTCATAATAATAATAAATATTCAAAGGTATAATAATCTGGATCTCTTGCAAGCAAGTGTCCTCAAGAATAAGTTCACTCAGTGCACACAAGAGGGGAATGTTACATACACCCCCTCTTGTTTTAAACTTCATCCCGAAGTTTCACAATATATAAGTGCCAAAATAATGTGTATCACAGTATCATAAGTCTATTTATCAAACAAAAATGGAAACTGTTGGTGCATATCATATGCGTCCTCCGAGGTTGCCGAGTGCAAACTATATGTCCCACTGGAACTTGACCTCATCTATTGTTCGACACTGTAGCTGTCGAAGGTGATGATCTAGGATGTAGATCGACTCAGCCGTGAGCACACCCTCATCTGACACCCGCAAGGTGCTCAAGTCAAAACATAAGTAGGATCACTAATCATAAAGTCTCAAATAGAGATGTGAAAGAAATCATGCATATGCCTCAGAATCAGGCAAGGCCAGTCATTAGTCCATGGACCTCTATTTTCCACAATATCGTAGGATCCCACGAACCTAAAAGATAGTTTAGTCCCCTTTTTCGAACTTGATTGAACTCTTATGCAGTTTCTGCCGCAAAAATACTCAATCACCACATCGTAACTACGGTCTAAACGATGCACATCGACATAACTCTTCTGTTGATCCGGTGCTTCCTTGATCCTTTGTCTTAGTTCGCATTTAATATTCCAATTTTTGTATCACTTCCAGTACCACCAGGACCCTATCCTCAAGCTGATCCGAACTCAAGGCATCTGACATGGTCACCCATAAAGAAACTCAAAAGGTTCCATCTTAATGGTGCTTTGGTAACTGTTGTTACAAGTGAATTATACCAGTGGAAATAATTCTTCCCAATGCTTTTGTTGGTCCATAACATACATGCGCAACATGTCTTCCAAGGTCTGGTTCATTTGTTCAGTCTTCCTGTCAGTCTCCGAGTGTTACAAAGTACTAAATTTAAGTCAGGTTCCCAAGGCCTCTCGGGAACTAGTCCAAAATCATCTAGTAAACACTGATCCTCGATCATATATAATCTTCTTATATATGCCATGCAACCTCCCAATATCACTGATGAAAATCTAGCTATGTCAGGAGCTTGATACATCGTATGCACAGGAATAAAGTGGGCACTCTTAGCCAGAGTGTCTACTACTATGAAATCAAGTCAGGTCTCCTTGCCGTCAGTGGTAACCCAACAATAAAATCCATCGAAATAACCTCCCATTTAGATTCTGGAATAGCATGTGGTTGTAGTAATCCTGTTGGATGTCTATGTTCAACCTTTACCTGTTGACATTCTAGACATATGACCACGTAGTTGACTATTTATGCCTTAATTCCCTTCCAGAAGAATAAGGGTTTAAGGTATGCCCTCATCTTGGTGACTCCTGGGTGAGCCATGTATACTGCTCTATGAGCCTCACTTAGGATCAAGCTCCTCAACTCATCGTTCGGTGGTACGTAAATCCGATTTTTAAACCTCAATAATCCATCGTCATCAAATGTAAATCCTTCAAATCTTGGTACCATCATTATGTTTTGTCAGTGCATACCAAGAATTCTATGTCCATGTCAGGGAACTTTAGTATCGGTGTCATTGTCAACAGATCCTTGAGCCTCCTAAAATCTTCCATGCATTTCTCGGTCCAAACTAACTTCTTTTTCTTCTTCTTCAACTCCATGATCAGATTTTCTATCTTAGAAAATCCCTTGATGAACCGTCGATAATATCCTGCTAAAACCATGAAGCTACATACTTCCAGGACGTTCGTCGGCACAGGATATTCCATAATAGCCTCAAACTTTGCTGGATCCATGGTGATACCTTCACCGGAGATGACATGCCCTAAGTAGTGAATCCCCTATTGATAAAATGAGAATTTGGATAACTTCTAGTACAATTTATGCTCTCACAGATGTTGTATTACCAAGTACAAGTGTTCATCATGATCCTCCTTCATCCGAGAGTAAATCAAAATATCGTCAATGAATACTTGGGCGAACTTGTCCAAGTACTCGCGAAACAACCCGTTCATCAAACTCATAAATACCCCTGGGGCATTTTTCAGTCCAAACACTAAAATAGTAAACTCGTATTGTCCATGTGTTGTGCCGACAATACTAAGTCCGAAGAAGGATGGAGGCTGGAGGATGTGTACAGACACCAGGGCGATTAATAAGATCACCATCAGGTACAGGTTTCCACTGCCAAGGATGGATGACTTGATGGATTGCCTGAGCGGGGCAAATTATTTTTCAAAGATAGACCTCAAAAGAGGATACCATCAGATCCGGATGAGAGAGGGAGATGAATGGAAAACAACATTCAAGACAAACGAAGGTTTGTACGAATGGTTGGTCATGCCGTTTGGCTTGACAAATGCACCCAACACTTTTATGAGTCTGATGAACGAAGTCCTACGGGAATTCATTGGCAAATTTGTGGTGGTGTACCTGGATGATATACTGATATTCAGTAAAACCAGGGAAGAACACTTGAGATATTTGACCATAGTGATGAGAAGACTGCAGCAGGAGAAGTTACTGATCAACTTGAAAAAATGCTCGTTCATGCAAACAGAACTCATATATTTGGGTTTTGTGATCTCGGCAAATGAGTTAAAAATGGATCCTGAGAAAGTGGATGTGATCAGGACGTGGCCATCGCCGAGAAATGTTTTTGAGGTAAGGAGCTTCCATGGGTTGGCAAGCTTCTACAGGAAATTCATTCGGAACTTCAATGGAATCAGTGCCGCGATGATGGACACAGTGAGGAAGCGGCATAAAGTTTTCCAGTGGATAGCCGAGGCTGAGAGGAGCTTCAATCTGCTGAAGCAAAAGATAACCGAGCAGCCAGTGTTAGTGCTGCCCGACTTTCAGAAGACCTTCCAGGTGAAGTGTGATGCTAGTGGGTATGCTGTTGGAGGGGTCTTAAGTCAGGATGACAGGCCTGTGGCATATTACAGCGAGAAGATGGATGATGCAAAGTTAAAATACTCCACGTACGACAAAGAATTCTATGCCATTATCCAAACATTGAAAAAGTGGAGGCATTATTTCATCCCCAAGGAGTTTGTTCTCTACAGTGATAATCACGCATTGCAATTCGTGAGTCAGCAGGAGAAGCTGAATCAGAAGCATGCGAAGTGGGTGGAGTACATGCAGAATTTCACATTCGTGATCAAGCACATTTCGGGGACCGCGAACAAGGTCGCTGACGCCTTGAGCAGGAAGTGCTTGTTGCTGCAGGAGTTCAGAGTCAAAACCTTGGGTTTTGAAAATCTGAAAGATATGTATGCAGGTGACACAGATTTCGGCGAGGCATACGAGGCAGCTGAGAATCTAGTTCTCAGGGATAGGAGTCCATGGATAGATTTCTTGATCCAAGATGGATTGCTTTTTAAAGGCAACCAACTGTGCATTCCAGATTGCTCTATGAGAGATAATTTGGTAAAAGAGAAACACAGCGGAGGACTAGCAGGTCATTTTGGACATGACAAAACATTCGCCAAGCTGAGCGAATCGTATTTTTGGCCGGGAATGCGAACAGATGTGAAGCGGTTTGTTGATAGGTGTCGGATATGTCAACACGCGAAGGGCAGAAAGCAGAACACAGGGTTCTATCAGCCGTTGCCCATACCCAAAAGGCCATGGGAAGCCATTAGCATGGATTTTGTTTTGGGATTGCCGAGAACGCAGAGAGGCGTGGATTCTATCTTTGTTGTGGTGGACAGATTCTCGAAGATGGCACATTTCATTCCGTGTCATAAGACCAGTGATGCAACCCACATCGCCAATTTATTTTTCAAAGAAATTGTAAGATTGCATGGATTACCGAGAAGCATAGTCTCGGATCGGGATACGAAGTTCATAGGTCATTTCTGGAGGACACTATGGAAGAAGCTGGGGACTGACTTAGCTTTCAGTTATGCTTACCATCCGCAGACAGATGGGTAGACCGAAGTAGTCAACAAAAGCTTGGGGGATCTGTTGAGGAGCCTGGTGATGGAGCATCACACCAGTTGGGATCAGATCTTACCACAGGCAGAGTTTGCATACAACGATTCTGTGAATCGGAGTACAGGTAAGAGTCTGTTTCAGATTCTGTATGGGACACAGCCAAGGGGAGTATCTGAGCTTAGAGAGTCAGAACAGGCTGAGACTAGCAGTGCAAAGGCTGAAGAATTCGCTGAGGCAATGCACGAACTTCATGCAGAGGTGAAGCAGCGGTTGCAGAAATCAAATCAAGAGTACAAGCGCAGAGCCGACCAGAGGAAAAGGCAACTTCAGTTTGAAGTTGGAGATATGGTTCTCGCACACCTGAGGAAAGAAAGGTTCCCAAGGGGAACATACAACAAGCTCAAGATGAAGAAGATCGGGCCATGCAAAATTCTGAGGAAATTTGGCGAGAATGCATATGAGCTTGAGTTGCCAGAGGGCATCGGAATATCTCCGATTTTCAATATTTTGGATTTATACCCCTACAGGACGGAAGAAACAAGCACTAGAACAGAAGAGCCAGTGTTCCAGTGGTAGAAGCAATTTCCAATTACACAGAAACCCGAGATTGATTGCATAGTGGACAAACGAGCAGGTAAGAAGACCAGGAGGAAGCAGTATTTCGAATACCTGGTGAAATGGAAGAACCACCCAGTGGACGATGCCAGCTGGGAGATAGAAGCAGTGATTTTGAAGCATGGGCAGACTGTACAGGAGCTCATGGACAGGAGCCCATGAAATATTTTGAGCCGAGGAGTATGATGCAGGAGCATCGCTCACTCAATCAAGCGAGCCAGCGCGAGGAGGCAAAGGAACAGCTGGACAGCGTCAGCATTCAAATTTTGAAACATTGTAATATGGTTGCGCCAAACATTAACTATTGATGTGATGAAGCACACTTTATATATGTAACGGACCTTGAGCGGATAAGCTCTCGTCCTTAGGTAGCTGAGGCATTTACTTAAATTTAATGCAAGTAGATAGAATAATTAACTGTAGATTAGACAGTTTAGCTTTCGAGGGGGAAAACGAAGTATAGACACCCTCCCTTGTATCATTGTATTATCCATTCAGCATTATCAAGAATTTAGTATTGAGAAGAAGAAGAGAGCAGAGCGGAGAGAGTTGTGAAGAACTTCCATGTACATATATTGAATTAATAGGAAAAGCCCCGATTCAATTCCATGGATGTGTTTGATACCTTTGTGTTGTTGATGTTATGCTTCTACTTACTTGATTCCTTTTATGCTTATCTTTTATATGCCGCGTATGTGATCGCATATCAGGTTCGAAACCTGAGAGATGAGTGAATGAGTTTCAATTATTTCTCTACTTAGGCCAGGAGATTCCTGCATTGAGTGCAGTTGAATACCTCCGCATAGAGTGTGTCGAGGAGGCTAAGTAGTTGAACTTTTGTTCTCTTTCGCCAAGAGTTGTGTTGAGTTGTTCGAGCCTTGTAAGTGAGTGCAGGTTGGACGTGGAGTCTCAGTAGCAAGTCTGAGAAGGAAAGGGCGAGGCTGTTGCCAGCGTGAGTGCACGGGACCCAGAAGAATTTCAACACTTGGAGAGTGGTTGAAGGTTGGAGGGTGTGCAGAGTGTGTGAAATTTCTCTGAAGGAGTCGGAGGAACAAATCTCAGGAAGGATAGTACCTTTGTTTCCAGTACCGTGGACAAGGGTGGTGAACGGAGAAACTCTTCAAGAGGAAGAGCTCTGAAGTCTTGTCTGTATATTGCAGGCGAGAGAAGGGAAGGAGAAAGGAAAGTACTCTGATACTCAAGACTTGCGTCAGAGTGGTATCAGAGCTCTGAATTCTTGTCTGTATATTGCAGGCGAGACAAGGGAAGGAGAAAGGAAATTACTCTGATACTCAAGACTTGAATCATCGTGGAGAATCATTAAGATCGCGACCTAACTTGGGGATCAGAGGTATCGGGAGTTCGCGACGGAAGACCCTTGCTTCTCGTAGTGTGAGGTCACGAGAACACGAGAACACGACGCCCCGGAATGCCTTGCATGGGGTATGTCGAAATCAGATGATGTGACAGGTGGTCTCGGGATATCGGATCTCGGGAGAGGGAAGCCTCAAGTCTGATCTCGGGAGTAGTGAAGAGCGCGAAGTCGCGGGGTTTCCGAGTCATCGGCATCTCGGCACTTCGGGTATCAGAGGTTGAGGACTCGAAGGTATAAGAACGCTAGTCACGAGTCACGATTGCACGAGGTTCCGATACGCCGAGGAGGGGTCAACGTTGACCAGAATATCGGGTCTCGGAATCCGAGAGTCCAGTTCCCCGTTGTGAAATTCGCGAAGTCGCGAGAGCCGATCCTTCATTGACTAAGGAAGGGAGGATCGCCGGAAGTAACTGTGGGTAAAGGACTCCGGAGGGAGTCGGAGAGTTGATAACTCTTCGGGCCGTGGAGAAAGAGAAGGTCCTGGTGGGCGACCGGCTTGTGAGGGGCAGGTTGCGTCAGAGTGGTATCAGAGCTTGGTTGTGGAATTCTCTTTGTTCAGGTAGCAGAGGGAAGCAGATTTCAAAATGTCGCCCAGAAGAGAAAGGCAGTCTCCTGATCGGGAAGACAGGGATGCCCGAAGAAGAGGAAGGCCGGCAGGAAATGCAGAGATGGAGCGTCAGATACGAGATCTCAGGGCGAGACTCGAAGACATGGAGACCACCCAGAGGCGTGGAACCGACGCAGGAGAGTTCAGCGATCCTCAGATTGAGGAGGAAGCTGGACATGACGCCGAAGAAGTTTCGGTAGAATATGCTTCAACCGAGAGGTTGATCAAAGCCATTTCGAGGATGGGCTCGAAGACGAAGATGGACATTCCCGTCTACGAGGGAAGTCTAAATGTTGAGGAGCTGCTGGATTGGATCCGAGCGCTCGACACCTACTTTGACTATGAGGATATCGAAGAGGATAAGAAGGTAAGACATGCTGTCACCAAGCTGAAGGGACATGCAGCCTTATGGTGGGACGAGCTGCAGGCAGACAGACGTTCCAAAGGCAAACAGAAGATCAAAAGCTGGGATCGGATGATCGCCAAGATGAAGGAGAAATTCATTCCGAGAGACTACCATATCACACTGTTCAGGCGCATGGAGAACCTGAGACAAAAGTCGATGACGGTGAAGGAGTACACCGAAGAATTCTACAGGCTCAACATTCGAGTTGGTCATCAGGAGAGTGATGACGAAAGGGTGGCCAGGTACCTGAATGGCCTCAGGTATGATATTCAGGATGAACTGAGCATGCTGACCATCCGCACAGTTGAGGATGCGTATCAGATGGCTCTGAAGGCCGAAGAAAAGCTGAGCCGCAATCAAGGTCAGAGAGGACGAGGTAGAGGAGGAGTTATCACATGTTTCACGTGTGGAAAAGACGGTCATAAAGCCGTGGACTGTCCAGAGAGAAAAATGGACGGAGGAAGAGCTCACATCACAGAGGCACAGAGACGCAATGTTGAGTCGGAAGATGCGGATAGCGGGAGGTCGCTTGGGACGCATAAGATTCTTTTGACACCTGAGAAAGAGGTGGACCACTCAGTGACGAGAAGCAGACTGTTTCGGACGGCTTGTACAGCTAAGGACAGAAAATGCAAAGTTATCATTGACAGTGGGAGCACTGATAATCTCGTTGCAGCTGAAATGGTCGAAAAGCTGGAGCTGGAAACGACTAAGCACCCGAGCCCATATAAGGTCTCGTGGTTACAAAAAGGACACCGGGTAAGTGTCACTAAACAATGCTTAGTTAAATTTAAAATTGGGAATTATCATGATGAGATTTTGTGTGACATCATTCCCATGGATGTGTGCCACATACTGTTGGGTAGACCATGGCAGTATGATAGAAATGTTGTCCATGATGGGAGGATGAACACTTACACCTTGGAGAAGGATGGAAGGAGTCATAAACTGTTGCCGATAAAAGATAAAGAGGTGAAACCAGAGGTTAGCAGCACAATACTTCTTATGAGTGGGAAAGAACTTCTCACAGAGTTGGAGAAGGATGAAGATCCACAGTTCTTTGTTGTCAGGAAGCCGAGGGTTGTTCTGACAAGCACAAGAGTGGACGACTTGCCAGAGGAGATTCAGCAACTGCTGGGAGAGTTTGCTGACATCATTGTGGACGAACTACCTCATTCGTTACCACCAATGAGGAGTGTGAGTCACCACATTGACCTCATTCCCGGAGCAAGCCTACCGAACAAGGCAGTGTACAGGTTGACACCTCAAGAGAACGAGGAAGTCAAAAGGCAGGTTCAGGATCTGCAGGACAAGGGGCTGGTGAGAGAGAGTCTAAGTCCATGTGCTGTGCCGACAGTACTAAGTCCGAAGAAGGATGGAGGCTGGAGGATGTGTACAGACTCCAAGGCGATTAATAAGATCACCATCAGGTACAGGTTTCCACTGCCAAGTATGGATGACTTGATGGATTGCCTGAGCGGGGCAAATTATTTTTCAAAGATAGACCTCAAAAGCGGATACCATCAGATCTGGATGAGAGAGGGAGATGAATGGAAAACAACATTCAAGACAAACGAGGGTTTGTACGAATGGCTGGTCATGCCGTTTGGCTTGAAAAATGCACCCAACACTTTTATGAGGCTGATGAACGAAGTCCTACGGGAATTCATTGGCAAATTTGTGGTGGTGTACCTGGATGATATACTGATATTCAGTAAAACCAGGGAAGAACACATGAGACATTTGGCCATAGTGATGAGAAGACTGCAGCAGGAGAAGCTGTTGATCAACTTGAAAAAATGCTCGTTCATGCAGACAGAACTCATATATTTGAGTTTTGTGATCTCGGCAAATGAGTTAAAAATGGATCCTGAGAAAGTGGATGTGATCAGGACGTGGCCATCGCCGAGAAATGTTTTTGAGGTAAGGAGCTTCCATGGGTTGGCAAGCTTCTACAGGAAATTCATTCGGAACTTCAGTGGAATCAGTGCCGCGATGATGGACACAGTGAGGAAGCGGCATAAATTTTTCCAGTGGACAGCCGAGGCTGAGAGGAGCTTCAATCTGCTGAAGCAAAAGATAACCGAGCAACTAGTGTTAGTGCTGCCCGACTTTCAGAAGACCTTCCAGGTGAAGTGTGATGCTAGTGGGTACGCTGTTGGAGGGGTCTTAAGTCAGGATGACAGGCCTGTGGCATATTACAACGAGAAGCTGGATGATGCAAAGTTAAAATACTCCACGTACGACAAATAATTCTATGCCATTATCCAGGCATTGAAAAAGTGGAGGCATTATCTCATCCCCAAGGAGTTTGTTCTCTACAGTGATAATAACGCATTGCAATTCGTGAGTCAACAGGAGAAGCTGAATCAGAAGCATGCGAAGTGGGTGGAGTACATGCAGAATTTCACATTCGTGATCAAGCACATTTCGGGGACTGCGAACAAGGTCGCTGACGCCTTGAGCAGGAAGTGATTGTTGCTGCAGGAGTTTAGAGTCAAAACCTTGGGTTTTGAAAATCTGAAAGATATGTATGCAGGTGACACAGATTTCGGCGAGGCATACGAGGCAGCTGAGAATCCAGTTCTCAGGGATAGGAGTCCGTGGATAGATTTCTTGATCCAGGATGGATTGCTTTTTAAAGGCAACCAACTGTGCATTCCAGATTGCTTTATGAGAGAGAATTTGGTAAAATGGAAACACAGCGGAGGACTAGCAGATCATTTTGGACATGACAAAACATTCGCCAAGCTGAGCGAATCGTATTTTTGGCCGGGCATGCGAACAGATGTGAAGCGGTTTGTTGACAGGTGTCGGATATGTCAACACGCGAAGGGCAGAAAGCAGAACACAGGGTTCTATCAGCCGTTGCCCATACCCGAAAGGCCATGGGAAGCCATTAGCATGGATTTTGTTTTGGGATTGCCGAGAACGTAGAGAGGCGTGGATTCCATCTTTGTTGTGGTGGACAGATTCTCGAAGATGGCACATTTCATTCCGTGTCATAAGACCAGCGATGCAACCCACATCGCCAATTTATTTTTCAAAGAAATTGTAAGATTGCATGGATTACCGAGAAGCATAGTATCGGATCGGGATACGAAGTTCATAGGTCATTTCTGGAGGACACTATGGAAGAAGCTGGGGACTGACTTAGCTTTTAGTTCTGCTTACCATCCGCAGACAGATGGGCAGACCGAAGTAGTCAACAAAAGCTTGGGGGATCTGTTGAGGAGCCTGGTGACGGAGCATTGCACCAGTTGGGATCAGATCTTACCACAGGCAGAGTTTGCATACAACGATTCTGTGAATCGGAGTACAGGTAAGAGTCCGTTTCAGATTCTGTATGGGACACAGCCGAGGGGAGTATCTGAGCTTAGAGAGTCAGAACAGGCTGAGACTAGCAGTGCAAAGGCTGAATAATTCGCTGAGGCAATGCACGAACTTCACGCAGAGGTGAAGCAGCGGTTGTAGAAATCGAATCAAGAGTACAAGCGCAGAGCCGACCAGAGGAAAAGGCAACTTCAGTTTGAAGTTGGAGATATGGTTCTCGCGCACCTGAGGAAAGAAAGGTTCCCAAGGGGAACATACAACAAGCTCAAGATGAAGAAGATC